>OX101785.1:50109097-50446597 GCA_944452715.1 Ophion slaviceki | reverse complement strand
TGTGCTTGCTATAGAGATCCGCGTATACATGCATACGTGAGGGCAATTCCTATCAAAAATATTGTAACTGTTTGCCCAAGATCCATTTCTTCCACTTTGGAGAGTTGCTGGAGCTGCAGGGGCAAGATTGAAGCGAATGCGAAAGGTTCGCTGGGTGGAGATAATGGAAAGGCCATTGGAAAAGTAGCCCTCTACGGGGAACGCGCGGTCCTTCCTAGTCCAACGCATGATGGTTACTGAAAACTATCAGACCCGCTCTTTCGAATGCAACCATCCTCACCCTCGTTTCGTCGAAACAGCCAAATGCGCGATAGGTCCAAACGCAATCAAAAGAGGAGCTGAAACGACTTCAGCTAGGTTAGGTAGGAGTATAAGAGCATATGCAGGAGGTAAGCAGCAAAGGAAGAGTATGTGGCGGCCCATAGTAGGACTTCTAGCAGTAAATAGACTCAAGTGAGGCTGACATAGGATCAAAGGCCTTTAAAATAGGCTGAAAATTTCGACTCGGGAATACTCTCTTAAGTCTCTGCGTAAAGCATATGGCAGGACTCAGACTGCGGTAATACGACTCATGGTGCCTGCTGCCCGGAAACTTCTGGATACAGGAATCATCCGAGTCAGCTGGGGTAATTGCAGAATCCGAGAGGTGGTGAGACCACTAAAGTGTTTCAAGTGCTGGAAATTTGGACGCTTTTCACGGAACTGCAAGAGCAACGTCGACCGGGCTAAAGACTGCATCAAGTGCGGTAACACTGGCCACAAAGTTACCGAATGCACAGCAAGCGCAAAGTGTGTCATATGTGCAGAAGCGGGAGATGGGGCACCCACAGCCCACATTGCAAGTAGCAGCCGATGGCCAGCGTATACGCGGGCTCTCCAGGCTCTCCAGGCACTCCAAAAACGATGCAAATGAGAGTACTCCAGCTCAAGATCAACCATTGTGAAGCAGCACAGGATCTGCTCATGCAGACTGTGCGCGAAATGAAGCCTGACTTGGCGATACTCTCGGAACCATATAGACATCTAGACACGCAACCTTGGGAATCTGACGCAAGTGGGAAGGCCGCAATTTGGTCCTGCGGAAAGCTTCCATTTCAGGATCTTGCGAGTCGGATGGAAACTGGTTTTGTGAGAATAAAAGCCATAGGAGTTCATTTCTACAGTTGTTACGCACCGCCTAGCCTGACGACTAATGAGTTTGAGAATTTTCTCGACAACTTAGTCGCAGACGCTAAACAACGCTTCCCGGTAGCCATAGCCGGAGATTACAACGCGTGGACTGTGGAATGGGGTAGTAAAGTGACGAACAGGAAGGGCCAAGCCCTGCTTGAGGCTATGTACTTATTGGATAGTCCTTATTGAGGTAGTACTACTTAATGCAGGTACAAAGCCCACTTTTGTTAAAGGCGAAGCCTCCTCTATAGTGGACCTCACTTTTGTGAGTAGTAGCCTGGCCAGAGGAAACCAATGCCACTGGGCAGTCAGTGATATCTACACTCACAGTGATCATCAAGCGATTCTCTGGGAGATTCGCGGAGACTTCAGCAGAACAGCGAAGGCACCGAAGACAAACGGGAAGGGCTGGAAAACGAAAATGTTTGACGCGGACTTGTTTCGTGAAACTTTTGACACCAGCCCCCTCGCAGCGGAAAGTGCAACCGAGAAGGTCGAGGTGGTCATGCAGAGGGTCACCGAAGCATGCGATGCCACAATGCCACGGAAGCGTAATGTCGACTTCCGACCGGCGGTACACTGGTGGAGCGAACAAATTGCCGGCCTCCGAAGGGAGTGTCATCGAACTCGCCGCCTAGCGCAACGAGCTCGAGGCAAACGCTCGTTCCTCGATTTGGAAGAACGGCACAGGAAGGCGCGCTTGAAGCTTTAAAAGGCTATCAAGCAGAGTAAAGCTGAAAGCTGGGGCGAACTGCTCAGCGAGGTGGAAGATGCTCCCTGGGGTAGGCCGTACAAAGTAGTAATGACTCGGCTGAAATGCCAGCCAATGCCATCGCCTGTGGACGCAGCCCTGCTGGAAAAGATTGTTACACATCTGTTCCCTGAGCAACCCGAGGAGGACTACCGATTTGCCAGGGTAGGCAACAATAAAGCCCCGGCATGGATGGGATACCCAACATCGCACTCAAGGCAGCGATCAAGTTGGCACCGGCAATATTCCTGGGCATGTACAATGCGTGTCTCAAGGAAGGAATGTTCCCGGACAAGTGGAAGTGGCAGAAGCTAGTGTTCCTCCCGAAAGGGAAGAAGCCACCGGACGAACCTTCATCCTATCGTCCGCTCTGTATGCTGGATACCGCCAGAAAGATCTTCGAGCGCATCATCCATAACAGGATTGAGAAAGTCGTGGACCCTCTACTGGCGGAAGGCCAGTTTGGCTTCAGAAAGGAGTGCTTTACTCTGGATGCCATTAACACAGTGGTGAAGCAGGCGTAGGAGTCGACTGCGGGGAAACGATGGGCAACAGGGTCCAAGAAGTACTGCGCAGTTGTCGCTCTCGACGTCAAAAACGCTTTCAACTCGGCGATATGGATGTGTATCATGGATGCCCTAAAAACATTAGGTGTACCATGGAACCTACGGAGAATAGTGGCGAGTTACCTATGTAATAGGTGGCTCATGTACGACACAGAGGATGGACCGAAGACGTATAGGGTGACTGGAGGAGTTCCTCAGGGCTCTGTACTTGGACCGCTTCTGTGGATCATCATGTACAATGATCTGCTGCTATTATAATTGCCGAAAGGAGTGTCCATCGTAGCGTTCGCAGATGACGCGGCGCTGCTTGTCATCGCCAAATTCCTAGAGCAAATCACCGCACTCTTCGGCGAAGCTTTCGCCAAGATAAAGGAATGGATGTCTTCTGTTGGACTGCAGCTTGCAGCCCACAAAACAGAAGTACTCCTCGTATCCAGCAGGAAGGTGATGGAAACGGTGACGCTCAGGGTTGGAAACGCCGAAATCACATCCCAACCGTTCATTCGGTACCTGGGTGTGATTCTCGACGCGAGGCTGAACTTCAAAGAGCAAACCGAGCAGATCAGCAGAAAGGCCGCTGGGGTGGCTACCACACTAGCGCGACTCATGCCTAATGTTGGTGGCCCTAGACAGAAGAGGAGGAAACTGCTGTCATCAGTGACGACCTCAGTGCTCACCTATGGCATACCCATATGGGCTGATGCACTGAAAATCCAGGAGTACCGCAGGAAGGCTGCAGCAACGTATCGCGTCAGCGCCTTGAGGGTAGCCTGTGCGTTTCGCACTGTCTCCGAGGACGCTATCAACGTTATCGCGGGAATGCTGCCCATTGAGGTGCTCGCCGAGGAGCGTAGATCGATGTACCAGCAGAAGGGAGCTAGAAACCCCAGTTATGCAAGGACAGAAGCGAGAGCAACCAGTTTCAAGCAGTGGCAGACGATGCGGGATGCTTCTACCAAGGGAAGGTGGACACATCGACTAATCCCGAAGGTGGAGATATGGGTGAACCGTCTACACAGGGAGCTCAACTATTATCTCACTCAAGTGATCTCAGGACACGGCTGTTTCCGGGCTTATCTCTATAAGTTTAATTATGAAGATTCCCCGGACTGCCCAGAATGTGCAGCAGGCGAGGAGAACGCTGAACATGCATTGTTCCAATGCCCACGTTTTAGTGCCTCCCGCGCGATAGTCGAGGATCAGCTGGAGACACGCATCACCCCGGACAACCTGGTTGAGATGATGCTGAAGTCAGCAGACGCATGGACAGCGGTATCGGCTTATGCTGCCGCAGTGATGAAGGAGTTGCGACGTGCAGAACGTGCGAGGAAGAAGACGACGCCGCAAGACCAGGCAGTCATAGATTAAATCAGCGACACGAACCCCTAAAC
The DNA here is from genome assembly GCA_944452715.1 of Ophion slaviceki. Taxonomy (NCBI): domain Eukaryota; kingdom Metazoa; phylum Arthropoda; class Insecta; order Hymenoptera; family Ichneumonidae; genus Ophion; species Ophion slaviceki. The sequence goes on along the minus strand of OX101785.1, from coordinate 50,442,716 downwards.
CACTCATACCATCTCGAGTGGAAGGGGGGATGTAAGGTCGTCTGACAACACTGCAGGAAGAGCTACGGCTAAGGCCTCTCCCGCGATGTAATACCTAGCGGTCGTCCCGCGGGAGAATTCGTAAGGCCACAGAGGAACGGGGGTTTTTAGCCGGTGCAAGCACACGGCAATTATTTGCTACGGTGCGGAAGCATTTTTCCGCTAAACCTCTTAAAACACACACACACACACACACACACACGCACGCACGCACGCACGCACGCACACACACACACACACACACATATATTTCAACGTTACTATGTATGTCAAATTTGAATATATATGTATGTACTGTTTTTATGTAAAAAGGTGTTATTTATGGTCTTTATGCCAGATATAAACTACTCAGACGTGTAAAATATTATACAGATTTCGTAGCGACAATAAAAACAGCCGGTCACCGAATGTTTAGAGAAAATATTCAGAATTAAACCTAGAAAAATGTGACTAGCAGACGAGTCTTCATAGCTGCGACGTTTCAGAGAATGGGTCTAACAATCAATTTAGTCTTCAGTAAGCGTATTATTTGTTCATTTGGTTTTTTATTCGTATCCTCATCAAATCTTCGGGGGCAAGATCGACGGCGCATGCGCCTCGATTTGGAGAGTGGAAGAGACAGACAGAAGATATTCTGTCCATGTCACACATGTACCCGTTAACAGCAATGCCACGTAGTGGCGAAAAATGTAAAGAAAAGTAGATCGACTTAGCGCGCCTAACAAATCGTGGTCGTTTCTAAACCTGTATCAAACCTTTATTATTATTAGATGCGACTTCAGTGAATCTTCGCACTGTTTATCACTTATAATTCAATACTTCTTGATCATTTGTGTCTCGGTCGCATCATGCGAGAGAAGTTTTTCTAAACTCAAATTTATAAAAAAAATTCGTCGATCTGTGATGAACCAAGAACGCCTAGTCAATCTGTCCATTCTATCAATTGAAAGGAAAGTTTCAAGGGAAATAGATTTCAACGACGTTATTGAGAAGTTCAGTTAAATGAAAGCACGAAAACATGTAAAATAGTTACAAAGCAAAAGCTTTGTTTTTAAACATGTAAGTACAGTAAAAGTTACTTTCTTATTATAGTCTTCATTATTTCTTTGCACTCTACCTGCTAGGTGCTGTGTTGAATGCTGATACGTATTCTAACTTTTTTATCCATATCATAAGTAGGGCGTATAGTAAAATTACATATCATCAATAATACATCCTTTTTTTTAGCAGACCAGGGGCCTCATTTATATGCCACCCCGGGCCTCCGACGGGCTTAGTCCGCCACTGACCAACAGCCAACTACAGCCCTATATCCCTTCATCTAAACATAGATGGTTTTTCGATCGGCGTAATTAAGGTATTATCTACCAACCGTTATATTGAGCTACCAATCACTACCAAACGAATAACTTCCGTTTGAGACCTATTGGAACGAGATCGGCGAAGAAAAATATAATGAAATTCAAATATCACTGCTCCGTATTCCGTTGAATCCTTCAGCAGCCAACTACAGCACTCTATCGCCGGCGTCTAACCGTAGATGGTTTCCTCGATCAGCGTAATTGAGGAATTATCTACCAAACGTTTTAATTAAGCTACCAATCACTACCAAACAATTATCTTCCCTATGAGATTTATTAGAACGAGATCGGTGAAGAAAAATATGAAGAAATTGAAAAATAACTGCTCCGTATTCCGTTAGATCCTTCAGCAGCCAATTACAGCCCTCTATGGTCTGCGTCTTAGGGTAGATGATTTTTTGATCGGCGTAATAGAGGAATTAACTACCAAACGTTTTAATTAAGCTACCAATTACTACCAAACGAGATCTAGAGGGAGACGAATGTGCGTGCACGCGTGTAAAATCGCTCTAGTGAATGTCGTAGTTGAAACAGTCAGAGAGGCGCGGAGAGGAGCAAAAGGTGGAGGGAGGATAAAGTTTAGTGCAGAAAACATATTGAGATTATTAGAGGAAAGATGTCTAATGAGGAAAAGGCGAAAAGCGGAGAAGAACGGAAGAAACATCGCGAGGAGGTTATGTGTGAAGAGGGAGAGAGAGAGAGGCGTCAGGCGGATACGTGGAGGAACATCAGCGCTGCGGGGAGATGCAGAACCCGGTAGAAACGGCTGGAACGGTCGGTACGGTAGATACGGGTGCAGAGACGGAGAAAAGAAAGAGAGGGCGCCCACCGCAGAAAAAAAGAGACGACGGGAACAGAGACATGAGAGACTTTTTCGAAGTCACGTGGGCGACAGGGAGGGCGAAGGTGACACCATTCACCGCCGACACCATCGTCGCCGCCGCAAGCAACGAAAAGAAAATATGAAGGATTCAAGGGAAGGAGGATCGAGGAAGAGGAGAACGAAGACTCGGATGAGGTGGACGATGTTAGAAGCTACGAAAAAGAAGAGTGCGAAAATAGAGGTGGGGGTGGGCATGACGTGGGCGCGCACGCTCAACAAAGTAATGGGCAAAAAGGTGAAAAGGCTGGGGAGTTGATGGAAGCGGTGATTAATAATAAGTGGGAGCCGGCAATAAGGGACATGGAGGAAAGAATCAAGGGAAGCCGGATGGAATACCAGCGAGAGGCCAAGGAGGAGATAAAGGGAGAGGTAAGACCGATACCATGTAGGTGCCAGGACATGAATAGAATCATCAGGGAGCTAGTCGGAGAAGCAGAGCAGTGGCGCTACAAGTGCTACAGAGAGAAAGAGCTATGGGGAGAGGAAAAACAAGAGATGGCACGCGAACTGGAATTCTGGAAAAACAAATGTGAAAGCAGAGCTCTAGAAATATCCAGAGGAGAAGAAGAGGGACAGAAACGGCAGAGCCCAGAAAGCATGGAGACAGAGCTAGTCGAGAAAGGTGATAGGAACAACAACGAGAGAGGTAAAGAGCCAGGAATGGAAACATGGGCAAAACCGCCGGAAATAACAAAAAAAAATGGTAGAAGAAGAGCACGTGGGAAAAAGCACAAGAGAGCAGGAATGGAGAGAAGTTCGCAGAAGAGACGGAAGAGGGAGAAGAAAAGAGGGGGAACCGCGGAACGGAGAAGGGGTCCAAAGAGCGGGAATAAATGGAGGTGCGACGCACAGCAGAGAAGAAAGGAGTGTCACCGAGACAGGAGATTACAGCAAAGAAGAAAAAAGAAAACAAATCATGGCGAGGGCGCCGAAACCGCTTACCGAGGGAAGGCTTAGGGAAGCGCTGAACAAATGAGCGGAAAGGAGCAGACAAATCTTTGTAGTAAAAACAGGAGAAGCAAAAAGGAAATCAATGTGGGAAATAGCAGATATTGTTCAAAGCAGATGCAATATGAACATACGAGACGACACGGAGGACATGAATGAAAGCAACGGAAGAATATTCATAAAATTCCGTAGCCTAGCAGCTAAGAAGGAGTTAATGAAACGAAAAGGAGCGTTGAGAGGGACGGACATTTGGCTAGAGGATAGCCTAACAGCGAGACAGAGGGAAATCCAACGATGGCTGGGAAGTATCGCGGAATTGGAGAGAAGCTGTGGCTGGAGTGTAGAGGTACGATACATGCGATTGAGGATTGGCCAACACTGGATGAAATGGTGCGAGGAAAGAGGGAACGCCGTGTTTTTTCAAGCCAATGAGCCCTTTCGTCAATAAGGAGGAGAGTTGGAGGGACGAAGAAAAGAAGAGAGAAGAAGAGGTGGAACACACGGGCAAAAAGAAGAGCGAAAGAGATAGAAATAAAAATAAAAATAAACATAAAGGTAGTAAGAGAGATGAGTGGGAAACTAAGGTAGTCTTGTGGAACGTAGCAGGCATATATAAGATAAGAGAGACATGGGAGTTTTTAAGAGGCTTCGATATTATAATATTACAAGAAACATGGCTGGAAGGGAAAGATGAGGATAAAGCGTGGTGACATATATGCAGCGATTATTGTTGGTTTTTTAAAGCGGCAATAAGAGGAGAAAGAGCAAAAAAGGGAAGAGCAAAGGGAGGCCAAGCTATTGGAATTCGAAAAAACCTGGGTGAGGAATGGGATTTGGAAGAGTGGGCATTAGGCGTGTGTTTACGTAAGAGCGAAAAAGAAAAAAGAACAGCGATAATCACGGCATACAACAATATAGGTATGATAAAAGTCGAGAGAGTTCTAAAGGAAAAGATAGAGGAGGAGGCGGGAAGAAATGATAGAGTATTAGTAGTAGGCGATATGAACGCTCGAATCGGGGAAGAACAAGCAATGAACGAGGGCGAAGCGGGGAAGGAAAAAAGATGGAGGAAATCGCAAGACAAAAAGATTAACACTGATGGACGAAGACTATTAAGATTTTGTGAAGAATTGGGGTTGAAGGTGATGAATGGTAGGACAAAAGGGGACGAAGACGGAAAAATAACATTCATAGGCGGAAAAGAGGAATGCTGCGGATCAGTGTTAGATTTGGTAATGTGCTTGGACAGAGGGATGGACAAAGAAATGAAATGGCTAAAAGTAAAAACATGCGGGGAGTCGGACCACTTGCCTGTCACATTCGCTATAGGAAGGGAGAGTGAGGAAGTTGAGAAGGAGCAGGAAAAAGAACTTTTTGAGCAAGAGGATGAACGGATCGGGTGGTCAGAAGAGAAAGCGGAGGTTTTTAGGGAAGAGTGGGATAAATTAGATACATCAAGTGGAGACGAGAAAGATTGGGAGGAGTGCAGATGGGAAATTAGCGAAGCAGCAGATAGAGCAGGTATGAAAAAAAGGGAAAAGCGAAGAAGCAAGCAGGAAAACACCCTACATGGATCAACGAAAAATGTAAAAAACAAAGGAGAGAAATGTGGCGAGCCTTGAGAACTTTTGTTAAAAAAAGAGACAGACCACATAAAAAAATCCTCGGTGAGGAAAGAAGAAAAGTGAAAGGATGTTATAAGGAAGCAAAGGAAGAATGGAGACTCAAAATATGGGAAGGAGTGAATAAGGCCAGGGATATGGCAAGCTGGTGGGTGGCTGTAAACAAATACAAGGGAAAATATAGAGGAAAAATAGGGGAGAACATTTCGGGAAAACAATGGATTGAGCACTTTAAAAAACTGCTAAACGATGGAGAAGGAAAGGCAGGAGAACAGGCAGAGATGGAGGAAAGGAGGGATGAAGTAGGAAGAATAACAAGAGAATTTGATGAAGAATTTAGTAAAAAAGAAATGGAAGACGCGCTGAAAAAAATGGCGAACGGAAAGGCGCCGGGGGAAAATGGGTTAATGATAGAATTTCTCAAAGCCGCGAAGGAAAGACAACGGGAAGGAACGAGAAGGGCGATTAACAAGATATGGAGGGCGGGGGTTTTACCTGCAGGATGGGAAATCGCAAGAATAGTCCCAATCTTATAAGTGGGGATAAAGACAAGGCAGCTAATTACGGGGGGGTGGCCTTGGTAAATGTAGGTTATAAGCTGCTTACAAAGATGATGGCAACTAGATTGGGTAAATGGGCAGAAAAGAACTTCAAAATACGGGAAAGTCAAGCGGGATTTAGAGAAAAGAGAGGGACAAGGGATCAAATTTTTGTGCTAAATGCGATTATTAATAATAGACTTAAGCATAGAGGGAGAAAGCTGTACGTCACGTTTATCGATTTTCGGGCAGCCTTTGACAAAGTGAACAGAAGAAAACTACTAGAGAAGCTGCATAAAATAGGAATTAGTGGAAGAATGTACGAAATGATAAAAGTAATCTACAAGAAAACGATAGCGGAGATACTAGTTAATGGGAAAATAACAGAGAGGTTCGAATCAAAACAAGGAGTGAGGCAAGGGTGTGCGTTGAGTGCGCTACTTTACGATCTGTACATTGATGACATGGAAGACAGATGGGAGAGGAAGAAGGAAGGGGGAACGGTTATCGGAAAAGAAAAAATATATGCAATAAAATACGCAGACGACGTGGCAATAGTGGCGGACGACGATCGGGCACTAGCAAGCATGTTAAAAGAGCTGGAGAAATGGGGAAGAGAAAATTATATGGAGGTGAATGCGAAAAAAACCAAAATTATGGTATTTAGAAATGGAGGACGGTTGAAAAAGGAAGAGGAATGGAAAATAAACGGGGAAAAAATAGAAATCGTGAACCAGTTTCGGTAGTTAGGATACTGGTTTACAACAAAGAATGTAGTGAAGGAACATGGAAGGAAAATGGTAGGAAGGGCTCAAAAAGCGGCTAATGCAGTATGGGGGTGTGGAAAAGAGCAGGCAGGGATATCATGGAAGAAAGACTATATCTACTCGATACGATCGTGAAAGCTGGGGCATTCTACGGAGTAGAAATTTGGGGTTTTGACAAAATTGGGCAGTTTCAGATGATACAAAACAGGTTTTGTAAAATGGCGTTGGGTATAGATAAAAGAACGCCTAGATATGTATGGAGGACCGAGCTGGGAATCCCAACATTTGAATTCAAAATCAGGGAACGGGCACTGCGATACGTGGTAATAATATTAAAAATGGAAAGAAACAGATGGCCAAACATATGTTTAAGGGAGGAAATGAGAGGTATAGCAAACAGAAAGCCGTCGAAGTGGGGAAAAGACTTTCTAAAAACAATACAGGAATTAGAAATAGAGGAAATGGTAGATGTGATAAGTGAGGGAAAAGAAATAAAAACTATAGAGAACTTGATTGAAAACGGGTTTAAAAACTTAATAAGGAAGACCATAGAGAAAGAAAAAGAACAAATACAAAATTCGACGTACAATAGTGCATATAAAGAAATAATAGAAGATATCGAAACCCCATGGAAATATTGGGCGGCGAAGGACATCTCGGGAAAAGACAAGGAAACATGGGCGAGATTAAGATGCGGAAACATAGGGAGGGATGGAAAGAAAGGAGAGGAAGAATGGACATGCAGGATTTGCAAACACGAAAGAGAACCACTGGAGCACTTAATCGCTTGCGAAAAAGGAAGACAGCTATTATCCGATGGGGCGAAGGCGTATATATATATGTGGGCAAATGAGGAACAAGAAGGAAGAGAAATAAGGAAGAAATTGATAAGGACGATAAGAGGAGAAATCGATGTAGAGTTGTGTCAATTTTTCAAGGAAATAGAAAAAAATTGTAAAAATAAAGAGAGATTATAAGGTAGAGCGGGAGTTCCGCATTAGGTTTAAGTTAATTATAGAGTAAAAAGGCAATAGATGTAAGTTAATAATAGAAAACAATAGCATTAGATATAAGTTGAGAACAGCGAACAGAAGAACTAATTACAAGGCGAGTGCGAACCAAAGATTTATGCGATAGCGAACAAAATAGATTGTAAAAGAGAGAGAGAGATATATATATTGTTACAATTTTTGTAAAAGGCCATAAAGGTCATACAATTAAAAACCACCACTACTACTACTACTACCAAACGATTATCTTCCGTATGAGACTTATTAGAACGAGATCGGCGAAGAAAAACATGAAGAAATTGAAATATAACTGCTTCGTATTCCGTTGGATCCATCAGCAGCCAACTACAGCCCTCTATGGCCTGCGTTTAAGCGTAGATGACTTTTTGATCGGCGTATTGAGGAATTAACTACTAAACGTTTTAATCAAGCTACCAATCACTACCAAACGATTATCTTCCGTATGAGACTTATTAGAACGAGATCGGTGAAGAAAAACATGAAGAAATTGAAATATAACTGCTTCGTATTCCGTTGGATCCATCAGCAGCCAACTACAGCCCTCCATGGCCTGCGTTTAAGCGTAGATGATTTTTTGATCGGCGTAATTGAAGAGATAAACAACAAAAGGTTTTAATTAAGCTACCAATTACTGCAAAACGATTATCTTCTGTATGAGACTTATTAGAACGAGATCGGTGAAGAAAAACATGAAGAAATTGATGTATAACTGCTTCGTATTTCGTTGGATCCATCAGCAGCCATCTACAGCCCTCTATGGCCTGCGTTTAAGCGTAGATGATTTTTTGGTCGACGTAATTGGGGAATTAACTACCAAACGTTTTAATTAAGCTACCAATCGCTACCAAACGATTCTCTTCCATTTGAGACTTATTGGAACGAAATCGGTGAAAAAAAATTCTTATATCACAGCTCCGTATTCCGTTGGATCCATCAACAGCTAACTACAGCCCTCTATCCCTTCATTTAAACATAGATGGTTTTACTGGTTGATGATTTTTCGATCGGCGTAATTAAGGAATTAATTACCAAACGTTGTCATTAAGCTACCAATCACTACCAAAGATTAACTTCCGTTTGAGACTTATTAGAACGAGATCGGTGAAAAAAACACGAAGAAATTGAAATATCACTGTTCCTTATTCCGTTGGATCCATCAGTATCCAGCTACAGCCCTCTATCCCTTCGTCCAAATAGCGATGGTTTTAGGATAGGCGTCATCACGGAATTATCTACTAAACGCTTTAATTAAGCTACCAATTACTACCAGTCGATTATCTCCTGTTTGAGACTTACTAGAACGAGGTCGGTGAAGAAAAACATAATGAAATTGGAATATCACTGCTCCGTATTCCATTAGATCCTTCAGCAGCTAGCGACAGCCCTATATCGCCTTCGTCTAAGAGTAGTTGATTTTTTGATCGTCGTAATCGAGGAATTAACTACTAAATGTTTTAATTAAGCTACCAATCACTACCAAATGATTATCCTCCGTTTGAGACTTATTGTAACAAGATCGGCGAAGAAAACAATAAAATTGAAACATCACTGTGCCGTATTCCGTTGGATCTATAAATCACCAATTACGGCCCTCCATCGTATGCGCCTAGACGTAGATTGTTTTTCAACCGCGATAATTAATGAATTAACTACCAAACGCTGGGATTTGCATATTTGTGACCACCAAACCATTCTGCATCGATTCGGCGTGGCATTTTATGGATTGCGTGATAAATAAAAAACGGTGCGGCAAACTTCATCCATCTTCTGTAACTTCCTGTTGAGTTCCTTTGATTTGATTCTTTATTAGTAATAAGTTTGCGCACACTTCAATTAAAGAAATATTTCCAAATGAGGTCACGAATGAAAAAAATGTTACGCCTCGGCTATGACAGTTCAGGATCCAAAGTCATAACCGAACCAAGAACGGATATCCGGCGTTTTGATTAGACGACTGCGATTGGTCACTGAAGGTCCAATCAAAGAACAGATATTACATGGAACACCAGGGCCCGTGTTAATATTTGGCAGAAAAAATTTAGTTAGTATTTCCGCCGGTAGACTGCGCGGCGATGTATCGGTGTGCCACACTCAATGATAGAGATTCAAGACACGCCTCTTGCGGTTGTCTCTCTCTCGCGTATGCCTATCGGGCTATAGTGCTGTCCCGCTTGTATTAATGGCCGACTGACCGGCCAAGCATTGGGCGGTTTGGTAGGAGACAGCGCATCATTTAAACTCACGTTGAGATATGTCAACGACTCTTTTTTTTGCAAAAAAAAAAACAAACACCAAAACAACCATGCCGAATTTGGTTACGTCATGGTGCGACGCGTTAGAAAAGATTCGCGAAATCGTAAAACAAATGATTGCGATTATTCGAAAAGCGGAAAATATCAGGGCGTCATCGTCGGATACGATCGCGATCCAAAGATTGAAAGATCTCAGCGATCATTTCGACGCACTCGACGTCGAACGATCGACATATTATTTACATTTCCAACACAGGCCAGTCCCAGTTTCGGTCATAATATATTTGGCCGCGATGACTAATCCCGAAATTCACGAAACGGATCCCAAAGATCCTTATCAAATCTTACCACCACCGCCCACCTACAAGCAAGTGCTATCGGAAGATAACGCTGGCCGACGGCTAGTGACCAATTATATAGAAGCCGGCATAACGCCTTCGCAAACTGCAGGCCTCATCGACAGGGAAAACTCGGATCAAGCATCAATTCGAATGATCGGAACCGTCATGACGTGAATGGGATTACCCCCACATAGGGAAAATCACCCAGCATGGATGGTCTGAAGGGAACCGCAGGCTCTTCGATGACACATGATGGTGAGGCAACGTGTAGCATATGCCGAGGGAGACACGGACACCGAATTAGCAACCAGAGGTGACCACCCGATGGTCGACGACCTCGCGCTACGGTTAGCTACTACTTCCCTCATGACGGAAGATAGGCCGTCAACGGTCCGACGACCATTGGTCGCAATACAAAGAACACCGCTATAACATCCAAACCATCAACCTAACAGACCACATCAAGCAGAGCCCACAGGGCTGCAACAAGAAACACGATCGCCTGTACACAAAACGGAAAGCCACTATTTACCGACAGCACCGGCACACCCACGCCCATCGATCTCGAGCCCGAACGACCCAGAGTTGAAAGCCCTGACTCAAGAAGCTCTTCGACGCAGTCTGGAAGAGGAAAGAGTTGACATTGATCATCAGAGGCCAATATCAGCTCATCCATTATCCGTTACACCAGGGAGACAAGAACCGAGCTTGAGGCAGCAAATTCACGAGGCCCAACAAAACATTGGGGTCGTTACCGAACAGGCATGACTACTCGCCAAGTGTAACCAAATGGCACGGAGACGAATAGGTATACGACAACCTCAAACACGCCAAACATTCTCGCAACCGGAGTGGCAGGAAGAAATAGACTATCCGCCCTCACGCCAAGGAGGACCGCAAGTACCCAATGCGAATGGATCTTATCCGGGAGCATATCGAAGCACCGGTATCGTAGAACCTGAAGAGGGACAAAAGGCCATCGACGCTCTCAGACTCGTCCCTAGTACCATCACAGAACAAAGCACCGATAACTACAAGCTCTGGTCAGAACACACTGCCCTTGCCTATAAATACTGCAAACCATCGGAGCGACAGTTCTTCTTTAATTTAGTGAAATCACAAAAAAATAGGAGGACCCCTCCTGATACGCAAAGAAATCGCGAGTACACAAAATATGCACGACCTCCTCTCCGCTATCAAAAGGATACAACTTGCAGGAGCACGCAGTTCAAACCTCCTGACAGAACTCGCCACCATTAGACAAAATGGGAGAGATATCACAAAGATTTAATAAAAAATACGACGCTGCTCTCATCGCTTTCCAAAACGAGGAATTAAACAAGGAAGGCACCGGAGAAAACACGGAGTACATCGAGACAACAGCTACCAGCTACTTTCTTTGCGGCCTGGACATAGATCTAAACAGAATACTCCGAAATTCCGACTATCCGTGCCTTGCAGAGTTACAACCAAGAAGACTGGAGGGAAGGAGTACGAACGCCTACGGCGATCACGACCTGTGTTGCCAGAGTGAGCTATCGTTTGGTACTAGACGGCAGCGCCAAACCGTAACAAATTTTGAATTTTCGCACTCAAGGGGAGGTACCTGAGTATACGGCGAGAAAAACAGGTAAACTTCGCGAATTTTTATCTCAAAAACTAACGTTTCGATTGGATACGGGTTTTTTTTATTGGAAAATATGTACATTGAGGTATGTTTAGGAATTTTTTTAAAATAAATTCGTTGATCGGAAGCGATTTAAACGCGATTATCTCGAAACATAGTTTTCAAAGTCGATGCCAGATGTATCTCGAAAACGGCTTGCCCGATTTTGTCCAAATTTGGATACAATATTCTTCGATAGTTTTTCTCGTTCGCCTCGTAGAGGTTTTTCATTTGATTGAACCATTGCTTTTTTATGCAATGTTTATGCAATCCAAAATCGTAGGAAATTGCGAACGAAAAACCAATGTTAAATTAAAACGGTCGCAATTCCTTCAAAAATGAAAATTTCAAAAAAATCCTACGTAGTGAACGAGAAAAACTATTGAAGAATAGTATCCAAATTTGGACAAAATCGGACAAGCCGTTTTCGAGATATATCTGGCACCGACTTTGAAAACTATGGTTCGAGATAATCGCGTTTGAATCGCTTCCAGTCGACGAGTTAATTTTTAAAAATTGCTCAACATACCTCAATGTACACATTTTTCAATAAAAAAACCCCGATCCAATCGAAACATTAGTTTTTGAGATAAAAATTCCCGAAGTTTGCCTGTTTTTCTCGCCGTTCACTCAGGTACCTCCCCTTCATTGGTGGCATTAGCGGTCACTTTAAATCTAACGTCTGCAACAATATGAAAAGGGCGCGGGAGTTTACTTTTTCCATTGAGGATGAGCTCGGGTTTTCATCAATGTTTAAGTTTTTTTCTTATTAGGGTACTATAATCATGAAAAACGTAATAGATTCACGAAAGGCGTACTGACGTACTAAATACTCCGAAAACGTACCAGATTTAGTACAATTGTACTAAACTGGCAACGCTGATCACCACAGAGATTAATAGGGAGATGTACAGCCCTCCCCTTTTCGGCGTGCCGCAGAAATGGCGCTAAATCGCGGCGGCGAGTTCGGGAATATGATTTTGTGTGCATCGCCTCTGTCGAGGTTGCAGATTCCCTTGTAGCCGCGCGAGTCGCGATCACCACTCAAGTCGATATCGCAGTCAGCGTGCATACGAATGGGTAGCTCGGTGGGGGAAAAGTCTCTGCCCTTCGCTCACTCGACGGGCGAACGGAGCGAGGTTTTCCGCCCGATCGAGCTCGACATATATGTGTGGCCGTACTGCGGATTGGAATATGCATTAAATGAATTTCAAAGAGAAATACATGTATCGAGAAAATTGTTTTCTCTCGGTTGGCCGTTTATGCCGAGAATGCGGGTCAAAAAACATTAACGACGAACCGCGGTGAAAAATAAAACGCCGAAACGACTGCGGAAGGTTCAAATAGAAATCTTGCGCCTTTGCCGTGGTCGTTACGGCGTTTTTTTTCAACAGTAAACATTATGGATAAGCGTGTATCATAAATGTTTCTTCATCCTCGATGAGCGTCGTGGCTGAGTTGGCAGCGTGACGGATTAACGATGCTTGCGGTTCGCGGTTCGATGCTTGGTGAATCGACTTTTTTTGTATCTATTTTTTTTCTTCATGTTATATTCAGAAAATTTCGAACTTTCGCTTTAGCTATTCTCGCCTGTCCAGGCATTATTTATGATATTTAATTCATATATGTGTAATTTTAAAAAAGACATTGGCTACCGGGGATCGAACCCGCGTCGTCTGCACTCAGAGCCCGCACGCTGATATATCAACCGCGAGGCTCTTGTGACTGCAAACCTGCCTCACGTATACAGACTTATCCAACCTTAAAAAAAAATCGCTGCAGGACCAATTGCATATTGTTTTTATGACCCCAAAGTATTATTGAAGACAAAAGAAAACGATTTTTCCAAATTCCTAGAGTAGTGTCATCCCTTAAAGAAAAGAAATTTATTTTTTGATCGTTGTAAATGTATATCCCCTCTTAAAGACTTTAAGGCGTCTGGCCGCCTTGGCCGATCGAAAAATGGGTATATTTAAAAAAAAATATTAAACTCGACAGTATGGGCCGGAATATTTTTATTTTTTTACACAACCTCAGAAAGGGCTTTAAGAATAACGTTAAGAAATTTTTGTTCAAAATATTAAAAAATAGCGCCGATATGCACATTGCCGCGGAGACGCTCCGCACGATACGCGCGGTCGTTGTCCCAGCAGTTACCCGGTCATGTCACATCTGCAAAAAAAAATCAGCTCATTCGTGAGTAGTGTCGCTACAATGTAGCGTAGCGGTTTTTTTCGACCATTAAAAAAAATTATGGTAAGCCGAAGAAAAAAAAATTGTATTTTTCACCGAAATTATGGCTCACCATAATTTTTTTAACCATCGCTCGTTTGCCTATCTGAGATCTGCACTTTCGAAGTTTGTATCCTCGATATGTATGTCTTTTTGCTAGAGATGGTATTACCAATATTACATACTCACGTCTTTCTATTTCGGAGATATGGATGTTCTAGATTGTTTGAATCTGTATTTGTATGACTCAAACTGCAGACAATCTGAATACACGTTCTCGAATAAATAATCCTTTGGTGTAATAGTTATTCAATTTCGTCATCGGTCGAAGGACAAAATTTTGAATAATTTACAGTTCGTTACTTTGAGTTTATAATTCTGTCATTTTGAAATCTTTGTCGTTCTATATTTGGCCTTTCAAAGTTTTGACCCCCATCCCAATGTGAAATGTGTTTTGAAAAAAATGCCGATCGAGAAAGACTTAAAGTTCTCTTCGAGCCTTTCTCGATCGTTTCGGCACTTTTCTTCAACAATTTTTTAAATTAATTTTCTAAGGGGAAAAGTAAAAAATCATTTCCGTATTGGGGGAAACATTCATTTTTTTGTCATCTTTTCCGATACTGTTTGCACCAAAATTTGAAACGCCCGCTCGTTTTGAGCAACTTCAACATGCGTCCGGCGGGGCGAACGACTGCGTGTTCGGTCGCGTCGACGATACCCGCGGCGTCCTTGCTGCGGCCGCACCTCACGCTGTGCCGCTGTTCTTTCGATGGCCTGCCCTTCTCACGCCCTTGGGCTCCCGCGGGTGCCTCTTGCCGCTGCGGCTGCTGCTGACGACCACTTTTCTTTTTGTTGCGACGCCAAAATTTCTTCTTTGTAACTGTAAAAAATAAATAATAAAATGTACAAATAAAATACACTACTCACACAAATTAAGGGATATTTAAAAAATTCCAAACTTTTGGCTGATTTTCAACAAGGGATAACTCGGAGAAAAATGGTCGTACAGAAAATTTAAAAAAGGAAATTATAGCTTCAAGTATCTAGTTTTCAGATCTGGACTGTAACATTTTTTAGCGTGGGCGGTTTTCTTCTAATCATCCGAAAACCAACGAAATTTTTTTCCAAATTTTTGCTCGTCTTCAAAATGGTCTGTGTACTTCAAAGATTTTTTTTATTATACTACCATAAATGTATTTTAGACAATTTAATCAGCTTTAATTTGACCTTTTAACGAGCTTCGTACGATGATTTGGCGCGGAGTAATCGTCGATCAAAGCAAAAATGTCCATTTTAAATTTGACAATCAATTATTCGTGAACTAATGATCGTACAGAAAATAAAAGAAGGATTTGGAAACTGCAAAACATTCTCTATGACATGCAATTAGGAGCTGTTGATCAAACATTTTTTTTCGGAGTGATGATGTTGACTGAAAAAAAGTTGAAAATTTGCCAATTTAAGGATATTTGGAAAATTTGGTATAACTTTGGATATAATGCATGAACGAAGGATATCGTCGGTAATGTTTTAACCTCGAAGTGCCCCCAAAAAACCCTTAAAGTTGCAAAGCGCTGCGATTTTTTTTCTTAGTGCCCTGAAGGTGCAAATTTATCGTTTCTGTAAAAAATCATCGTAATGTCACGTCCTGAGGGGACGTGGGCATATACCTATCGCGGTTCCCTCTTTTTAGCCTACGCCTAGCGCACTAGCTCGGGATGAGGGTGTAAAAGGGAAAGGTGCATGCAAATGTGGGAATGATGCAGTGACTCGATTGATAAATGAATTAATTTTAGCAAATGATTGAGAATTCGGGGTTTATTATAATTAACCAATTTGGTTAATTCTATTAAATTAACAATACAAAGATATACATAAAATATTTTGCTTACATTTGCCGATGCGTCGTGGATACGCTAATCTGTTTATAGCCGTAGGGTTCGGGCCTCCGCAGGTAGGTCGGACCCCTCGGTTGCGCACGCTTGGTAACAATGATGGCTCACGTCGACAGAAATATTTTAACACGTGGGCATTTATCGCGAGACGAAATTGGAATTAAATTACGATTTACGCAAAACAATACGATGTACACATTCAACTTGGACACTTAATAAAATTCTTGTAGTTCGCGTTATTATAAAATATAATTTGGACGCTAAAGTTCGCGTTCGCTTCATGGAGACAGTTTTTGCAATTGTTCCGGTGAACGTTGTTGCTTGATTTTTGTTTATACGCGATAGAGCTTGAAGGGAGACCTTTTCTCAGCGAGTGATGATGGGACACTCTGTTGGGAGACTAGATCTGAATGAGTGGTGATGGAACACTCTTGGGAGACTAGGCCTGAACGAGTGGTGATGGAACACTTTTCGGAGACTAGGCCTGAACAAGTGGTGATGGAATACTTTTGGAAGACTAGGTCTGAACGAGTGGTTATGGAACACTTTTGGGAGACTAGGCCTGAACGAGTGGTGATGGAACACTTTTGGGAGACTAGGCCTGAACGAGTGGTGATGGAACACTTTTGGGAGACTAGGCCTGAACGAGTGGTGATGGAACACTGACTCCAAGATTTTTCTATCCTAGCTTGTAGGATATTTTGGATGTTGGGATGGTGGGAGAAGAAGTTTCTCGAAAAGTGCATTTTCGTCCTGCGTTAATTTTTTGATTGGTGGAACCGATGTAGGAAATTGACGAGTGCATATGATTGGTCGAGTTGGAAGGGGAAATATTTTTTGAGGCTATGATTGGGTGCAGGCTATGATGTGTGTGGTCTCCATCTCGATTCTCGAAAACTAGTCCACGTCTCCTTATCTGGAGCGTTGGAAAAATATAGGGAGGAAAAAGGGCCTTGGTCGCGTTGCCGCGCTTGCCTCAAGATAGGCTTTGTTGACCCAGGTGTGAGATCGCATGGGAAATACCAACGTAGTTTTATTGCCGGGTCTACTTTTCGGCATGAAGGATTTTCTTTTGGAGAATGTATATTTTTGTGGAGTAAGAATTTGGATATTTTCGTGTGTCTTCGTGTGTTGTACGTTCTTATGGCTAAGGATTTTATCATCAACTGCGTTTGACGGTTGCGTGTAGATATGGTCAAGACCGACTGTGTTCTCGCGTGGGAAATTATGCGCGACGCTCGCTTCTTATCCATATATTTCATTTCGGCTGTGGTACGCCTAATTCTAAAGAAAATATAAGGACCCGTCGAAAAATGAGAATGCCGTTATCGTGTGTATTGGTTTTCGTAGTTTTCCACGATTTCCATGTGGCATCGGGTAAGCCCGCGTTTTCGCCGGAGTTGAAAAAAATAGGAGAGGAAAAAGAAATAGATAGTGCTTTTTCTCGCGACGTTACAGTAACAAGCATTTTTTCAATTTTTATTTATTTTTCATCTTCAAAATGTTTTTTTTAGCAACAATGCGTAATTTATTTATTCAAAGACATCAATTACCAAGAAAAAATTTTAAAAATTCAAATAAAAGATATGAAATTTGGACGGTAGTTTTGAAAAAAACTGTTTGTGATTGTCAAGAAAGTGTATTTCAACGATTGAAGCTGCAAAAAAATTAAAAGTTCGAGATTTGTGTGAAGAGAGTGTGAAAAAAAAAATCGACGAAATTTTTTTTGACAAGAGATTATTGTTAACACGTGAAAACATTTTTTTTTCAAATAAATTTTTTTTTATTTGAAAAAAAAATTAATAAAAAAATTTCGAAATAAAAAAAAAAATTTTATTACATTTTTTTTAAATTGAAAAAAAATTCAAAATTTTGTTTTCACGTGTTAACGATAATCTCCTTGTCAAAACAAATTTGGTCGATTTTTTTTTACCAGTCTAACCACCTTTGTTGTTGATAACCCCCCTACGGTCGACTGATTCTCTTCACACAAATCTAGAACTTTTAATTTTTTTGCAGCTTCAATCGTAGAAATACACTTTCTTAACAAAGACAAAAAACCGTTTTTTTCAAAACTACTCTAAAAATTGGAATTTTTTTTCGAAATTTTTTATTTTTTCTTGGTAATTGATGTCTTTGAATAAATAAATTACGCATTATTGCTAAAAAAAGACATTTTGAAGATGAAAAAATGAATAAAAATCGAAAAATTGCTTGTTACGGTGATTTTTGAGTGAAACGATAAATTTACATCTTCGGGGCACTAAGAAAAAAAAATCGCAGCCCTTTGCAACTTTGAGGATTTTTTGGGGACACTTCGAGGTTAAAACATTACCGACGATATCCTTCATTTATGCATTATATCCAAAGTTATACCAAATTTTCCAAATATCTCTAAATTCGCAAATTTTCAACTTTATTTCAGTCCACATCTTCGTCAACACTTCGAATTTTTTTAATCAACAGCCACTAATTACATATCATAGATAGTGTTTTGCAGTTTCCAAAACCCTACACTGTAAAAAATTTCTGTATGAAAATTAATATACAAGTGTAGGAAGTTTTTATGCGGATACCGCTTATGAAATTTCAGATACGATTTTGAAAATCGAAAACAGGGTATTTTAAAAATGAAAGTGTACTTCCGTAATATTAATATACTTGTGCGTTTGAAAAATAATGCACGTGTAAAGAAATAATCACATCCAAGTAAATTGAAATCAAGAACCATTTGTTGATATCAATATACAAGTGTATATTAAATTCAAGAACCATTTGCTGATATCAATATACGGGTGTGTATTAAAATTACTGATCATAAGTATTAAGTTTATTTCGGAAATTGATAATTGCAATACGTTTTTATGTAAAAATTATCAAATTAAGACCACTCAATTCATATACTGTATGATGCTTTCGTGATACTTGTGTATATGATTTTTTCGCAGCTTTATCCCATAATTAATATTGAATACTTGAATAATAAAATTTAAATGCAGTGAAATCACTGCACGTATGTATTTTTTTTTCTTTATGTATGTATTCCTGAGGCACGGGGGGGTCTCTTCTTTTACCATCCTCTCCTTTATTCCTTCCATCATTCACAATCCTTCCAGAGTTCCCTACATTCCTTCCAGAGCCCCCCCCCGCCCCCCAGAGTATCGATCGCATCCACTCTTTCCTAATGCACTACTGTATCGCATTTGCACGAAGGCCGAGGGAAACTGCGGAAAACCTGGGCCGATACAGGCGGCCATATTTGGCTGAGTTTCAGTTGTATTACCACGAGAAACTCAGACAAACTGTTTCCCACTCAGAGGTTGACGCGCAAACCAGTGCACGGGCAAACGGTCACCGCTCCAAGTGTTGGCCGCGCCCATGCTGCTTAACTTCAGTGACCGCCGAGCCCGCACACCGACCGCGTGCCCATCTCTGTCCACTGCACGCATGTATTTGAAATTCATGTGATTCTGAGATATCGTCCGGGTCAACAATTATGAAAATCATAAAATGTTTCTTCAATATTAATATACGAACACATTAAATTCAACTTATCTGTGATTTGTTTTTGACAAACAATTGTTAATTTCAGTGGCTTTTGTCTTGGAAATTTCTGAATCGAATTACAGTATTCATGTACTGGATAGTATTATTCCGAGAAGTACTCAGCGTTGATGAGAAATAATATCAGATAGGGGTACAATCACGATACTTTCCAATTCCAATTCAGTTCCACATGTATTATAGTTTTCAGGCAGCCGTAAATAAATTTCAAACTTGTTTTGTATTTTCAATACTCTGTTTTTTATAGTTGATTTATTATACATCTGTAGTAATTTTCAATTGAAGACACGGGTTAATACAATACATTTCCCACAAATTTACAAACTTGTCTTTGAAATTCCATGTTGCATCTATTAAATTCTATATCCACGTTAGAATTTCATGTTCCTGTTTTAAATTTGCGGTACAAGTGTTTTAAATTTAATTTCATCTACCGAGTTCGTAAAATTCAATTCCTTTGTATCTTAAATGTATTGTAAATTTCATATCATTTTTTAAAGTGTACATACATTTTCTGTACGATCATTAGTTCCCGAGTAATCGATTGTCAAAGTTAAATACGATTTTTTTGCTTTGATCGACGATTACTCCGCGCCAAATCATCGTACGGAGCTCGTTAAAAGGTCAAATTGAAGCTGATTAAATTGTCTAGAAGAATTTTATGGTCGCGTGGTAACAAAAAATTTTTGAAGTCCACAGACCATTTTAAAGACGAGCAAAAATTAGGAAAAAAAAATTTCGTTCGTTTTCGGATGATTACTTGAAAACCGTCCACGCTAAAAAAAATTTCCGTCCAGATCTGAAAACTGGACACTTGAAACTACAATTTCCTTTTTTCTTTATTTTCTGCACGACTATTTTTCTCCGAGTTATCCCTTGTTGAAAATCAGCCAAAAATTTGGAATTTTTTAAATATCCCTCAATTTGTGTGAGTAGTGTATTTTATTTGTACATTTTAGGATTTATTTTTTACAGTTACAAAGAAGAAATTTTGGCACCCCAATAAAAAAGAAAAGTGGTCGTCAGCAGCAGTTGCAGCGGCAAGAGGCACCCGCGGAAGCCCAAGGGCGCGAGAAGGGCAGATTATCGAAAGAACAGCGGCACGAGCAAGGGGAGCGGCCGCAGCAAGGACGCCACGGGTATCGTCGCCGCGACCGAACCCGCAGTCGTTTGCCCCGCCGGACGCATGTTGAAGTTGCTCAAAACGAGTGGGCGTTTCAAACTTTGGTGCAAACATTAGTGGAAAATATGACAAAAAAAGTAATGTTTCCCCAAATACGTAAATGAGTTTTTACTTTTCCGCTTAGAGAATTAATTAAAAAAATTGTTGAAGAAAAGTGAGAAACGATCGAAAAAGGCTCGAAGAGAACTTTGAGTCTTTCTCGATCGACATTTTTTTCAAAACACATTTCACATTGGGATGGGGGTCAAAACTTTGAAAAGCCAAATGTGGAACGACAAAGATTTCGAAATGACAGAATTATAAACTCAAAGTAACGAACTGTAAATTATTCAAAATTTTATCCTTCGACCGATGACGAAATTGAATAACTATTACACCAAAGGGTTATTTATTCGAGAGCTCATTTATTCGAGAACGTGTATTCAAATTGTCTGCAGTTTGAGTCATGCAAATACAGATTCAAACAATCTAGAACATCCATATCTCCGAAATAGAAAGAAGTGAGTATCTAATATTGGTAATACCATCTATAGCAAAAAGACATATATCGAGGATACAACCTTCGAAAGTGTAGATCTCAGATAGGCAAACGAGTGATGGTCCAAAATAGCTAACATCAAAGAAGTGGACGAGTTGCTTCATAATTTTCTGCTGATTTTCGCTAACACGTACGAGATTCTTTTAAAGTCTTTAAGAGGGGATATACATTTACAACGATCAAAATATCAATTTCTTTTCTTTAAGGGATAACACCACTCTAGGAATTTGGAAAAATCGTTTTCTTTTGTCTTCAATAATACTTTGGGGTCATAAAAACAATATGCAATTGGTCCTGCAGCTATTTTTTTTAACTTTGATAACAAATTTTTTGAATATAAAATGAAGAAAAAAAATAGATTAAAAAAGTCGATTCACCAGGGATCGAACCCGGACCGCAAGCATCGTTAATCCGTCACGCTGCCAACTCAACCACGACGCTCATTGAGGACAGAGAAACATTTATGATACACGCTTATCCATAATGTTTAATGTTGAAAAAAAGCCGTAACGACCGCGGCAAAGGCTCAAAATTTCTTTTTGAACCTTCCACGGTCGTTTCGGCGTTTCATTTTTCAACGCGGTTCGTTGTTAATTTTAACTCGCATTCTCGGCATAAAAGGCCAACCGAGAAAAAACAATGATCCCGATACATTTTTTTCTCTTTGAAATTTATTTAATGCACATTCCAATCCGCAGTATGGCCACACATATTTGTCGAGCTCGATCGGACGGAAACCTCGCTCCGTTTGCCTGTCGAGTGAGCGAGGGGCAGAGACTTTTCTCCCACCGAGCTACCCATTCGTGTTCACGCTGACTGCGATATCGACTTGAGCGGTGATCACGACTCGGGCGGCTACAAGGGAATCTGCAACCTCGACAGAGGCGATGCACACAAAATCATATTCCCGAACTCGCCGCCGCGATTTAGCGCCATTTCCGAGGCACGCCGAAAAGGGGAGCGTTGTACATCTCCCTACTAATCTCTGGTCGTACATTACAGCGCTCGTTCAATGAACGGTTAAATTGTGCGAAAAAATCGGGCGTTTATTCCCAGCCTAAGGTTGGGAATAGACGTCGAATTTTTTCTTTCCGACGATGCGATCGCACAGTCTAATCCGACTATCGGAAGGCACTCGTGCCATACATTTGTTTGAACATACAATACACATCCGATCCGAGTTCCGATAGTCCGATCGGATGTGTATTGCATGTTCAAACAAATGTATGGTACGGGTGCCTTCCGATAGTCAGAAAGAAAAAATCGGACGTCTATTCCCAGCCTAACACGTCCACTCGTTATCACGTCTGCACTCCGACTCCCGTTTTCGTCAATCGGCTTTGCATGCGGGAGCGCCGCGCGCGGGCGTACGCCAGGCTGTTGCCGACTGGACACCAGCATCCGCGCTACTGATCATTGCTCTTTGGAGGGCGGGCTTTTAGAATGCTCCCATTAACGCCGTTAACAATTAGCATTCAATATTTTTTGATGATGTGGTCAAAGCGACATGTGTTCTCAACCGAACTTTGAGAATCTGTTTATTGTCGAAAACGTCCACGGTTCCGGTATAGCATACTGCAAATGTACTGCAGTACGGTGTACCTCCAAGTGGTGGTGCCGTCGAGCTACGGCGTACGCTGGTACCCCGTATCCGTACATTACCGGTACTGTACGGGTACGGCGTACTCCACATTTGCGGTACGCTGTACCAACGGTAATATCTGCTTATTCCTTTTGCAATCATGAAAAGGCAGCCTCAAAGCGATCTGAATTACCAACCGAGTCGCAAGACCGGAAAAGATTATTCTACTGATCACAATAAATTCAGTAAAGAGTATTAGCGTCTAGGAGAAGAATTTGTGTGTAGAAAAGGACAAGAAAACATTGGGAATAAATAAATAGGTCAATGATAACTCACATTAAAAAGTATATTGACAAGAATAAAAAATATAGAACAATTAAGTAGAACTTAAAAATTGCATACCTAAATACAATTTAAAATTTCAACAGCAAATATTCCAAAAGTAAATGCAAAAAATAAATACATGTATCTTTAGAAATTGAAAAATATGTTTAAAAATGGGAACGCGCACGTCTCGGGTTGTCAGAATCGTCGGTGTCATAAGCTGCGTGTAATTTCTTCACGAGGTTTCTCACTCTGTCGGTGATGAAGCTATCGACCTGCCCAAGCACATTCACCAATTGAATCATCCTCTCGAAATTGCGATTTATCCTCTCGGTTCTGTTGATCGAGGGTTCTTCCTTGTTTGGCGGTGAAGATCTTCTTGATGGTGTTGCACTCATGGGAGATGCCTCGAGAAGTTCCATTGTTTTTTTCGATACATCTTTCTCACTCTTCGTGAATTCCTCCATCGGGAACGACGTCGTTAACTGATGGGAAAAAACATTCTATGGATCCAAATACATCTACTGACATGTTTACATCCAAAGAAGCACAATTTTTTTTGGACCTCCTTATTTATTTTAAAGAAAACAAAGAAATTGGATGTAAAAAATTCGAGAATTATTTCAATTTCGACCAGATGTGATTTACGGAGGGTCACCACTGTGAAGGGTAGAAAGAAATCGGTTTCTAAGGATTTTCTCAAAGTGTACATATGCAAAAATATGTGAAAAATGTTCAAGTTAAAATGTTGAAAATTGGTCAAGTTACAAACAATTTAGTAACAGCCGGTAGTGCAACGTTGAACGTTGAAATTCCGAACTTTGAATTATCAGAATGTTCAAAACCGAAAGAATACTACCCCGAAAGATCAAAACTTTGAAAGAATTTTATCCGAAAGACCAAAACTCCGAAAATCTGAACGGGGCCGGGTTGAAATTCCGAACGTTGAATGATCAGAACGCTCAAAACTCCGAAAATATACTACTCCGAAAGATCAAAACTCCGAAAATTTGAACACCGCCAACATAATTCGGAAATTGAAGTTTAAGAATTTTCAAAATTTTCAATGAATCGATGAATTATTATAAGAATTTTTTTTAAGAAAGGATTTTACGTAAATTTTGAAATTTGTCTAGACAATGTTATACTTTTTACATAATTTACAGTCAACTGTGCAGACTTTCGCTGGCATGATCTTGGCGAACCTTGTCATTTCGGAACATTAAAATTAGGAATTGTAAACCGTCGGCGCATTCAAAGTACGGATTTTCAACCCGGCCCTCATGTTAAGATCATGTCAGCGAAAGTCTACACAGTTGACTGTAAATGACGTAGAACGTGTAACATTGTCTAGACAAATTTCAAAATCGACGCAGAATCACTTGTTAATAAAAAAAAATTCTTGAAATAAAACGTCGATTTATTGAAAATTTGAAGACTTTAAAAACTTCCATAGCCAAATTATTTCGACGGTGTTAAGATTTTCGGAGTTTTGGTCTTTCGTGTAACATTCTTTCGGAATTTTGATCTTTCCGGTACTATTCTTTCGGAGTTTTGAGCGTTCTGACCATTCAAAGTTCAGAGTTTTGAGCGTTCTGACCATTCAAAGTTCGGACTTTCAACCCGGCCCCATCTTGAATTACGGAACATTAAAACTCGGAATTTTGAACCGTCGGAGCATTAAAAGTTCGGAATTTTAACTCGGCCCTCAAACTTTCAATCGCGTTTTTCTTGAAACCGCTTTTCTCGACCTGGCCGGAATCATAACTCTACGTATAATTGTCTAATTTTCAATTAACAAAAAACCAAAATTCCTGTAATGCACTACCTATCGTAGTACATAGCCTTTTCTTTAATTTAGTATTTATAAAGCCCCCGAATGCAAATTAAAATTTCACCAAAACTACATTTTTATTGAAACATTTTTTTGAACATTAAAAAAAAATTTAACGGCTCCGTACAATGAGAACTACATTTATATAGATTTTAAAACGTACTCATTTTTATTTTTCAGACGAACTATTATCAAGTTATTGATCCGGCCGTTGGACTACATTTTTCTACACAAGCTCCATTATCCACGATAGCGTTGTTAATTTTTTTCGAACCTTACAGGAAATAAGTTCAATGTATGCTTAATAACATACCTTTTTTCCAAATCCAAAATAAATGATCTAGTAGACAACAAAAAATCGAGCTTTTTCGGCGCGACACAGTGGTGGGTAGTCCCTTAATGGTTTTTTTCTATACTCACCTTAAGAACAATTGTGAAGATGAGGAAGGTTACAGCTCTTGGCGAGTGAGACATCGCAGAGGTATTGTATTTTTTTAAATTCAGAACAAAATCTATACACTGTGTAATTCCTTTCTTCGATGCTCGAACCGAAATAAAAATTGATTCGCACTTCTTTCCGTCTTGTAGCAATAAGCAAAATTTGTGCTGAGCTCAAATTTATTTGTCGGCAAAAATTCTCGTCGACCTCGTGTTTGCTGACTCGTCAACGTTTCATCGTTATTTGCGTTTTTTCTTCTTTCTTTGTCATCAATCACGAAGTCGGTACAGTTTCACGAGAATGATTCCATAGCTTCGAAAAATCGCGCTCGCGCAATTTGCCGGCATTGCTCCTTGTACGCCGATAATCGTTTTCTATGAGATCTCAGGCGGATCATGTCGTCAGCGCGATTTTTCGCGATCGCGCATCTGTGATTGCGTTGTTGACCGATAAGCGGATCGCGACTTTTTTTCTGTAACATATTAAAATATAGAACAAACGAGTTATTTACTATACGCTCAATTGTATTTTTTCACGAGGAAACGTATATTTTTATTTATATGAAGTCAATATTTTTCAATCTAGTTTTCCTTCAAAACTTTGCGCAATACTTAGTACATTTTCTTGTAATATTAAATACGTTAGATTGCTAACGAATTTCCTGAATTATAAATGAAGTAATAATAGAAATTATGAATGAATCAAAATTAAGTAATAAGTTAAACCGATCTATATGCGCATAAATATATACCTATATATATATTTATTCAAAACATATTTTTTTAATATTTTTAAATCTTCAATAAAAATTTAATTTTTCGGCAATCTTCCGTATAATATAACCAATAGGCGTGTGTGTGGGGTGTGTATGGCTGTAGCCTGTGAGCTATTTCTCGACGAAACACGACCAGCTTCGAGGTTGGGAAGCGAACCCGTGACCGGCTGTATTGGTATAGGTTGTCCGCAGTTTCCCTATACCCATGACAGAAAATGTCATGGTGAATGCGATACAGAGGGGGAAGTCGGCTGCTGCCGCAAGGTGGGGATCGATTAGGGAGGTGGATGGGAGAAAATGGTGGGAAATGTAAAAAGGGGAAATCCCTGTACATGGAAGCTACAAATAGCAGAGCGTTCGCCGTAGCAGATACAATAAAAAAAATAAAAAAATATAACCAGTAGGTATATTTATATCTAATGTTAATATTATGAGGAAAATCATTTTTAAAAATATTTTTTTTGATAAATAATCTTTAATCATTTTTAATAATAATTCATAAGAATTTTATTTTATTGCATGAGGAAATAAAAGAAAAAGAAAGTACTTGAAAAATACATTAAACAATCGTAAAATACCCATCATAATAAATACGATATAATCATAAATAAGATTTAAAAATAGAAGATAAAGATAGGAACTCAAAGGAGTACACAGGGAAAGAATGGCTGAATAACATGGTCTTGGAGTTTGCATCGTTAGAACGCAAGGAAAAATCTTTTTTAGATTTTTATTTTTTCATTTTTATTATTCTACAAAAGATTTTTGCCGATTTAAATTCTAGATCGGGAAACAAGCGACTTTAGAAAAAGATTGAGGGATCTTCGTCACGAAGGTAAGCCAAAAGAATTTCGAGCCATCAAAAAATAACTATTTCCGTTGCATTCGAACAATGCAAACTTCAATCTTATTGGATAACTATGTACTTACTCATTATTATTATCATTATTGTTGTTATGATTATGTAAAATTTACGATTATTTCTATGATTATATAAAATATAAAATGTTGTATTTTTATTTCGTATTTTATTATATTACGTTCTTCCCTGTCTCTTTTTCATCTTCGTTGAGAAATGTACGAAATAGTTATTGCCTCGAGTTGCCTCGTCGGATCTTAGAAAAATCCGTAAGAATTTGCAAACTTGTGGCAATCCGTAATAATTCTTAAAATAGCGAGAATCATTAGTAATTGAAAGGAATAATCACTCTTCACCTATTTGACGTCAATTCGACGCAATCGAGGATTTACGCTTTGTGTCTACATGTGCAAAAAAAACATTGAAAATGCAACACGGTTGGTTATAAGAATTCAAGAGCGATTTTTCGCAAACGATTTCCAACGAGGTTGAAAAAGTTCATGGAACGAGATGCACATTTTATTAAAAGAAAAAAGTCTCGAATATTTCTATACCCGATCGTGAAAAGCGTTTCGAAAGTTCACTTGTGTTAATTTCCGTAACAAAAGTTGGCTAGTCAGAAAAAAGAACGTTTTTTTCACAACATTCAAGCATGAAGAGTGGTATCATGATAAATAAAGCAAATCGAACCTGTCCCCTGCGTGGATGGTACCTGAAGATCTCGAGATTAAAGGCAATGATCTCTTCGCCGGCAATCAATACAAAGACGAACAGAACAAAAAAAAGGCCTCCAGGATTCGAGCCGGAAATAGCGAAAGACGACATAGAAAGAAAAAGAATAATTTTGTTACCGTAATTTAAATGCAGGCAAGATATATATATATATATGAATTTTTTATATAAATTTCTATATATCGGATGAGCCTCTTTCCGATGAGAGCGTTCCAACGACATTGTTCTCTCCTCGCGGTCGCAACACTTTCGCTCTAACCTACAGGCAATTAAAGTCGACAAATAATCATCGCGTGTTTTATAATCATCGAAAATTTTTAACAATATACTCGTTGCGCAAAGCGGAAGTCGTTCTCGCTTCCGGACACAACGGGTGATCCCTCGATACGAAGAAGCCAGATATAACCGTCCAGTCGATCGCAACTTGCTCATAAGGAACTGGACATTTAAAGAGAAGAATAAATAAAGTCCTAATAGAATCAGGATGCAACGGACAGTGATCTTTCTCTCATTGCTGATTTTCAATCTGTGCTGCAAATCGGTAATCAAGTGTGCAATTAACGTCGATTCAATCACCCGGAAAAAGTTAATTTTCATTTTAAGTCAGTGTCGTTCAATCGCAAACAAGATAGTTACATAAATTCATCATTGATTTCGAAGGACGTGAATGCAGCACCAAGAACCGGGTGCACCTGCTCATCGTCGTCGTCATCATCGAGATGTCATCACCAGGGTTACAACCCATTGGGTGAATTGGCCTCGAAGACTGTGAGTTCTGTGGTTGACTGGGCTTCCTGGGTATCCGACTGGCTTCCTGTCATAGTCTTTAGGAAACCTACGAGATCGAATTGTCGCACAATCGGAACGAACAATATTGGCTATCATATCCATGACTATTCGCTCGAAGACTATAGTTGGTAATGATGATATTTTATTGACACGGTTGTAATGATATTATTTATGTGTATAAATATATTTTTTTCAATGTACTATTCATGTAGGTGTTATTATATTTGTTGATTTTCTGAGTTCCAACGTATACCCTTGCGATATTATTTAACGGGTTACACCTCAATCGTGGACGGGAAGAAAATAAAAATTCGTGAACTTTTTCTGGGATAACGAATGAAGGTTTTAATTTTGTTTTACATCAAAGAGTATGGTTTCAAGTATCTTTTATAACTTTTGTATTGTAAAATCTTTATAAATGTGGTAGGTACAAGTTCTTCGCGGTGACCACTGCGGCTCGGAAACAAATAATCCGAAATAATGGAATCTAACGCATTTGCTTTATGCATGAAATTATCCGCGCTTAGACTAAGGATTAAATAAAAAATTTATTTTTCAAAAAACGGTAGCCGTCCACAGTATGCGTGAAAGTACAGCTTTTCGGTGAAAAAACGCTCTATTTTCGTTGATGAAAAAAACTACGCATCGAAAAAAATCCTTCGTTCGAGCACTGCTTTTTGATACGTAAAAGAAGCTTGTAAAATTTGAAGCTGATCGGTGCAGTGATTTTTCAGATACCGTGGTGATCGATTTTGAGAATGTAATTATAGAAAAACGCGCTTAAAGGTAGGCGGTCCGCAGGCCATACCTTCAAATCTACGCCCACAATTCGCTTAAATTTGTAGAGAATACTTTTCAAATGTTATATTTTGAAAATTCGTTGAAAACCAAAGATCGCCATTTTAGAAAATTTAATTGAGGTGTAAGCTACTCGATACTGTAGTTATTATGTTAATACGTTTATAATCATATGGAATAGGATAAAGAAAAGAAATAGCGAAAAAGACGAGTCGATCGTGAATCACGCGGTTTTGGAGTGTAAGTGGAAATATTTATTCACAGGGACTTCTCACCTAGTCTTTTTTGTCTATATTTTTTGTTTCAATTTCTTAAATGTAATATATTATAACAATCGACACCAGTGGATGGGCGCCGGGTTCGCCTCCAGTGGTACTTCGAGTTGAGCAGCGTTGTGCATGGCTGATACTCGGAGCGGTGATCGCTTGGCTGTCAACCGGCAGGCGCAACAACCAGTCAGCGGAAGGCTTCTGAGATCTTGCGGTCAGCGGAATACTTCTGAGGTCTTGCTGTAGATACTTCAGTAGAACGCCTGTGCACCAAAGAATCAGAAGAATATGGGGCCGTCTATACGGGTACGGGTTTTCCACAGTTTCCCTGTACCCTCGACAAATGCGGGATAGTGTAGCTTAAGACGGGTGTTAAGCGAAGTGTGGGTAGGGAGTGATAGGAAAGGCTTCAATTGGTAGGGGCAAATATCTCAGCAACTCGGGAAATAAACAATAAAATAAAATTACCATGATAACTATCAGTCATAATGGTAATAGTATCAAGTAGCTTCTCAAGTAGTAGTAAGGCGCTAATAATATTCGCTTAAACAATACGTGAAATATTAGAATTTGATTCGCAACATCCCTGACGTTTATAAGCCAAGTATCGAACGGGAAAATAAATCGACATATTTTATGTGAAGATAGAAACATGAAATGTTGGAGGTATATTCCTTAGAAGGTGTAGAGGTGCACTAAGAAAGGATTTTTCGAAAATCAACTCCTAAAGTGGTGAAATGGGGTGTGAAAGTTTGTATTAAAAATTGCATTCCTTGCATATTTCAACGCGGGCGAAGCCGTGGGCGGAAGCTGGTCATTGATAAATGCTCAATCCACAATACTGAAAGATCTCTTGGTGTTAATGGATTCTTGTCAAAATGAATGCCTAAATGAAAATTGAATTTGATCCACACAAAGAGTATGCATATTGTGTTAATAATGAAGAAATAGTATCCATAATAACGATAATTATAATAATAATAACGATATAGTTAATAATATTACCAATAATGATAACTTCCTATTAAGGCGATCCTCTAGTTTCTCGGGTCGAAAAAATCGATTTTTTTTCATAAATCACATCTACAACATGTGTAGAAAATGTGTGCTAAAGGATTTTTCGATATTCGAAGTGGTTCACAAGTTACGGGCCTGGAACGGAGCAGGTATACGGAGCAGGTATACTTTCAAACGCGTTTTTCTCGAAACACCATTTTTCGAAACGGTGACCACGATATTTCAGAAACTACTGCACCGATCTTGTTCAAATTTATACAGCATCTTTAATATGTTATAAGCCAGCGATTGAACTAGGATTATCATGATTGCTTCAATAGTTTTTTTTGTACGAGCGAAAAACTTAAGAAAAAATGAGTAAAAAATAGAATGTAATTTTCAAAAGTGTATAAAAAAGTCAATTTTTGTAATTTAGAATTCACTCTAGTTCAATCGCTAGCCTCAAATATGAAGATTAAAATGCCGTTTGGTTTTTTGATTTCAGATAAGCAGAACAGCCGCAATCTTGGTCACCGTCAAGCACCTCTTTTACTTGATGTCTTCCTGTCGGTCACTATAACTTTTATTCTATTATATATTTTGACTTAAAAAAATTTGTAAAGCTTATTTAAATGTTAATAAAGATTATGCAAAAACAATGAGATTGATTATTCCGATGCTTTGCCCGTAAAAAATTATTGAAAAAGCCGTAAAAAAAACAACCGAGAAACTAGAGGACCGCGTTAATTATAAGAAGAATATTAATAATAGTAATAACGATATAGTTAATAATAGCACTAATCGGGTGTCGCGCAAGGATCAATCCTAGTACCGGACCTATGGAACGTGACGTACGACAGTCTGCTGAGGCTGGAGATGCCGCGCAACGTATCGCTCGTCGCTTACGCTGACGATGTGGCGGCGGTGATCGTGGAGCGCAGTGCGGATCTGGCCCAGCTGGAGTTGAATCAAGTTATGAGGCGCGTATACAGATGGATGACGGAGCACGGACTGTCTCCTCATGCTTACGATACGACAAATACCGACAATCATTGTGATGACAGTCGGAACGGAATGTACGGGGACCAGGGGAGAGGCCAAGTATCTAGGTGTGACTCTGGACACGAAGCTGACCTTCTGGCCCCACATAAAACGGACGGCCGAGAAGGCGGTGGTGAAGGTTACTTCGCTCAGCCGCCTGATGGCACATACGCACGGACCGAGACCGTCTATACGGAGACTACTGATGACGACGGCCCACTCGATCCTCCTGGATGGCTCAAAGGTCGGGTGGACGTACAGCCCATAAAAAATACCGGAAGACGATGACCGACGTACAAAGACAGGGGGCACTAAGAATAGCGTGCACCTACAGGACCGTCTCGGCAGAGGCGATCCTGGTGATCGCGGGCGTCATTCCTATAGACTTACTAGCTACGAAACAAAAACGAATTTACGAACGCGACGAAAGGACCGAAAGAACTGACGCGGCAAAGCATGGAAGAGAAAAGACCCTGACGGGCTGGCACGTACGACGGACAACCGAGACAACCGGACGATGGACAAGACGATTGATAACGGACCTCAGACCGTGGACCGAACGGGGGTTTGGGGACGGGAATTTTTATCTGACCTAGTTCCTCGCGGGACACGGATATTTTCGAAGTTATCTACACAACATGAAATGTGTACGGACACCGGACTGTAAGTACTGCGGACATACACGAGACAATCCGGTACACATGTTCTTTGCGTGCGACAGATGGACGATACGGAGACAACAACTGGAACGGAGAAGTGTAATTGTTATTATTTACTTTATGCGTCTTTAATAAACTCTGTATGAATTTTAATATACAAATTCCGGAATTTTTTTACTGATTCAGTCTGTAAAAACTAATAATCGTTATTTTAAAATTAATACACTGCGTTTTGAATGGCTGAGTAATGTGTAGTAATACTGTAATACCAAAGTTCTGGAAAAATCATATACCTATTCAAAAGTATCAGTTGTGGATATATAAAAATCAATGCGAATAGATTTTAGTTTGTTTGGGTTTGATTAGACTTGACTGCTTGTTCGGTTATTCACCACATACTTATTTATTTTTTTCCTTAGCTTTTCGCGTTTGTTCCTATCCTTCGCCTCATTGTGACCGTCTCTCCCCAATTTCTCCTTTTATCTCCCTGTTCCCCCCTTGCGGCCCGCAGCCGACTTCCCCCCTCTGTATTATATTCATCATGGCTATAATTCTTATTAGTCTTATTTCGCCGTGAAATGCCGAAGAAAAACATTTCACGACGAAATGTACGCGCGACTAGGACTCGAACCCGGGACCTTCCACAGTCCGCTGGTTTAGTGGCGAGCACGCTAACCACTAGACCATCGCACCGGGTGTTCATCATTTACTTTAGATTTAGTGTTACTCGATACGTTTTTTATGATTTGATTAAACATGCTGACCAAAGCCCCAATTTCAAGTTTTCTGCACTGAATTATATATTAAATCAGACTATCCGAATAACTACATACTAACAAGGAAAAGGCAGAGCCTGGATGTCGCGAATCGGTTTCTCCTTTCGCGTGGTGAAAGTTGAAGATCTACGAATTAACGTCGTTTTTTGATTTTTGTTCCAATAGGCCTTAGTTGCTGAGATATCGCGATTTCAAAATTTGGGAGTTTCGGATGGAGCCAAGCACGTTTCGGCTGGCGCATAGAGTACGTTGAGCGTTGATACCTTGAGACAAGAACGGCCGTAGCTAATACGGTAAGACGACGGACTGGCACTTGAAAGTTCACGGTTCGCGTCCCCGTGCTTTTTTTTTTAATTCAATGTTTATTTTATTTTATAATCTCTCATGACTTTGCATGTGCAGGTAAATAAGAAAATTCGAAAATATGTATTACTAGTTTTATTGATCTATTATATTAAAATAATTAATGTGGTTGCGGTGGTATTGCGTTCATCTTATGTTCGTGGTGTCGTAAGTCTTTGTGCTTCCCTTGCTTTTACGATGGTTTCCACCCTCCAATTTGTCAGCATACCGATCTGATAGAAGAAGAATCAGTATAATTACCTGCCGAGAAATTTGCAAGTGTGAATTAGATTAATTATTTTAATATAATAGATAAATAAAACTAGTAATACATATTTTCGAATTTTCTTATTTACCTGAACATGCAAAGTCTTATGAGAGATTAAAAAGAAAAAAAATTGAATTAAAAAAAAGCACGGGGACGCGAACCGTGAACTATCAGAGTGCCAGTCCGTCGTCTTACCGTATTAGCTACGGCCGCTCTTATCTCAAGTATTAACGCTCAACGTACTCTATGCGTGAGCCGAAACCGGCTTGGCTCCGTCCGAAATTCCCAAATTTTCAAATCGCGATATCTCAGCAACTAAGGCCTATTGGAACAAAAATAAAAACTACGTTAATTCGCAGGTCTTCAACTTTCACCACGCGAAAGGAGAACCCGATTCGCGACATCCAGGCTCAGCCGTCTCCTTGTAAATCAGAAAATGTACGTGCCTTCGTATTGTAGATGTCCTATTCATTTCTAAATATTCTCCAGTCTATCATAATATTCAGTGCACAAAAAATTGTATACTCCTGAACCAAGTATTGTAAAAATTAAGAGTCAGTTTGTAATTTTCTTACTTCGTCTACATTGTATATATTCAAAACGCTTGTTGTATTTTTCAACTAAGAATATTTATTTTTCTATTAGACGCCTTGAAAAATTGTAGATAGTGTATTGATATTCAATTCGTACGTATTGCGAAATGTAAAACCGTACGAAATGTAGGTCCGGTATTGAATTTAACAACACTGAAACCTAAATATTCATTCATATATCAAGTTTTGAAATTTCATTTGCCATAGTATTGTAAAAGTATTTTAAATTTCATATTTCTTTAAACAGCGTTTTGTAATATTTAATGTACAAGGTATTGTACTTTTCAACAAAATGAAGTTAAAAATAATAGTCATATTGCGATTTTAATACTTTTTGTGTAAACAATGCAATCATATACGTTTGTTGTATTAATCAAACAAATATCTGTATTATTATGATGCGCGTTGAAAAACTCATACGCAGCATACTAATATTCAATGTCCCATATATTAAAATGTATACGCATCTATGAAAATTCATTTACATTACTGAAGTTTCCATTACTGAAGTGCGAATTTGCGTTTCATATTCTGAGTTTAGAAATTTTCAATTATAAAAGTATAGTAAATTTAATGACTTTTTTTACAGTGTAAGAAAGAGGATGGATGTCTGGAGTATGAATGAGGGGGCAGGACATGTAAACGGCACTGACAAACTAAACGAGACTGACGATGGACAGGATCCGCGTGGGTGAGTTTATATTAACGTGTTGCTACCCCACAGGGCGAACAGGGGAAGGGGATGTTTTAGTCGGTATATCTCCATTACGACGGCACCGGCGTGTCTGAGAGTCCGACACATGAGACAGCCCACAGGGCCTTCTTACGGTGTGTAATTTGTATTTTTAACCCTCTCTGAAAAAAATAAATGAATAATTGCACCAATAGTAATGGCTAAACTCCCGGGAAGCGGAAACCGAATTTCGATCTGAAATTTGGCATTTAATATATTTCAACAGATCCCTTAAGGCAGGGTACACACTATGCGGTTCTATAGTCGAAGTACCGTATCCCGATGTCTGAAGGCTGTAGACTGATTAGACGCATTGGTGTAAAAAGGCACTCATCAGTATAAATAATCAAAAGGTCAGATTAAATTTTGCAAAAAATATCAGTATTTGACAGCATTAGATTGGCGGACAGTGCGTTTACCGATGAATCCAAATTTAAATTATTCGTAAGTGATGGCTGGAAGTACGTGAGACGTCCAATCGGTACCAGATTCAACGTAAGGTATCAAATTCCTACCGTAAAACACGGTAGCGAGAATATTACAGTTTTGAGAGCATTTTCTGATGACGGCATTGGTCGGCTGGTAGAAATTCAAGGCAATAGGGACGCTACAATCTAGAGAAATATAATGTGAGACCATATGCTCCCATTTGCAATGGTTCAACACGATAACGATCCAAAGAATGCTGCACGTCTTGTAAAAGATTTTCTTCGAAGACGAAAAGTACGCCTTCTCGACTGGCCATCGCAACCACCGTAATTATATCCAATTGAGCATTTGTGGCAAGACCTAAAAGATCGTGTTGGATCAAAAAATCACTCGAACAAGGCGAAATTGTGAAATCATTTGCGACATCAGTGGGAAAACTTGCTGCAACAACGGATCTCACAATGAATAGCGTCCATGTGTCGTCGATGTGCCGCGATTATCGCTGCTAAGGGTATGGCAACAAAGTACTGAGTCAAGTGAAGAAGGTCGAATCTCGTTTTATTGTGCCCCACCCCGTCCCTCCATGGTACGCCGAAGTATGGTAGTACCTCCCATTCTAATTCTGAAATAGGTTTTGTCTTATTTAAGCTACGTGAGGCCGAGCGTTGTCGTGAAGAAGACGAACTTGCCGCCGTGTACGACGTTTTTATTCAATAATTGCAGACAGCTTCTGTAATTGCGTAGAGTAGATCTCAGCATTTATTGTGGTGTTAGACGGAAGACACTCATAATACAACAGGCCCTCGAAATCCCACCAACAAAGTAAAACTTTACTCTCTTCACGGGATGGTTTAGGAGTTGGTTCTGGTTTTCCCCTTCAGGAAGCAGTTGGCGCTTTCGTGTTCGGTTAAGGTATAACACCCAGGTTTCATCTTCAGTGACTATTTTCTTGATTAATTCCTTTCAGTGCGAACGAAGCAACAATGAAAAGCAAATAGAAATGCTTATCGCCTTGTTCGACTGACTGAGATCGTGGGGTATCCAAGATGATGTTACTTTTCTATATCCAAGCTCTTTCAAATGTTCGCGGATCGTAGGGTGGCTACAACTGAGTTCGTTTGCTTACCCACGTGACGGTGCATTAAGTTTCATTCGTAGAACAGATCGCAATGCTTCGTCGCCAACAACAGTTTTCCTGTCGGACCTCGGTTTGTCTTCAAAGCATACATCGCCAAACCGGAATCGTTCAAACCAACGGGATACTGTTGAATACACTGCGCATATTAGTAGCAGCTGATCTTGCAGAACGACGTTGTAGAAATTCGTAAGGCGATCACTCAAAGCGTTCTCTGATCCACATTTACTAATACTATGCCTGGTCGTAACGAACCAGCGCCTTATATATCCTTTAACATGGAAGTTCCTAGACCATTTGAATAATTTCTACTCTGGAATGTTCTCGAACTGCTTTGTTATGAAAAATGTTCAACGGAGCACTTTTGTGTCGCAAGACTTTCTTACCAATCTAATAATAAGAAGAGTAATAATAATAGTTGCATTGACAATGAAAATAATAATGAAAACATTAATAATAAGTAATAATGAATTAATAGTAAGTAATAACAATAGTAATAACGAAGTAATAATAATAATAAGCCGAAGAGGAGGAACAAAGAAAAGAAAAGGAGAAGAAAAGGTAGCAGAAGACGTTAATAAAGTGAATTCAGCCAAATTAATGAATTTTATTTGTTTGTAACTTTGTACATGTATAATAATCGTGACCTCGTCACGATTGATATTTCAATGTTTGATGACCCGTGTATGCGCATTTCACGATCACATGTATGCGCGATTGTGCTTACGTTACGTTTCCGAAACAGCGAATTACATTTGCACGCTTTGTGACGAAATTATGTCAGTTGTTAAATTCCGTATGGTTGCAAACAGAAAACAAAGATTTTTGGAGAAAAACAAAGTAATGTGCTACTTCTCATCAATGACGATGCGGCGTTCCGATTTACGCAGCCTTGGCGGTGGTCGCCTGCTTCTGAAGCTGAGTGTTGAGATTTTGGGTGGCCTGTACGGCGATATCGACAGCCTGCTTCGTGAATTTGGCAATGTCCTCCTGCGCCTTGACGGAATTTTGACTGATCGCCTTGGCGGCTTTGTCGGACTCAGACACGAGAACGCTCACGCCCTCATTGAATTTAGCCTGAAGCTGAGTAGCCTGCTCCTGGGCGTTGGGAATCTGGGCATTGATGTCCTCCACCGCCTTGCTCAGCTTACCTTTGATGTCGGCCCACAGGTTCTCCAATTCCGGACTCTTCGCCTTTATCTTCGAGAAAAATCAATACAATTCGAGGATTATCACGTGGGTGGAACTTTTATTTCTCGTCCAAACTGTCTAACTCTGATGAGCGGAGACGAGCGTTTTACCCATGAATACTGGAGAATAGTGATTTTTTCAAACGTAGATGACCATGATAAAAATCTCGCGTTTGAAGTTGCAATGCGTTCTACCGCATCATTTTCGAGAGAATGTTCTAGGAACAACAGCTATAAATCATAATTCAGCATAGTTTCTTATGGAAAATCGTGAATCATACTGGAATTTCGATGATCCCAGTTGGTATTTTGGTGCGTGCTATCAGCTGGAGCTACATTCGCAATTCTTCTTGAGAAACTGTGCCGAATCGTCTTGATCAATATGTTTTTTCTCAGGGACAATTCTCAAGTTGGAAAAATATGGAATGATTGAAGTTAAAGTTTTTGTGGACATATCCATGTCTAGAAAATCAGTATCCTTTAAGGGGTTTGCATGAACTTGAAATGTCGAAAATACGATCTATTTTATGGCACAGATTTATAGCCCGGGGTTTTAACTTCAATTTGCAACAAAAATTGTATAAAAATTCAAAATTTTGACCGATTTATGACAATTTTTGTCAAGGGTCAGTTTTTCTCAAAAGTATGTTCTATGAAACGGCGTAAGTCGTATTTCAAAACCTAGTCGCCCGATTCACTTCAAATTCAGACATAGCATTATTTGTAACATTTTTTATCGCATCATCAGATAATTTTTTAATATGTTTATCCATTTGTTAATCACAAGTGATTCACGTTGTTTTTTGGTCGAAATTCGAACTTCTTTTTTTCCATCGTGCCCTTGTCGCGATTTTTAAAATTTCCAAAAAGTATCCGGCTGTGCGAAAGTTTTATTATTGTACCTCAAAGTACATTCTTTATTTTTCATTTCATATCAGCTTAGTTGCCAGAACCACCCACACCGTTTGGCCATGCAGCAACGGCAGCACTTTGTTGAAATAGTAATAAATTCATTGTTTATCAATATTTTTTAATTTAAAAAAACTCAAACTTGGCAAGACTATTTATTGATCCCGACCTCGTCATTGCAATATACTCATTTGAAAAAATATTGAAAATCGACCTTTTTTGTGCCCCAAGGTTACGCAGACCCGTGAAGGGTCTGAGCCCGTTACAATTTTGCGCAAGACACTTTGCTTGGTAAAGAATCAACGTCTCCTGGATAACACTTGAATCCGTAAGATTTGGCATGAGAGTATTAAGCACATATTGGCGGCTTCTCATTGTCTTGGGGGGATATCTCTTTTCTCCTCATATTACTTCCACACATTTTTAATTATTCGTTTATTCAAATTTAGTTTTCCTTTCTTATGGTAGAAAGCTTTATTTTTATATTCCATACCCATATATATATATATATATATATATATATATATATATATATATATATATATATAATTGAAATTTTAAATACAATTTTTCTTTTGTATGGTAAACAGCTTGACTTTCGTAAATTGACATCGATTGAGTTAACGTCAAAATGAAGCAAGCATCTACACGATTTGGTTAAATTTATGGAGTACTTCAGTACCAGATAAACAATATAGCATGTGAATATTCCATGGAGAAAATCCTATTTATCAAATATTTATGAATTTCTATAACATTTTTAATATAGCAAATTTAATATAGCAATTACATAAATGAGGAGATGTAGGAGAGAATGAACTTTTTGCAAAGGGAAAAATTACGGCGTCACATCGCCTTGGGATGACAACCAGATCCGGGTGCAGGAGTGATAACAAAAATATCGCTGACGACAGAAACACGCGGAGAATGCGTTTTCGCATCAGGTCATCAACGATGTTGGGTTCACGGTTGCGGCCATGTATGCGACCGCAATGTCATCATTTTTCCCTTTTTCAAAAAACCATCTCCAGTGGCGTTCTCACCACAACCTCTACCCCGCCCCCGAGCAACGCAATAAGCACCACCAAATTGCAGTCTCATTGCTGTAAATCGATGATAAATTTTTACACTCACATCCTCGGATACTTGGGTAATGTAAGACTGCACATTGTTGACGAGATTGGTGCTCTGGGCCTTGATGGTGTTGACGACGGTCTCCTGGTCTGGGAGATTAAGTTGCTCCTGGATCTGCCTTCCCAGATTATTAATGTTCTCCTGAGCCGTGTTTATGAGATCAACCAGCTGAGGAGCCTGACCAGGTGCTTCCTGGCCTACTTGATTTTTAGGGGCTTGTCCTGCCCCTGAGGGATGACCGGCGACGATAGTCACAATGGCGACCAACGTTATTCCAATAACTGCCTTCATTTTCGAATGTATTTATTGATATGCGTGTGCAATGAACAAAAATAATAAAACAACACTGTTCGAGGACCTGTTGAGGACTGGAGACAGAGAGGAATAAGACTGATGAAACTCGTAACGAAATCATTCCCCTTTATATAGGCAATTCTTATCATTGACACCGGGGGCAAAGTGTCATTCCTTGGTGGTATATCTCTCACCCGTTGAATCTCTTTGGCTCGATCTACTTGAATAATCTTCTTCTTTGATACGTATATAACACGAAGGACAGGGAGAACGCACGAACTATTCGTGATAAAGACAGAAGACACTTGGTCACGTGCTCTTATATTATATGTTTGGATAAATGTGTAAATATATGCGTATTGGTGGTCAGGGTTCAATGATCCATTCTGCGTTGCCACGAATAGCTCTTGGTACCTTCGATTCTGGTGTGAACAAAAAGTACAATGTGAAAGCACAGTATTTCCTTTGGAATTTTGTATTAACTTTAGTTTTGTGGGGATAGCATTTTTTATTATTTTTCGTATATTAGCTGTAGATATTTAACTAATTTCTCTATGTCATTCTTAGACGGATTTAATTAGTTTCGTCGTTTTTTTAGTTTAGACGGATTAAATTCATTTTCTTGTATTATTTGTAGATACTAAATTATTTAAAAAATTATTCATTGAATTGATTTGCTTATATAAT
The DNA here is from genome assembly GCA_944452715.1 of Ophion slaviceki. Classification (NCBI taxonomy): domain Eukaryota; kingdom Metazoa; phylum Arthropoda; class Insecta; order Hymenoptera; family Ichneumonidae; genus Ophion; species Ophion slaviceki. The sequence continues at coordinate 50,402,268 of OX101785.1, read as the reverse complement.
TTCTATACATAAGGAGGGACGGCAAAAAAGGGTATGCAGACTCCAAGTGAGGAATTTGCAAAAAGGCAATTGAAAATTTGAAACACACTTGCAAGTGTTCAAAAATTAAGGAGAAAGTTAGGCCGGACCGAAGCCGAAACTCTAACGATCTATTAAGGGGAAAGTCAATCAAGAGGTAACAAAGAAACTGGAACAATTGTTGGAAAAGAGCAGGAGGATAGAAATAGATCGTAAACTAGAGGCGCAACTACAAAAGCAACCGCCAAAACAACTATGTGAATACACTAGGCAATTCGAGAAATTAGAATATTAAGATAGATTATTATGTATGGTAAGAGAATAAGAAACTCAATGTAAATCATGACAAACCCGATGTAAATACGTATGTAAAGGTGAAGGGAAGGGCACTAATGTAAACACCATTGAAAGGGTTTACAGGGAATAAATACTACTACTACTACTACTACTACTACTATTTGTATACATTTTAAATTAATGCGCTGATATTATTTGTAAACATATTCAATTAATGTTCTCATGTTATTTCCATATATAAAAAAATCGTATTTTTTATACAGATTTTTAATTCATTTTCTTACATTATTTCTAGACATTAAACTTTTTTTTTATGGTGTTCCTACACATTTCAATTTCTTTTTTTAAACATTGACTTCTTCACCGCATTTTTTTCTTATGGTAGACAGGTTAATTTTCCGTAATTGGCAGCGGATTTAAATTTTTCATCGAGAATTTTAGTATCGTATGAAACATAATGTAAATAAATATTACGAGGGGCAACTGAGTAAAGTGGATGCAGAGGAGAATAAACTCTTCGTAAATTCATCGTCATTACTTCAAACTCACGGTTTTCTGAGGCCGGAATTATTTTTAATTTACTTCATTCTTGTTTTTCGGGATTGTTTCATCGCAAAATTGCTCGCTCATTGGATTTTTTTCTCGAAACATTTGGCTAAATTATATGTCTAAATAATGTATAGAATCCTCGCTGTTAATACCGGGAAATTATCGTACAATCTTATATACGGGGGCCCCCGGGTCAAGACAGAGTCGAATTATCAATAGTCCTGTAAACAGATACGGCGAATTCTTCCGACTGATACAAATCCCGTGTATGTGTGTATATACGCGTGTGCACACACACGCGCGCGCGCGCGTGTGTGTGTGTGTGTGTGTGAGAGAGTATATGTATCGCAGTATGTTCTCGCATGGGAATTGGAGCTAATTTTGGACGTCAAAGGGTTTTGTCGATGAATTCGCGAAACTAAAATATATCATTTTTTATATATAAATTATGTATTATAAATTATATCGCCATGAATGATGTTAGACTGCAACGGAAACCAATATACTCTAATAATTTTATGAACACTTAAAAATGGGACCGATTGTTGCACTCGAGAATAAAATAGCTAGTAGTCGCAGTGAAGAATAAAATATCCAGTCCGACCGATTGTTACACTGGAGAATAAAATATTTGTTTCCGTTAATAATTTCGTTGCCTATCGTGAGATTGCTTATTTCGTCCGCGAGATTTTCTTAAGGGCAGAAATATTAATTTTGTCGAAATGTATTCTATGATTGTGAGTGAATTATCATTCGAGGAGGAATTTTATTGGTATTATTTTTCCTGATTTTATTTATGAATTTTTTTAAATATCATTTTCATCATCGTCAATAAAACAATCCTAGTAGTATTTCCACTGAAATCATTTAATTTTAAACATTATTTGCACCAAAGTTCCATTCCGTGAAGCTTGCAGCTACATTTCCATGTAATTAAATATCGTGAAGCCAATTCATCAAAAAGTACGTCCTCCGAAAAAAAACTTCTTCACATAGACCAGAATTATTGAAAAGAATTCAATTCTTCAAAATTCTATTTGCCCGGAAATGTGGCCGAAAGAACAAGTTTTCATACACGTCAGAATTGCGTATCAAAAACTCTTCATCACTCACCAGAATTCAGCAAAAAATTCAATTCTCCAAATTTTCGTAAAGTACCAACAAAAAAAACTTTTCATATGCGCCAGAATTGCGTTAAACAACTCTTCAATATTCACCAAAATTCAGCAAAAGAATTCCATTCTCGAAAATTCCATAGATTCCATTGTATGTATACGTGGGTGTATATGTACACATACATACAGCGCAATACATTGTATGTATACGTGGGTGTATATGTACACATACATACAGAGCTGCTGGTTGTTGGCCACGATTCCGTGGAAGGGTTGTAGGACATATTTTTCGCTGTCAAATAACCAAGTAATGCTTTATGCAAAAGTGAACCATTTTCGAGAAATTATTATTTTTATAATTTTCTAAAGTGAGGCGTAGGCAACCTTAATAATTAATTAAGAAAAAAATGTTGTATGGAATCAAACTTTTTTATTATTCGTAGTTTGAGGACACAGTAACAAAGAATTAACAACAATAAAATAAGAATAATTATTAGACTTACAAAGTTGTGGACCCTTAATTAAAAAATTTCTGCAAATCACTCTTATATATATATATATATATATATATATATATATATATATATATATATATATATGTATGTATTCCTCAGAGGTACGGGGTCCTTCCCCTTTTACCATCCCCGCCCTTATTCCTTCCATTCCTTCCGACATTCGCAATCCTTCCAGAGTACTCCCCCCCCCCCCCCCCCAGAGCGTTGACCGGAGCCACTCTTTCCTAATGCACTACTGTATCGCATTTGCACGAGGGCCCAGGGAAACTGCGGAAACCCTGGGCCGATACAGGAGGCTATATTTGGCTGAGTTTCAGTTGTATTACCATCAGAAACTCAGACAAACTGCCTCCCACTCAGAGGTTGACGCGCAAACCAGTACACGGGCAAGCGGTCACAGCTCCAAGTATTGGCAGCCTCCAATGCTGCTTAACTTCAGTGACCGCCGAGCCCGCACACCGACCGCGCGCCCATCTCTGTCGGTCAAATCACTCTTATTTTATTGCTCATAATTCTTTGTTATTGTATCCTCAAACTACAAATAATAAAAAAGTTCGTTTCTATACAATAGGTTTTTAAAATTAATTTTTAAAGTTGCCTATCCCTCATTTAAAAAAATAATAATAATATCCCGAAAATGGTTCACTGTTGCATGAAGCATTACTGGGTTATTTGATGACGAAAAACATGTCCTACAACCCTTTCACGGGGTCGTGACCAATAACCAGTGGCCCTGTGTATACAGGGTGTCTGGGTGGAGGCGCTGACGCACAGTGAAGGTCACCTCCACTTTTTCGAATGGAATGGTACATTTCTTTCACCCATCTTGTGAAGCGGCTCAAGCCGCATAAGAAACATCAGGGGATCAAAGGCGTCCAAGGTCATTCAATACTGACGTCAATAGTTTAGGCTGTGCGTTATCTGTCAGTCAGTCAGTCAGTCAGTCAGTCAGTCAGTCAGTCAGTCAGTCAGTCAGTCAAGGAACAATTATATATTCTAAGTAGAATAAAAAACCAAAATTCAAATAAAAATTCAACCTTGTTGAATTTAGGAAAATGCTGAAATATGTGTTGCTTTATTTGCATTGTAGAGTGTTTATGCCAAATTTCAAGTAGAATCGACAAAAAAATATTTCTTTTCGACACAAACTTTTCTACGCCCTTGCAACCCCTTAAGGGTTAAATTTTGGGAAATGCTGAAATACGTGTTTCATTATGTGTGTTTGTAGAGGATTTATGCAATTTTTCAAGTCAATCCGACTAAAAAATGTGTTTTTCTATGCAAAATTTTCCATCCCCTCAAGGGTTAAAGTTTGGAAAATATTAGAATACGTGTTCCATTAATTGTATTGTGGAGTATTTACGCATTTTTCAAGTCGATCCAACCAAAAGAATATGTTTTTCAACACAAACTTTTCTATCCCTTTGCAACCCCTTAAGGGTTACATTTTTGGGAAATTCTGAAATACGTGTTTCATTAATTTTATTGTAAAGTGTTTGTGCAAAGTTTCAAGTATATCCGACCAACATTTTTTTTTATCCCATACACCTTTTATGCACCTCATTTGACCCCCCTAAGGATCGAATTTAAAAAATCCGTTCGTAGTGCACCTCCATGCCCTTTAAGGAACACATGTACCAAATTTCATATTTCCATCTTCAGTAGTTTACGCTGTGCGTTGTCTCTCAGTCAGTCAGTCAGTCAGTCAGTCACGGAACAATTATATATATATATATATATAATTGTTCCGTGACTGACTGTCAGTCAGTCAGTCAGTCAGTCACGGAACAATTATATATATATATATATATAATTGTTCCGTGACTGACTGACTGACTGACTGACTATGGTAGATATGTAGATCAATATATACATACATGGAATATATTTCATATATACTTTATTTTCTTAAGCACAGTTAATATTTTTCATATCAGTCCGAAGAGTCGTATTTTTTTCTCTGCTTATCAGAACGAATCTTCTGTCATTGGACATTTCCTTGACCCCTGTCATTTTTTCTTCTCTCTACATACGCAGCCACTAAATACTTATCGGGGCTATACGCAAGCAGCCGCATGCATATACGTGAACTTATTTATTGTGCCTTTCACACTCGTTTTACCGTGCTGAGATCCTAACTTAATTCAATCCCGAGTCGAAATTTTTGGCCTCCTCTGAACCCCCGCAAGACCCATTTCTTTTGTAATACATAAGCCGCCAGCCTCCGTTGAACCTACGAAACCTCATTAGTCGAAAAAAATCGTACAAAACTTTATAAAAAACGCAAATGAAGTTTCTGCTATCCCGTTTAAGTTCATCATGGATAAACGTAACAATTTTTTTTTCCATAAGTCATGCGTTCAATTCTTGATGGTCGAAAAAAAGCCGAAAATCAGTCACGTATAAAAGTGCGTACCGGGTCGAAAAGAAAATGATAAAAAAATATTTCAGAAAAGCAATATACCAGGTGTGTAAGTATGAAACCGGAATTTTTGTACAGAAAAAACACGTTTATTGTAATGATATGATACAAATAACTGGAGATGGCTTCTCGGGTCACCTTTAACTGATCCGCCAGTTGTTGTTGTGTTTGAGCGTCGTCTTCGTCCAACAAGGCTTGCAGGTCAGCGTCTTCAAACTTTTTCGGTGGTCTTCCACGTTCTTCGTTCCTCACGTCAAAATCGCCACTTTTGAACCGTTTGAACCACTCGAAACACGGTGTTTTACCGAGAGCATGCTCACCAAACGCCTCCACAAGCATTCGATGCGATTCGGCTGCGGTTTTCTTCAGATGAAAACAGAAAAGTAGTGCTGTCCGCAAATCGTAATTTGTTGGCACAAAACTCGACATGTTTATCTCTAATAAACTAATGCTACTGAATGAAACTCGTGTTATTGTGAGTTGGAAATCTTTGTCGGATATCAATACAATAACAAACACCGCTGACGTGATGTGTCGGTAACTGCATCGACATCTAGCGCCACCTATGGGCAAATTCCGGTTTCATACTTACACACCTGGTACAGCTGAATTTATTCCCGTCAAAACGCCGTTCGGTAAATTTGGTTATCTTTTTTTTACGAAGCTATGTGACTTTTAGTGCAGCAAGAAATATCGACTGGTGTATCCAAACATTTAAGCGACGGTATATATTATATAATACTTTATATATATATATATATATATATATATATATATATATATATATATATATATATATATAATACTCGAAATATGTGGTTGCGTTAATATATTCGAATATACACTACCAGTCAAAAGTATTCGGACACTTCAGATAACTGCAAAACTTAATATCACTTTGGATCATTGCAAACTTATGGTAGAATAATAATTATTTTACGAAGATACTATAAAGCTCTGTGAAATTACTTAATCATATAGATCTTTATAGTATCTTCGTGAAATAATAAATGAAATGAATTATATTACTCTAACATTATTTGGCAATTATCCAGCGCTCAAAAGTTTTGCGATTATGTGGAGTGTCCGAAAACTTTTAGCTGGCAGTGTATATCTAAATAACATATAATGTTGATTTCTATATGGAATGATAGGGTGTTAATTATAGTCTATTTCATGTTCTGAAGGATTGAAATTGTCGGTTTAGAATTCAACCTCATTCGATTTTTTCTTTTTGTTTTTGTTCGTTTTGTTTTTTTTTGTTTATTCAATAATGAGTTGATAAATGGCGACGGCCGATTACCGTCGATTTCAAATAAGATGTTTGATTTTTCCTTGTTTTCATTTTTAGCACGTCAAAAATTAAAAAAATATTTCCACGTGTATGTATGAAGCATATTTTTATTTTTTCCCGCTAAATATTATGATATTAACTAACCGCGTCTATTTGATTTTTTTTAAATTTGTATTAACTAGATTTTTCATAGAACCAAATTTTTCCTATTGCATTCCATTATTAAAATGATTGATTTTAAAAATGTTTATTTATAGAAAATCAATCTATTTAATATCGTCCAATAACTATATATTTTATTTGATCCTAATAAATCTGTGATTCGGATTCATCAGTTTAACATTTTCATCTGTTCAAAAAAACAATTTAGTCAAGTTCACTGAATGGATCTAGTTATTTTTTTAAATTTACCTTTAGACGGAATGACACCTCATCGCGGTCGGTATGGTAGAACAATTATAGATTCCCAAAAATCTCTGAAACGGCTCTTCAGATCCCGTCGAAACTTTGCCAAACGACGTCAAATAGATAGACGAATAGCTTCCAGCCCCTCAAATTTTCTGAATTTGAGAAAAAACATGTAGATTGGCTTATCATAAGCCAATCTAGTTTTTTTTTCTCAAATTTAGAAAATTTGATATATATATATATATATATATATATATATATATATATATATATATATATATATATATATATAATTCCTCTCTCTCCACCTTCACTACCCCCCGCCCCTTTGATATGAGTGTTTCAATAAAGATGGACCATTAGTTCAATCAAATAGAAAAATGCTTAACTCTACAAATATTTTATTTAAGGTAAATTAAAAAAAATAACTAGATCCATTCAGTGAACTTGACTAAATTGTTATTTTGAACAGATGAAAATGTTAAACTGATGAAACCGAATCACAGATTTATCAGGATCAAATAAAATATGTAGTTATTGGACGATATTAAATAGATTGATTTTCTATAAATAAACATATACATACACACACACACACACACACACACACACACACACATGTGTGTGTGTGTATGTGTGTTTGAAAAATCTATAGCTTATGTGATACAACAAATAGTTGGAGGTATACATTTGGTCTCTTATGCCATATCAGCGACCAAAATGTTATAAGCACTCGGTAGCATAGGGGCAGCGGCGCGTAGGTAGGACTAGGTTCAAATCGCATATAGGGCAAATATTTTCTTCGAAAAAAATCATTTCCAAAGGCCAGGGAATGACGAATTACGATGAAAAATCCTTGCAGTAAAGCTCTCAAATAATGCGTTCATTTTATTTTCGATTTATGAAACATTTTTTGCATATAGTACACTAAGCTTTACAGTGTACATTGTAAGCAAATGAAGATTAATTTGAATCTCATCTTTATTAACATATATAAATATCTTTGAAAGAAATATGATCGTAGAAGGCTGGGAGACAAGGAAAAAAACCTATTTTATTTAAATAGATTCTATATAAATTAATTTTTTTGTTTAGCAGTGTACAGTAGGCCGAAAGGGGGGGCAGTAGGTTCTGCGGGAGCGCTCGAAGTAGGCCCACCTGAGGTTCCGTAGGTTCAATTGTGACCATCCCTGACCTCCTTTGAGTCAAAAAGTCTACTTTCTGCCATGCCAGAGGTTCATCGGAGGCTCTAACGCTTGGTACTTTCAAACATTGTACCCTCCTTTAGATACCCAATAATCCGCTCACGCCGATTTCTGCTCGCCTTCATTTTGTGGGTTGAACGCGGCTCGAAAATTTCGACTCGGGATTTCACATTATTATCGAATAACCGTTAGATCAATTTAATTAAACGATTATTCAAATATAATTGTGAGAAATTGGGAATCTAATGTTGATCAATTGATCGACCTCGGTCCAGATCGACCAGCAATCGATGTCAGCTTTTGGAAATAAGATCGGAAGTGGGTGTGCAGTGTTTGGAAAGTAAATCGACGACGTTTTAAAGATGCATTTTCAGATTTATTTTTACGACGTAACAAGACGTTGCGTATTTGTTATTTGTGCAGACGATTCGATGATTATTTTTTGGAAGCATTGTCGAACAAAAATGTCGGATACAACGAAATAAAGTGTCGCAGCTTAGGTGGTGCGAGGAATAATTCTGGCAGCCTCGGTTTGAATTGTTGAAGCTGTATTTTGCAATAACCGTTGACCGCCCTCGTAAAGTCTGTTGATATCCGGGTCCTCCATTATTTGCTGGATACCTCTTTGTACTGAATTCACGACGTCGTGGACGGCTGTTTCAATGGTGCTCATAGTCGTTGGAAGGATGATTTGTGTACTTCCGGACTGAGGAAAAGCCTGTAATTCAAACACAAAATTTAATTTTTAAATTAATTCATTTTAATTTTCATCCGGTGAAGAAAAACAGAATGAAAACAATATTGATGTGTATATTAAATTTCATGAAAATATGTAATTTTATTAAAAATATTATCTTTTTAAAATTCTTTTGTTTAAATTTGCATTTAAAAAATGTAATTAAATTTACATAAAACAAAAAAACCGCAAAATATACTTGCGGTTTCAGAGTTAAAAACAAAAAAAATAATGTGGTCTCAAAAATATGCAACTATTAGGGGTGTGCGGATAGCAGAATTAGTCGGATCGGGTCGGGTCGGGTCGGGTAATTAGACTATGATCCGATCGGGTACCCGAAATTTTCGAGTACTCGTCATCGGACGGGTATACTCGAACTTTATCGAGTACCCGAGTTTTTCGAGTACTCGATAAGTCGTGTTGCCGTAACAAAATTTCGTTTCATAGTATAGATAGCGCCACGGAAACGTACCGAAACGGACGAAATAGACTCCAGCTTTATGTTCTCTACCCTTCGTCGATAGGTTGGAGTTCGTAAGAGATACAAATAATTTATTTAATAATTTTGGTATTTTTGTTATGTTTATATTTACCATTTTTTTCCGGCAAACTTCTTTTAAGACACTCGCATTTCATGAAATATCGAGATATTTGAATGTCGAAAAACCGAATAAAAGCAAGATTCTTCGTTGAATTTTTATTAATTCTGTCCAGTGCTAACTGGTAATTTCGGCGATTCATTCTTCTTAATTCAATTTTTCGTCATTTTAAAATCTTTTTCCAGGTAAAACTTGTTCTTCAAACGCTTATATATCTGAAATCAATCAAGAAATTTTAAATTTTAAAACGTCAAATGGAAGCTTCAGTCTTCTCGCTTCGAATAAACGCAAGGCGTTGAATCTTGGTCATTTTGGGTTTTTTCTCCATTTAAAAGCCACGTTAAAAAATTCAAAACTTTAAGGCGTTCGCCGGAACAGAAGATATTTATTGTACATTTTTTCCTTTTGCACACTTTTTAGTGATGCCGAAACGCAACTTTCTCGGGCTATTACGATACGATCCGCCAGAAGTGACCGTTTTTCACTCCACCCTACACACACACACACACACACACACACACACACACACACACACACACACACACACACACACACACACACACACACACACACACACACACTCGCGCGCGCGCGCAGGATAGAAAGGTGAGACGAAAAAATATTTTTTACAGTATTATCATTTATTCGTTTTATCACCTTCTTGGAGTTTTCGTTTTCTCCCATTATTTGGTCGATACACCTAAATAAAAAATATAAATAATAGATACAGATCTCCGAGTCGTTTACGAATATTCGAAATTTAAGAGTACTCGACGTTTACGAGTACCAAAAATTTGAGAGTACCCGATTACCAAATTCGGGTACCGGATAGTGGCAGGTAATGCAAAAACGTAACTCGTCGGGTATCCGACCCAACCCGAACATCGGGTACCTGCACACCCCTAGCATCTATATACATTTTAAGAACAATTTTTTTTTCAAATAATTACGTTGCAATTTAATTTTTCGATGCTTCTATTGTGAAATCTGCAACACTGACGATCGCCTAAACATTTATATTTCCAAAGACTTTACACTTAAATTTTCCTACCACGTCCCTAGATACGTACTTTTAATCGAAAGAGAGAGAGAGAGAGAGAGAGAGAGAGAGAGAGAGAGAGAGAAAGAGAAAGACCGAAACCATGAGCGATCGACAATTTTCTAGCTTAAACTTTGAACCGATCGCTCGATGCGTCCACGCGAGCGATGGCGCGACGATAAGCCGGTTCAAGTTATTCGAAAATGCATGGGTCACTCCAGCCCAACTGAGCAGAATAGTGGTCCCATGTAATGTGAAATTTTATTTTTTGCCTACCAAATTCAAGAAGAATTCCACAAAGACGCACTATCGGTTATGTTTTTCAAAGTTGGTCTAGTTCTACTTAATTTTTAAAATTAAATTGTGTCTTTGTCTAAAATAATAATACAATGACATTTACGAAGATTCTACTATGTTATATTTTTTCTGCCCCCCCCCCTTTCTTTCTCTGCCTTATTATATAATTATATTGACTGCGAGCCCGGAAGGTCCATCACGGAATGTGCATCATAGCAATGGATCACAAAACGTACGCATATACGTTAACATTAACATTTTTTATATCTTCAATGACACATTTCGCAGAAATTTCATGCGCGACGACGACGCAACGTTCGGCGATTGCGAAAAACCCGATAAATAAGGCCAAAGTGGCAAATTCTTCGAAGCTCGCTACCATGCCTTTTCACTTGGCAACACGTATTGTATCTTTCGCCTTGGCACTAGAGTAACCCGCAGCAGGCAATTAATTCATTTGTCACATAGATGAATAGCGAAATTGCATTGAATTACTTTCACATGTAAACGATTACTTCAACTCTGTTTTTATGCATTTTTGTAAATATATCGAACACAGGTTGCACATTGTATTTGCTATTTTTTTCGCTTGCAAACGTAATCATTTTTTCCCAATAGAATAGTGAATGAGACGAAAATCATGGTATGGATTATGGGTATTTTTTCGGAATTGACAACAGGAAGTGAGGTAGGAATTGAAAATTTGGTGAGTCGTAAAAATATCGACCAAAGCAATGGAACGTACATAAAGTAATGAATTTCGAACATAATTGACCTCGTGCTAGTAATATTACTATATATATATATGAATCATATATAAAGTTAGATATTCATATTAATATTTTAACGCAGGGCAACAATTATAAATTGTCCACGTGATTTCAAGGGTCCTTCGCGGAAATTTTGCGACCCAGAAAAATATGATTTTCAATGGTTTTTCCAAGTTCTCTTTGAAATAAAATTTGTCGTATTTTCATGATGAGTAGCCTATAGCCAGAAAAAAATGGAGGCTTCTGGAAAAAAATCAAAATTCCATTTTGCGTGCCGTACAATGAAGATAATTCAATTCCGAATATTAAACACTCAGAAAAAAAACTTTTTTGTGCGTCCCCTCATCGAGAGAAAAAGTTTTTTGGAATGGAATTCCATTTGCATCTTCGATATTTTTGCTCTCGATGAGGGGACGCACAAAAAAATTCTTTTGAAAAAAAGTTTTCTTATGAGCGGTTTGTATTCGGAATTTGATTACCTTCATTTTGCTGAACTTAAAATGGAAATTAGTTTTTTTTTGAGGATTACTAATTTTTCCTGGCTGATACTACCAATCAAAAAAACACGCTACATATTTTTTCGGACTTGTCTTACAAAACCATGACATTGAAGTTTGCATCCTTGGAATGCAACGATTTTTTTGTACATTTTTCATCCCTTTATATTTATTATTATCTAAAGCCTTTTTATTTAGAATCAAGGTCATAAATCTCTAGTAAAAATACGTAAAAACGTTTAAGTACGTCCATGCTACAGCGGGAGAAAAACTTAAACAGTTAAAAAAAATTGATTTTCGTTGCATTCCAACGTTGTAAAGGTCAAAATAATGAAAAATCATCAAATATTATATTTTCGCGGTCGCAAAATCTATGCGACAGACCCTTCGAAAATGCATGGCCACCGTTTAAGACCCCTGAAAGGCTGATCTTTTATTTTGTGTGCTATTATTTTTGTCAACAATTTTTTGTAATTTAATTATTAATTCATTTTGCACTTTCTGCACTCTATATATGTATGTGTGTGTGTGTGTGTGTATATATACAAGAACATGTACTCTGGGTGAGGACGTGCAAAATGATTTTTTTTATACATACAAATTCGTAAAAGATACCGACCTCTATAAAGCAAAAAACGCAAACGAAGACGAAACTAACGAAGATCCAACGAGCCATGATAACGAGTGTAAATTGAAAAAAATTCAATGAACTATGTATGTGTGTTGGGCTGCAACGTGTTATGCGCAAGAGAGATCTCCACTTATGAACGTATCAAGCGAACGTTGGGAACCGAATGAATAGAAGGAGATCGAAAGATTTACTAGACACACCCGCACCGGACTTCGCGTATTCGATAAGTTCGGTTGATGAATCTGTCGAGGGTCGTACAATCTAAGCTTCCTTTATACACTTTCACGAGCGATATATGTACATACGCAGTTCTATATTTTTAAAACGATCTATATATTTATGTATCGTGCAGGGATATTTATCGATGTATGATATTCATGTAAAGTATCTGCAATGGTCACAACGCGTTCTCCTCCAAATCGACCTGAACAGCCGCCGTTTTTGGTACTTTTTTTTCATCGAGATTTATACTCGGTACAATGGTGGGCGATTTTCTTCTGGATCGGCAAGATTGCCTCAGTTTCCCGTGCCCTTCTACGCGCGCATGGGGGCACGGGGCATCTGAGAAAGACACTCGGTCATAAGGGCTAGTCATATTTTTAAAATATTACAATTTTTTCATTACCATCAGTATTTAGGAATATGACTTTAAAAAAAATAAAATTAAAAAAATCACGGTAAATTTTATGAATTGACGCTCACTTGCTCGTTCGTTCGGCATGGAATATCCCGTGTTTACGTATCCCAGTAGCCGGAATATAATGTTGCCGCGTTCACCATCTAATTTATTCCTGACCGCACACGCATACTCAGGGAAAATTCGCATTAACGCGCTTCATAATGCACCGCGATATTGATATATCGTTACCTCAGGACTGGTAAGTTACGCATGCCGAAGTTCCGTTTTATCGGGACTTAATAAATAATTCATTCTAATGTCAAAGATAAGTTAAGTAACCCGACTGGCATGACACATTTCTTTCGCCACGCACGCCAAACATTATAAAAATGTGTACACGTCACACACTGTACACGATCTTTGCGACCTCTCGAGAGCATCACCGAAGCTCCAAGTTTGAAAAAGAAACGCGTGTGATCGCTCGTTAACGAAGAGTTTGAGAATGCAGTGAAATTCTTTTCGAGGTGATACACAAAACGGCAACGTTCCAACGATCATGAGAAATTTTGGAAATTAGTTCCCGCAAAATCGCCCGTACGATTTATTTTGTTTTCGGTGTATCATTATAGAGTACGTATCAGTAGAGACAGCTCTAAAATTTCAAGGAAACATGTATGCAGTCGGAAAAGTTATTTTGCATCGCGCTCGCCCGTAGTGCACTTAAGTTTTAACCTTTCGCGAACCCAGATATTTAAAAATTAACGGATTTTCGTCTATAATCAAGTAAAAATACATCCCAGTATACTGGTAAAATTTCAAGCACAGTTACCGAACGTTTAACGAAAAATTACGATTCTAAAAATCATTTCATTTGTACGTTTCTTTAGGTAATGACATAATTCTCTGAATATCTGGTAAATTGATATAATTAATGCTTATGCCAAAATTGATTGCCATGTTGTTCTATCGTTAAGATAAATAATAATATTTTACTAATAACTTAACTAATTTAAAGTTTGGAGGCTATTTTTGTTGTATTTTTACAGTCTAAGACGTTAAAACTTAATACTATTTTATCATGTTGATTAATATTGTAATTAGTACTTAATAAAGGATCTCAGTAAATAATAAAGATTGATTACTTAAATTGGTATAAATTTGTTCTATCTAATAAAATCATGGTGAGCCGTCTATCCCCGCACGAGGCAAGTATCCCCCGAAGCATTTTTAACGTTAGGTTACTATCTGGCACAGTAGGCAACTATCCGTTTTTTGAGAGGTCAAATAAAACAGGATTTACTCAAAACCAGTATTAATTATCATTACAAAAATAGGCTACCATAAAAATCAAAGGCCTATGTTTTAATATACATATCGCATTATTCTTAGTAAGTACATATTTTTTAATAATAGAGCTTTTTTGAAAAGTGGGGCAACTATCCGGCTTTTACCTATGGAGATGACACGCAGGCTTCATTTCTATCTAATAATTTAGACACTAAATAACTCTAGATGCCTAATAAAAACTGATCAGCGCGTGTAAAAGTTTGAATGATTCCGTAACGACCTTAAAAATAGGGGGTCACCAAATGTTTAAAGAAAATATTTATGATAAAACTCAGAAAAATGTGTCCAGCAGAAGAATTGTTGTAGCCGCGACTTTTCATAGGAAATGTAAAATGTCTAAATCTACTAAATTAGCGCGCAATTTTGAATTCCAGTTTATCGTTGGGTATAATAATTGATTGTGACTTATTTTTGTTAAGCACCACTGCAATTTACCAATGATTCAGAAGGGCCCTGCTTATGTTCCGACAAAATAAGGCCCTCCGCGAAGGAATATCTTACTTGCATCCACACCTGTTTGGTCGAAAAGAAAAAAACAACAAAATCCATGTATGTATTGTATCGTGCTGGCTGCGTCTGAGGTTTTTTTTCTAGAATTTTGTAGGAAAATATTTATAATAATGATGCAAATTTATGGTAAAAATTGTAAAAAGAATAGAGGGTTTTTTTCAGCTGTCGAACAAGACAGCTGTATTCACAAGATTCTATGTATAGATGAAATTTTATCGTACATGTGTATGCTAATCATACATCAGAAATATGATGTATTGTTCAAGTAGGTTACTTATCATTATTTCCTAAAATTGCTCGAATAATTGTGATGTTACTGCGATTTCTTTCCTTGATACTTGTATGTGATAACAAGATTCTTAAGGGGTCTGCATAAGCTTAACATTTAAAAACTACGATTCTTCGTTGCATAATTTCATAGCCCGGGGTCGTAACGTTAATTGTAACAAAGATTTTGTATAATTTCCAAAAATTTACCGCCTTATGGCGATTTTTGTGAAGGGTCAGGTTGCTTGCGATTTACTCTTCTCTCTTTTGTGATTTCCTCAAAACCATGTTTTATTACACGGTCTAAGTCGTATCTCACCATTTATTTGTCCGATTCACTTCAAATTCGGACAGAGCATAGTTTATAATATTTCTCATCGTATGACCGGAATTTTTTTTTCATATGTTCATCCATTTGTTCGTAACAAATGATTAAATTTTTTTGTCGAAAGACGATATTTTTTCTACGGCTTGCCATTTTCGCAATTTTCCGAATTTCAAAAGAGTATCCGTCATTATATCATACGGCATTAAATCAAAGTTTATTATTACGCTAAAAGTCCATTCTTTAATTTCTCATTTCATTGTGTGATGATCTTAGTTGCCAGAACGACCTACACCGATTGGCCATGCCGCAACCGCGGCACTCTGTTTAAATAATAATAACCATATCGCTAATCAATACTTTTCAATAAAACAACTCAAACTTAGTAAGACTATGTATTAAGTACGCTCATAAAAAAATATTGAAAACCTACCTGTTTTTTAGGTCCCAAGCCTCTGCAGATCAGTCATTGGACATAATCACGTATGAGTCGCATTCGTTGTTATACATAACCACGTATACATACCTAATAATATAAATTAGTTATTCATTAATAATAACACCCGAGTTCGGGACGTTTTATCGACGATGGAAATCCGTAATTATCGCAAGATGAAGTTCACGATAGTAGCAATGAAAGAGAGAAGTGTCATTGTCGTTTTATTGCAAATTATAAGGATGTGGTAGGTGAAAATATTCTCGCATTGAACTGAACGAAGACGCGTATAATGTCGTCCAGCCTCAAACAATTCATTTTGTGTCAGTTCAACCAACAATTGATTTTGCGTCAGCCCAAACAATAGATATTGCCTCATGCCGCATTTAATGACTTTCCGAATCGATCACACTCATCGATAACTTAATGATTCGTCGCTTCAAATCGGCTGATAGCGATCGACGCACAGAGTTCATTTTTTTTCGATCGTTCACGAAGCTTTTGCAAGTTCACTGAACAAACGGCTCGGCGTTTTTCTCCAATCGGGATCTCGTCCTCCTGAGTTCGGTCTTAGTGGACGAGTGAAAAGTATCGAGGATCCCGAGCACGAGTTCCAATATTGGCCTCTGCTGTGACGACGAATAGTGGAACGAATAACTTCCGTCAGCCTGACGCTTTTCGCCTCGTCTGCGAACGGGAATCTCGATCGATTCATCGGAGTCAAATACGTTCACGCAGGCGACCATTCTTCTATCCAATACGATTGAAAAAACGAGCAACAGCAAGAGGCACAATGAAGCTCGGAGTATCATCATTATGCGCGTTTTAGTTTTTTTTTTTCGCTACGCGTCTTTTCTGCTTCGACGCACAATGCACCACAAAAAGGAAGAAAGACAGAGAGACTGACGGAATGAATACGTACAGAGTGTAACGAGAGCTTAAATTTAATTGCAGCGAATAAACGAAGTGTTGGAGAGAAGGTGGGTTTAATTGGGGGCTTCACCGTCGAAGAGTCAGCTCGAGAAATGAGTATTGTCAGCTGATTTTTTGCTTCGCTCAATTATTCAGCCGCCTGACCCGTTTTGCTTCTGGGCGCCGGTCGCGGTGCTGTAAGCGAAAAAAATTGGCTCGATTAAATTCGACGAGAACGAGGTCGTCGTGGAATATGATAATTGAATTTTTACTTTTCCAAGTTGCTTGAATTGTTTATTCGTATTCCTCCTACTCAGTTACCCCAATTCCGTTCGTTCGATGAGAAAAATGTTCCCAATACGCGTACAGAGACTTGTATCCATTTATATAGCTCATCTGGCTCTGACACTTAGGGTTCTAATTGAGGGGTTATGCCTAGTTGTAAAAATCGAAAAAAAGAAACAGTTTATTCAAAACTAATATATTTTGACAGTATATCATTTTATAAATGTTTCCTGATAATTTCAAGGTGATCGGATGAAAATTGACAGATTTATCGGCTGTTATGTTGACGCCCGTCGGAACGCTCAGAGCGCTGTTAAAAACTTTCACCTTTTTTCTCGAAAGTTCGTTTTCAAAGTCGGTGAGCAAAATATTTCAAAAACTACTGTATCGATCTTTCTGGAATTTTTAGGCCTTTTACTACATATGAAAATATAGTATTTGATGGAAGGATTTTTTCCGACGTATACTTTCGATTTGATGAACGAAAACTGCCGATTTTTTCGCAAAAATCAAGACTCCCTTTGAACACGCGCCATGGTTTTTAAATTTGATATTTCGGAAATCTTTTCCATACATTATATGATATATATACTCATATACTCACGAAATCTGCTTGATTTTTTTTATTAGATAATGTGATTCTGAAGGGCATCGCTCACCGCAAAAGATGTTTTCGAGAGGTGCTTCTCGGACATCGGCTGTAAACCGATTATAGTTAAATATTTTGACACAAAAAAATTACAGAGTGTTCTTCAGATGATACTTTTTCAAATACCTAATTTTTACAGGAGCTTTGTTCTTAAAAAATCCCTAAAATTAGCTTTTTTGACTGTTACAACTAGGCATAACCCGTTAGAAAGTGGTCGAGTGTGCGTCTCTCTACTTTAGAAGCTTGTAAGATATGCATGTATAGTTGGAATATTTTCAAATCGTTCATATATCAAAATTATTTTGTATTCAACTGTTTAATTATACTCTATTTCATTGGTTTTATGATTCACTTAATTTTCTTATTTCATTATAATTTACACACTTATTTTCAAAAAGTTAACGATTTAATCTGTAATTTGTCAAAAAGAAATTATTTCACCAATGCTAAAAATTATTAACATTCGACGAGTAAAATTATTCGAGTAGTGTAAAAAATGTCTTCACAATTTCGCTGTATTCTCGACGAAATTGTAAGGACATTTCTTAACGATTCTAAGGATTCCCTAGGGTTTAAGCCCTAAGAAGTCAACGACCAATGACCCGAAACAATAATTTGAGGAATACTCCTTTATTCAATAATTATTTCTTCACAATTCTGGCTCGCAAAGCCAATAATTCGAGCCAGGCAGAGCAACAATCTCGTATCGCTCATAGATCGTATTTTCCCGCGCACTTTGTCGTCGCCCTGACGTACCGATATCCTCTCGATGGCACAGTGAAGCGTCGATCGCACTCCCTGCGAAGTGTGTTCAGCGTATCTGCGCTGACGACGTCCTGGAAATTGACGAGAGGCACTTGCCAGATTCGGTTGGGATGTCGCCCGGACGTTTTAAGGAGCACGATTGGCCTCTCGACCAGTTGAAGGTCAATGTAGCTCGCCGTTTTGTCCAATTTGCCGACGAGGCTGCACTTGCCGAGGTTGAGGGCGAGGAAATCTCCGGATCTGACGGGGAAAGCGGCGAGCACGACGAGGCCGTGTTGCAAGCTCAGTTTCAGATGATACGAATGAAGATGTACGGGTGGACGGTACTCGTCGCTCTCCGATGGAAGAGCCATGTTCTCAATGGCGTTGTGGCTGATGTCATTCCCGAAACCACTATGCGCCATCATCGGCGGTTCGAAGGGAAGCAGCGGCGGTTGGTGATGTTGATGATCATACAGAACGGGTGTTGTCCCAACTCCGTACGAATTGACAGGTCCCTCGTATCGAATGGTGTTGACGTAGAAGCAATAAGGGTGGCGGTCTGGAGGGGAGTGATGTCCGAACGCGTTTCCGGCGCTCCAACCGGAACTCCAAGGCCCCATCGAAGTCAGCAAGTCTCGATGGGAGCCAGGCGCGGGTCCGTTCACGTGCATGAACGGAGCCCCTATACGGGGTGCACCAACCAGTTCCTCGTAGATGAGAGGCGGAGAATGGGCGGGCTCCTCCGATTCCTTGGGCTCGAAGGGACCCGAGTCATCGTGATTGCGAGGGGAAGAAGAGGACCCAGAGCTCTGGTCTTCGAAATTCGGTGGAAAGGCTACCATCATCTTCGTGGGGTAATGAGCAGCTGCGGGGCGATGAGTAACGGACACCATTTCTTCGAGACGATAAGGGGGCTCCGTGCGCGGGCCGGTTATTTCATCATTCTGAGAGTCGTCGCCGGACCATTCAGAGCTGCAGCAGGAATCGATGATGCTCAGTATCTCAGAGAGGATGGTCGGTACCGAGCGAAGAAAACGGAGCAGGACTCCGAAAGCTTCGATCTCTTTCGCGATCTTATCGCTAGAAACTCGATCCTCGTTGACGTCGCTCGATGATCTACGGGCTGTCAGCAATGAAGATCCTGAAGATGTCATGTACGGTCTGGTAGCCGAAGAATCCGTGCTGTAGTACTTCGTTCCCGAGGATCCTGCGGACGTTCTGTAGAACCTCGGCGCCGCAGAGGCCGGGTGATTGACGGCGTGTCCGTTGGCCCAGTCGAAATTACGAGTCCGCAGACCTTCCAGGACATCCAAGCCAACGGGTTCAACGGATGTAATGGATTGCTCGACAGCTTCGACGTCGCCCAAGCGGCTCCAATCGTCACGACGACTCATGCACTCTCGAGCAAGAGCCAACAACCTGGACAGTCTGCGTTTGAGGCGCGTCGCGCAAGCTACAACGTCATGACCACTTGGCAGTTCCGATCCTGCCACGTCGGCCACACCGAGGATACGACTGTGTGGCTCGTTCGTCAAGCGTTCCGCCGTTTCTTGTCCACGCTCTAGAAAATCCGTCACCACCGACCGGGTCTTGTCGTAGTCGTCCGTCGTCGTGCTGAGCGTTGACAGACAATCGGAGCAGCCGATCTCTGGGCCGTTGATCAACACGATCTTCAGGCTGTTCAGTATAGTCTCGGAGTGCTGCGTCAGTACGTTCACGTCGTCGACAATACTCCTGACGAATTTACCAAGCTCGTCGGCCTTTGAATTCTCCTCTATCTGCGTCTCGGACGTCTCGTCGGTCGACGATTTTTTCCTCAACGCTTTGCTTGTCCCCTGGGCATGCATCCTGGAACTGGCAAACTTCTCGTCGCTCTTGGCTTCGGGGGTGAAGGAATGCTGCAAGCCTTTCGGATTTCGGGAGGATCTGTATAATTCCTTTGAAAAAAATGACTGTTTTTAACGTTTCTCCCGGTAGGGGACGGAAGGTTTTAAGGAAAAATGATGACAGATGCGCTGGGTGGCTGCGGCGGTCTTCCACGCCAAGCAGCCTGGGCTAATACTTGGATGGGGGACCGATTAGCCGCCCACTTGCGCGCCCACTTTCGATATACAATTTTTTGTTAACTCCAAAATTGTGCGTACCCTGCTGACCGAGTCATCCCAATTCTCTAATCAGAAAAGAATCTCGAAAATTGACTTGATTTTCGGCCCCAAGATAATGCCGACCCGGTTAGCTGCCCACACGAAGGATCAAAATTCCAATTCATTTGATGACAGATATGGAGTAAGAAGCGCCTGATTACCTTGTCCTCGCTCGTTTCCGGTTCAATTTCCATGCTTCGCACCTCCTTGGCTTCCCACTGATCGTTCTCGATCATTGCTCCGTCATCTTTCCATAATTTCCCTTCAAACTCCTCACTTGGTCCTTCGCTGTGTCCAAGGGGGGCCTCGTAAATGCCACCTTCCTTCGCCACCATCGTCCGATCGTACTCGAGTCGTGCGGAGCAACAGGTGGCCATCGAGATCGCAACGAGACACGTTAACAGACGTTTCGTTGCCACTGTCATTTCGTCGTCGCGTATTTCACTCGTGTCATAGATTTGCGACTCGAACTCCTCCTATATATATAAAACGGATCCAAATTCCGAAACGTATTACGACGTGTGCAATAGTTCTCGAAAAGTGTCGTTGAACGACAACAATTGCGCCATTCGCCCCCTGACGATCGATCACACACGTCCCATCGATATTCCCTCTAATGTTTTTTCTCCATTTACTTATTTATTTATCATTGCAACTACGAGCTCTCTGGCTTAATTGGAAGCACTCTTGTATACAAAAACATCCGGGCCTCGAGACGTTGGGACGTTTTTAAGCGCAGTCAGCATTATTTCGTCGTTGATTCCGAGCACCGATTTCCCAAAATATACAGTTAGACGAAAGATTCGGTCATCTAAAAAATAACACGGCGCAACAGCCCATTTGCTGCAGCGAAATGTATTTTTTTCTAAATCTTATCTCCATACTGATCCTATTTCAACATTTGAAGCCTGATATACCTTTGGATGGTCGGAAAACAAGGCTTCTTTTGGAAAGTTTTGTAAAAAATACAAATAAAGCAATCAAAATGAGGTTTGAAGGGTGTATTTTACTCATTGGTGGGTACTCAAATCAATTTTTAATTTTCCAAAATAATCCAAAATGGCGGCCCAGTAGGCGGCAGAAAGAGGACACCTTCTTTTAAGACTCACCACGGGCGGACTCGTTGGACGCATACATAAGCACCTAGAACGAAAACATTTTTCTTTTCAGCATCTAACAAAAGATTTGTTTTTGCGAAGTTGTCACCATTTTTTTAAAAACCTCGAATTTTCGACTAAAAACGGCCTTAATTTGTTTATGAAAACCGTAACTGTTAGTTGATCGTAAAAATCGTGAGTACTTCGCTCAAAAATCGATCTAATAAGCTACGGTTGAAATTTGCAGTCAATCGGTTGACAATTGTAGGAGCTACGACTCCGCTCGATTTTGCAAACGTGGTTTCGAGAAAAACGCGTTAAAATTTTGTTTAATCATCATTCGTCGGACCATGTCATTCTTGAGAGGTGTTTACATCATTTAAGGGAGGACACCATTGTACAATTTTCAAAAAATCGTTTATTTTTAAACACTTTTAAAAAACCCCTTGAACCTTCAAAAACATGATGCATATTCGTTTAGAGCTGAAAAAACATTTTTAAAGTGTTTTTCGAGATATTTTTTAGCCCGTCCTGAGTCGCAGTGCTATCTACATAAAATGCAGTCTAAAAATTTAATCCTGAAGTAAAAACGTTTCGCAACAAGGATCACGTAACCCACCGACTCGAGAAGCTGCCACGCTTCCGTAAGTTCACTCGCGTATTTGTTTCCTAGCGGGTACCGAAAACTTCAAACACGTTTATTTAAAAACCATGTTTTTTTAAATCGGCACGCAGCCGAACGCGAACAATTTTCGTCCAATCGACTTGAAATTTTAAGTGTAGCTTCTTAGATTGCTTTAGCAGTCAAGTACGAGTTCTTTTTTTCGATTGAATGAAAACTGTAAAAAATATATCACTTTTAATAGGAAAATTATGGTAAAAAACGAACTTTTTGTCAAACTCGTCTCTATTCTTTTTCAGTATTTTTCAATTTGCCCTTGTACTTGATTGCTAAAACTAATATAGTTAACGAAAATATTTCACTCTTAGTTGCAGGATTAAATTTACGACAGTTCTACTGCGTGCCGCGGGGAGGGTTGGCTGAAAACCAGCATTTGGAAAACCAGTTTTTTGTATTCTTTTGACAAATCAATTTTTTTAACATACTTCAATATATACCTAATAAAGCCTAAAAGTTATTTTGACCATATATTTTATTCCCTTCTTTAAACAAAATTTCAAAGAAAACGATCGTAAATGGACAGCTACAGTGGTATCCTTCCTTAAGCCAATAAAAACGATTCATTTTTTTTTCGAGGTATGTAACGCCTTAATATTGATATTCTACGCAAGGACACGGAAATATAACTTTTTTAAACCTTATTTTATTGAAAAATTTAAGTTTTATGAAATTTTTGTTTATTAAGTAAGCTTCTTTTTTCGCGATTTTCTTGAGTGAGACTTGTCGAGGCATCCCCCACCCACGAAGAAGGTTTTGGTTTGGAACTCCAGGGCTTGGGTGCGGAGATATGGGTGTCAAAATAGGGCATTGCAGCAATGGATTTCTCATGGGAAGTCGGTGAAGCAAGTGGGAATCGAGTGCCGAAGTGGCCGAGACTGGCCAGAATGTTCCTGAATGTTCTAGAATGTTCCAGAATTTTGTAGAATCTTCCAGAATATTATAGAATATTCCAGAAAGTTCGAGTGTTCTAGAATGCCCCAGAAAGTTCGAGAATGTTCTAGAATCTTGTAGAATGTTCCAGGATGCTCGAGAACGTCCCAGGTTTTGGACCTTCGAAGGGAATTCCGGTTCCGGAATGTTTGAGAATCTTCTAGAATGTTTTAGACGGTTCTACACTATCGAAGGGACTTTCTGTTCATTTTTCATTCTGTCAATTCACATTCGACAGGAGCTGGCTGGATTTGTCCGAGCGAAGCGTGGGTAAATCCGGCTAGTTTTTTAACCCTAGCATGCCACACTTATTTTTTCGGGACATCCTTGCCACACTCAGGTTTGTGGGACCCCATTCAGATTTTCAATAATAACTCCGAGTAAAATAGTCGTATTTCGATGGCTTTTAAAAAAATCGTTAGTCAATTAGTCGGGAAATCTGTCTATGCATTGACCGAATCGTCAAAGTTAAGAACTTCTGAGATATACTCGTTTAAAAAATATTTTCTCTCTCGAGAAGAGCAAAAAAATTTGTTCTCATGTGTTTTGTTCGGGTTTCTCAGACCCCAGTGGGGCATGCGAGGGATATGATTCCCGACCTGCACTTCACGGGACCTAACTTTCGTTGCGTCCGCAGTCATCTCGATTTCTACTATACCGCATTTGTCGAGGGGACGGGGAAACTGTGCAAAACACGTACTGGAATAGATGGCCCTATATTCTTCTGATTCTCTGGTGCACAGACGTTTCACTCAATTATCTACAGCAAGGTCTCAGAAGTATTGGCTTTCCGCTCTCTGGTTGATGCGCCAGCTGGTGCACTGTCAAGTGGTGACCGCTCCGTGGCGGTTTTACTATCAAAGTTCAAGTTATTTTTTCGCCCAATTCTACGTGTTAAAAGAAGAAAAAAAATAGAAGCCCTAGTCCAATAGGTATGTATTTTTGAAAATTGCCGACACTCAGCTGTTGCATTGTCACTAAATGTTTTACTATAGAGGGAAAATATTTGGTAATGTTCTACTCCACATCCTAGGCAACAAGCTCCTTTCTGCTAGTTTTTGCTTTCGCAAAATTACATGTGCGGAAAAAATAACGTACGCAACGGGACATGAAAAAATAAATGACAAGGTGCGTGCTTTATTTTTTCTAGAGTAGATGTGTGTATATATTTATATGTGTATACATACATACCCAAACATATATATATATATATATATATATATATATGCAGCGAAGATTTACCAGCTGACATTTATTTACGGGTTGACGACAGGCTCGGCTTTTGGGCTGAAGTGGAAATAAATTTCGTCGAGCTATAAAAGAGTCACGACTCCACGGGCACGAGGCATAAATCTATGCGTTACTCTATTTGTACACACACGCATCTGTTCTGTACATATATATATATATATAAACTTGTGTTGAATGTTTCGAATCTGGCCAGGGAGAGAATAGACACATTTTCTCAGCCTCGCTCGACGGATTCGAGTTATACGAGCTCGTCGCAACTTCACGAGCGTCGAGATTATACGGATTGAAAAAAAAAAATAAGAAATCATGTTTACGAGTATGCGCATAACGCACAACACGTGTGCGGCTCAGAAGTTGCGACTTCCTTTTCCCGAATCTTCGCAAAAACCTATCTCTCTTTCGAAGTGTGTGTATATGTTTGTGTGCATATATGTATCGGAAGTCAAGTTATTTTTGTAGTTTTATATTGACGCCTTCATTTACTGGAACCAAAGAAACCAACGCAGCGTTGCAAGTTTCTTTTTTATTTACTCCTGACTGAAGTAAAAATTCCATATAATTTTTCTTCGCTGGTTTTTTCTTCGTGAATTTGCGAAAATAGACTCCGGCTATTACTGCAGCTAAGAGTTTTTTTTGCTCAGTTGTAGTTTTCTTGAAGAAAATGGTCGTTATTCGAAGAATACGCGGAAGCGCAGTGTGTCATGGATCTCGCATCGTTGTTGGTATTACGTCACAAGTGTATGCGGATATGAGCGAGCGAAAGTTTTCTGCTTGAGAATTATATTTCCGTTTGTAAAATGCACTGCGAAATTGTGTAAACGAAGTTATTGTGAAATTGTGTTCGGGAAAAGTTGACGCAACAACGTCCGTGCAGTCTTCGGTCTGCTCGATTAACGCGTCGCTCAAAGTTAGGAGTAAAAATGGTATGCGGTGAATTAGTGTCTATTGCAATTTGCATTCGTTCAACCGCGGTGCTGTGATGAAGCGTAGATTGGGCCTGCAGTCGCCTGTAGCGTGTTGTTTTTTCATCAACCGAATGCGTTGCTCCACGAAATGCGACGTTTCCGGTTTTTCCAAGTACCACGAGGGTAATTGGAATGTATGGAAGGAAAACGTCGGGACGGAGTAACGCGAAATGACGCGGAAGCGTGCAGAGTTGGAACGCAATGAACATTATTAAAAATGAAAACATAGAAAAAAGACTTTCCGTTGCGTTTCAACGAGGCGAACCTTAGTGCCGTAACCCGAAGGCATATTTTTCCGTGATCGAAATATAGCGCAAGATTTTTAGCACATTTTTAGCGTCCATAGTAACGTTCGTGTACGTGTGCGCGCGCACACACGAAAATACGGTGGAAGACCGCGTCCTTCACTTGTCGAAAAAGTCCGCTGCTCTTTGTCGTTGAAGTGGCAAATTCAAGAGATTGTCCGTGAGAACGATCCCTCTCGATTTCGAGTCGTGCGTCGAATCGAGCGCCGTCGTAACCGTGGCGCCGGGAGTGCCTATCCTTGTTGAGGTCGGAGTCTTAACGCCTATCGACGGGGTCTTGGAAGTCGCGCGCCTCGGGCTCGGCGTGCCACCGGCTATTTTCAGCTTTTGCGTCGCCAGTCTCCTCGCAGCCGGGGACATTGTGCTGAGACGATCGATCGTCGAGAGGCATCTCGGGGAGGGCCTGCGATAAAGAGGGAAAAAATAACATACGCTTTAGAGTGATCAATGTTTAATTTAAACTTAATGACTCTCGAAAAGTTTGCAAAATCGTGTGACGTTTATCAAGCGACTGCGTTTCATGACAGTCAATGATTATCGACATTTCACTTTTATTACTATACTAAAAGTACTTTTCTTATTCTTCATTTCAGATCAGCCTAGTTGCCGGAACCGGCTGCACGGATTTACCATACGGACATATGGCAAAGAGCAGGAGCTCTTAACCGTAGAAATAGGAGCAGGAAAGGAAACGCAGAAATGGAAAATACTAGGTAACGAAGGAACTCAGTAGGAAATGAAGGAATTATGGGCAAGAAAAAGGCGCGAGAATGTAGAGGAAAAGGTAATAAGGGTATGGAGGCAATAACTGCCAGACGTGTAGGAAAGAGAATGAGAAGGTTGGAACACATTTTTGGTTGTGAAGCGGTGAAGGCAGAAGTCAGAGCGAAAGAAGTGTAAAAACTAGAAGTGCTGAAATAGAGAGGGATGCAGAACTAAGACGAAAATTAGAAGAACTGGTGAAGAATAAGCCCACTAAAGAGCTATGTGCGTATGTAAAAAAATTCGAGGTATTGATAAAATAGGTAGTGAGAAGAGAAGGAAAACCAGCTTATAAAATATTACGAAAACGGAAACAGAGGTACATCATTTCTAAGAACAAATGTAAAGGAGAGAATATGCGGGGCTATATGTACACACCCTTTAAGAAATACTCTGAAAATAATTACTACTACTACTATGAATTGTGTGTGAAATCCCAGCCTCGCCATCCGAATACTCTCTTCACAGAAAATATTGGAAATCGACCTGCTTTTGGCTTCCAATATTATGCAGACCCGTTAAAATACGAATTTTTCTTAAGGAAGTGTGTCAAAGCAACTGCACATTGATATTTTTCGCTTGAAAACGATGTGGCGTAATTGATGGAAACACGAGACTGAAGTTTTCATAGTTCAAATGCAATGGAAGACATCAATTTCGTTTTTATTCTTTCGACAAATTTTCCTACAGAAACCACTTAATTATTCTTTAAAACACTTATCCAGCGATCTGCAATATAAATATGAAAAAAAAAACAGATTTTGCATGAAATAAAATAGTTATGTTAAAAATTGCATCGTCGGAGTAAACCAAAAACTGATCTCGCTACGAAAATCAGGTATGAATTTTTACATTTCCTTATCAGAAATTTTTCGACTTCAATCTGCAAGAACGCTTTTGGACAATACTAAAGATAAAGGGACGATAAAAAGAAATTGTTGCAGCAGGATGATGCGAATTTCAACGTAATAAATATATATAAGGAAATAAATTTGAATTGTTATTGAACGTAACCGAGTTAAAAAAAAAGATCATCAAACACTCATTGTTGATCAACAAAACAGATAGTACAATATGGTCGTGAAAATAGAGTTACAACATCTTAGAGATACTCACGAGGCGAGTGATCTTCTTGCAGCTTCCAAAGCCTTGTTTTTCCGGTCCCGGTGTCGTTCGCCAGCCTTCTCTGCCAAGCGCAGAGCAAGTTTCTCTCTCTTGGGTGGTTCGGCCATTCTGAAGGAAGGTCCCTGGCTGGTCTTGAGCATAGGGGTATCCCCACCGTCCAGCCTGAACGGAGTGCCCTCTATCTGACCCCAGGTCATGAGGGGAGATTCGCACTCGCCAGGTCTGGGACTGGGGGTCGTGGCGACAAAGCCGAAACCGTTAACCCTGGGTGTAGGATTTCTGACGAGCTCTTTGCCGTCAACGCCGATCTTTCCGTCTTTAGCTTTAGACTGGCACTTGGCCAGTTCGGTGATGGTCTCGTTGTTTTGTCTCTCGTTAAACGGATTGGCGGTCAGTCTCGTGTTGTCATGTACAACCTCTTGTTTTCTCTTGGCCATTTCTATGCGCTCCTCAGGTGTCAGTTCGACACCATCCGGCACGTACATTATGAAGTTCCTTGTTTTATAGCTCCAGCCATCCAGGGCAAGGGGTCTCGGCTTGCCAGGCTCGATGGCCTGACTCTCGTTGACCGCCTCCAGAGCTTTGGCCTTCTCCTCTGCGTCGTAGAGCCAGGCGTATTTGATCTTGCGACGCTTCTCAGTCTCCTTCATTATCTCCTCAAAGCTGGCGTTGTCCTCGCTTGTGTAGCTGCTCAGATAAGCATCCAGGCCGACCCTGTCTTCCTCCTTCAGGTCCTTGATGGAACGGGTCTCCTGCGAATCGATACTCGCGTCGGATCTGACCGATCCTGGAACGATGCTGACCTCTCTCAGAGGTGTCTCGAAAGTGGCCGGACTGGCGGCTCTCTCGGTCGCTGGACGTCCCGAACTGTACTTGGCGTACAATTCCTTCATCTTCTCTGCATCTTTTTGCTCCAAAGCATCCAGGTAGTCATTCTGCGCCCTGAGCTTTTCCAGGTGTGGAAAAAAATCCCTCTGTATTATCTTGCCCATTCTGCCTATGTAGGTATCTTCGTCCAGAATCGTCGGCTTTCTTGCGCGAGCGCGCCTTGCCACTCCGCTTGGCTTCTTGAAGATCGCCAGCTCCTTCATGCTCCTTGCCGATTCGAGCGCCTGGGCGCACGGCGTGTCCATCGGTGAACACATTCTCTTGTTTTTGTTTTCGGTAGGGCGTATCTCGGCGGGTCAACTTGCGGATGTAAATCTGGCTGCTTTAGAAGTTTCTTACGACCGCGGTTGGAAGTTCATTTCATCGGCTCAGCCTCCATTTTCATCTATGCCGGACGATAATTGAAACGCTTGCGATGGCGTGTTTACGTCTGACGAGATTCGTCAGTGAAAAGATAGGCTGCGGCGTTACGTTGAAGATTCTCGACCTGCAGAATCTTCTTTGAAATGTACTGTTCTGTTTAGGGAACAATGTACGTGTGCGTTGATATTCTAGAGATCATTTTTGTGGAAATATTGGTTCGGTACACTGTTTTCGTTCATTGACGGGTTAGTGAGGTTATACTGAGTAATGCAAAGTGCGTAGAAACAGAGATTAATGGGGAGATGCACAACGCGGCCCTTTTCGGCGTGCCTCGTAAATGGCGCTAAATCGCGGCGGCGAGTTCGGGAGTATGATTTCGTGATCATCGCCTCTGTCGAGGTTGCAGATTCCCTTGTAGCCGCGCGAGTCCGTGATCACCGCTCAAGTTGGTATCGCAGCAGCGTGAACACGAATGGGTAGCTCGGTGGGGGAAAAGTCTCTGCCCCTCGCTCGCTCGACAGGCGAACGGAGCGAGGTTTTCCGTCCGATCGAGCTCGACATATATGTGTGGCCGTACTGCGGATTGGAATATGCATTAAATG
This sequence comes from Ophion slaviceki, assembly GCA_944452715.1. Lineage (NCBI taxonomy): Eukaryota > Metazoa > Arthropoda > Insecta > Hymenoptera > Ichneumonidae > Ophion > Ophion slaviceki. The sequence goes on along the minus strand of OX101785.1, from coordinate 50,372,665 downwards.
AATTTCAAAGTGAAAAACATGTATCGAGATCATTGTTTTCTCTCGGTTGCCCGTTTATGCCGAAAATGCGGGTTAAAAAAATTAACGACGAACCGTGTTGAAAAATAAAAACGTCGAAACGACCGTGAAAGGTTCAAAAAGAAATCTTGAGCCTTTGCCGCGATCGTTTCGGCATTTTTTTTCAACAGTAAACATTATGGAAAAGGGTGTATCGCAAATGTTTCTTTATTTGCAATGAACGTCGTGGCTGAGTTGGTAGCGTGACGGATTACGATGCTGAAGGTCCGGGTTCAATCCCCGGTGAATCAACTTTTTTTTCTTCATTTTATACTCAGAAAATTTCTAACTTACTCTCGCTTTATCTATTCTCGCCTGTCCAGGCATTATTTTTTATATTTAATTCATATATGTTTAACAAAAAAAAAATGTTGCTACGGGCATCGAAGCCGCGCCGTCCGTACTCAGAGCTCGGACGCAGTGTAGCCAGATCGCGCGTAAAAGTTACCCCCTCTCTAGTCTCTTACGCGCCCATCGCCCATCGTAGTAGCGTTTGTCCGTGAGCGAGTGATGCTCGGACATCTTCGGAAAGAGCCGAGCAAGGCGAAGCGTCCCGACCGCGCCTTCGGCTGCTATACACCAATGCATGGACGCTGAGCACGTTCATGTGCGGCCAAGCCGAAACGAAGGCTTCGAGGGAAAACGCAATCTGAGCACGACTCGCGCGTGACGTCACCCGACGGCACGCGCGAGGCTTTTAGATGATTTCAATGCTAATTTAGTTCTTGATTCTCTGCGTTATTAATGTATATAAAAAAATGTATTGCGCACTCAGGTCGCTTATTTTTTTAGTTTATACGTTAATTTAAACATAATAATATATCTAAATTACAACTTATTTATCTTATATAAAATTGTTTACGCTTTACTCACACCCGTCCTTATGCCAAATAAATTATAATTCATAAAAGTAAGCGGAAATATATTTATATTCGTATTATTATATTAATTCTCATACTTTCATCAAGCGATAAAGCATTATCCCCAAAAACAAGCCAATCATGCATCCGGCCGCCAATTGTAAGTACCAGAAAGTGCACATATTCTACAAGCGATGAGATGGTCCCGTTCGTAGCGTTCCTGGCTTTCTGATTTCTTTTTTTTTCCTGGAAATTTCTCCTTTTCCTATGACCTGAGTGAACGGCTGCGGAGATATTCGGAAAAAAGTTAAAGATGAAAAGAAATGAGATTTTCGTTAAAAAACTTTTTATTATTATTATTTTTTCCGGAAACTTCTTTTTTTCCTATTACCTGAGTGATCGGCTGCGGAGATATTCGGAGAAAATTTAAAGATGAAAAAAATGAGATTTTCGTAAAAAAAACGATATTATTTTTTTTCCGGAACTTTTTCTTTTTCCTATTGAGTTTGTTTGGGTTTGTTTGGAGTTTGAGTCATACAAACACAGATTTAAACAATCTAGAACATTTACATCTTCGAAATAGAAAGACGTGAGTATCTAATATTGGTAATACCATCTATAGCAAAAAGCCAGATATCGAGGATACAAACTTCGAAAGTTTTGGTCTCAGATAGGCAGACGAACGATGGTCCATAATAGCGAACACCGAAATAGCGAATATCAAAGAAGTGGACGAGTTGCTTCATAATTTTCTGCCGATTTTCGCTAACACATACCAGATTCTTTTAAAGTCTTTAAGAGGGGATATACATTTACAATGATCAAAAAATCAATTTCTTTTCTTTAAGGGATAACACCATTCTAGGAATTTGGAAAAATCGTTTTCTTTTGGCTTCAAAAATACTTTGGGGTCATAAAAACAATATGCAGTTGGTCCTGCAGCGATTTTTTTTAAGGTTGGATAAGTGTGTACAGTAGAACCTCGATTATCCGAACCTCGATCATCCGAACCCTCAATTATCCGAACGATGACTTAGTTTATTCGGAAGCTCAATTATCTAAACGTTGGCGCGAAAGATACATGGTTGCTCGCTGCCACCGCCGTGAACAACAATGAGCAACCCAACGCAACTTCTCCTTCTCAAACAGCTGCGAGACTTAGACGCTCAAAAACGCGTTGCAGCCGTTCGTCAATTAAAATTGACGATTTTATTTAAAAAAAAAATATTTTAAAAGGCATTCGACTTTTTTCAGGTGTTTAAAACACACACACACACACACACACACACACACACACACACGCACGCACGCACGCACGCACGCACGCACGCACGCACGCACGCACGCACGCACGCACGCACGCACGCACGCACGCACGCACGCACACACACACACCGTTCGTCAATTAAAAATGGACGATTTTATTTTTAAAAAATATTTTAAAAGGCACTCGAGTTTTTTCAGGTGCTTAAAACACACACACACACACCGTTCGTCAATTAAAAATGGACGATTTTATTTTTAAAAAATATTTTAAAAGGCACTCGAGTTTTTTCAGGTGCTTAAAACACACACACACACACCGTTCGTCAATTAAAAATGGACGATTTTATTTTTAAAAAATATTTTAAAAGGCACTCGAGTTTTTTCAGGTGCTTAAAACACACACACACACACACACACACATATAAATATACAGGGTGGGCGGAACATTGACGTCCAAAAATAAAATTTACGTCCCTTGTATCCTGGGGTATCCGAATAACCCCCATGTATGTCCCGCGACTTTTCATAGTTTTCGAGTTATGAATTTTCGAGAATTTTCGACCTGACCAATTTACAAAAAATCTAAAAAAAAAGTAGAAGACTGTCGAGATTTTTTTTGCAACTGAATCTTCATGAGTAGCACTTTTATGCATAAAATAATCAGCTTCGTAACTGTGATGAAAGTTATTAAAATGTTGGTCTAAAGTGAAAAATTTATGTTCGGTAAATGATGACTTAAATTTTTAACTTTAAATTAAACATCTAAACAGGTGACTTCATGGTTCCTAATTAGGCCTCAAGAATGCGCCAGACTCTCAGCTTTCATAATCATTAAAAAAAAAGCAGTACTCAATAGGGGTACTTTGGCTACAATTGACCGTCAAAGACAGCGAGGTGGAAAATTCTTAAAATTAGCCATCTGATTAAAAACAATTGCCCATTTTATCATTCCTAAGGTTATTTAGTTTGTTAACTTACCAAAAATAACTGCAGGAAAGCTAAGATTTAAACATTTAGAGGTTTATTTTTTTTAGTTCAATTCAAGTTTAATGAATTTTGCGCCATCCGTTCTTGTAACGAGAACGGATCGCGCAAAATTCATTAAACTTAAATTAAACTAAAAAAAATAAACCGCCAAATGTTTCAATCTTAGCTTTCCCTGCAGTCATTTTTGGTTAGTTAACAAACTAAATAGCCTTAGGAATGATAAAATGGGCAAATTTTTTTTTTAATCAGATGACTAATTATAAGAATTTTCCACCTCGCTGTCATTGAAGGTCAATTGTAGCCAAAGTAGCCCTATCAAGTACTACTCTTTTTAATGATTATGAAAGCTGACAGTCGGGCGCATTCTTAGGGCCTAATTAGGAACCATGAAGTCACCTGTTTAAATTTTTAATTTAAAGTTGAAAATTTAAGTCATAATTTACCGAACGTAAATTTTTCACTTTAGACCAACATTTTCATAACTTTCATCACAGTTACGAAGCTGATTATTTTATGCATAAAAGTACTACTCATAAAGATTCAGTTGCAAAAAAAAATCTCGATAGTCTTCTACTTTTTTTAAAGATTTTTTTTCAATTGGTCAGGTCGAAAATTCTCAAAAATGCAGTAAAAAATTCATAACTCGAAAACTATGAAAAGTCGCGCGACATACATGGGGGTTATTCGGATACCCCACGATACAAGGGACCTAAATTTTATTTTTAGACGTCAATGTTCCGGACACCGTGTATGTATATATATATATATATTTCAACGTTAATATGTATGTCAAATTTTAATATATATTTAAGTATTTTTTTAAATGTAAAAAGGTGTTGTTGATGATCTCGTCCCAAAAAACCCACGTTTCGATTATCCGAACTTTTGATTGTCCGAACTCGTCTCGGTCCCAATCGGTTCGGATAATCGAGATTCTACTGTATACGTAAGGCAGGTTTGCAGTCACAAAAGCCTCGCGGTTGAGATATGAGCGTGCGGGCTCTGAGTGTAGACGACGCGGGTTCGATCCCCGGTAGCAATGTCTTGTTTTTATTATTAAGCATATACGAATTAAATATCATAAATAATGCCTGAACAGGCGAAAATAGCTAAAGCGAGAGTAAGTTCGAAATTTTCTGAATATAAAATGAAGAAAAAAAAGTTGATTCACCGAGGATTGAACCCGGACCTACAGCATCGTAATCCGTCACGCTAACAACTCAGTCACGACGCTCATTGCAGGTAGTGAAACATTTATGATACACCCTTTTCCATAATGTTTACTGTTGAAAAAAAAATGCTGAAACGATCGCGGCAAAGGCTCAAAATTTCTTTTTGAACCTTTCACGGTCGTTTCGGCGTTTTATTTTTCAACACGGTTCGTCGTTAATTTTTTTAACCCGCATTTCGGCATAAACGGGCAACCGAGAGAAAACAATGATCTCGATACATGTTTTTCACTTTGAAATTCATTTAATGCATATTCCAATCCGCAGTATGGCCACACATATATGTCGAGCTCGATCGGACGGAAAACCTCGCTCCGTTCGCCTGTCGAGCGAGCGAGGGGCAGAGACTTTTCCCCCACCGAGCTACCCATTCGTTTCACGCTGCTGCGATACCAACTTGAGCGGTGATCACGGACTCGCGCGGCTACAAGGGAATCTGCAACCTCGACAGAGGCGATGATCACGAAATCATACTCCCGAACTCGCCGCCGCGATTTAGCGCCATTTACGAGGCACGCCGAAAAGGGCCGCGTTGTGCATCTCCCCACTAATCACTGGTAGAAATGTCACATTCAGGGAGGCTAGCAGGGAGGCTAGAGTGGGAGGAGTCCGATCTCTTATGGAGAGACTTGAAAAAAGTCGCTACAAAAATGTGGTCCTACCGGGATGGCGCCACTATCTCTAAAATCTCGAGACTAGCTGGGCGTGACAGAGACGGAACAAGTAAATAATGAGAAGTGAGCTGCAGTGCAGCCAGATCGCGCGCAAAAGTTACCCCCTCTCTAGTCTCTTGCGCGCTCATCACACAATCATAGTAGCGCGTGTCCGTGAGCGAGCGACGCTCGGACGTCTTCGGAAAGAGCCGAGCGCCATCGAAGTTTCGCGACCACGCCTTCGGCAGCTACACCAACACATGGACGCTGAGCACGTTCATGTGCGGCCAAGCCGAAACAAAGGCTTCGAGGGAAAAAGCAATCTGAGCACGACTCGCGCGTGACGTCACCCGACGGCACGAGCGAGGCTTTTAGATGATTTCAATGCTTATTTAGCTCTTGATTCTCTGCGTTATTAATGTATACAAAAAAATGTATCGCACACTCTGATCGCTTATTTTTTTAGTTTATACGTTAATTTAAATATAATAATAAATCTAAATTACAACTTATTTATCTTCTAAAATATTGTTTACGCTTTACTCACACCCGTCCTTACGCCAAATAAATTATAATTCATAAAATTAAGCGGAAATATATTTATAACCGTATTATTATATTAATTCTCATAGCTCTCATATGAAAACTCTCATATGAAAAACACCAAAAAAAAAACTTCAAAACCTTAGATTTCAACGAACCAAGAACATACATCTTCACATTTTCAATCATGACGAATTTTTAAGAACAATATCATCACAAACACATCTGAACCAAAACAATATACATTACCTAAATTATCAAAACATAAATCAAAAAACACAAAATCACAACATCTTATACTCAACTCTTACTAATAGACAACAGGACACAAATAATAATCTTTCCACTGATCCTCTGAATAATATAAATTCGACAATCACATTAAATAAAACGAAAGAATGTCTTATAAATCTCTCCAACATTGATATTCCGCTACACATTTCCACATTCTTGTCTCTAGGTGAAAAGTTTTGTTTTCCTTACCTCAAACTCTCAAACATAAAAACTCATATCCACAAATTGATCTCCGAACTTGAATCCAAATTAGATTTTTTACTCGACAAACCTAGACAAATCGAAATTAGAACCAGATTCACTAAAATCTTAAACAAAATAAATATTCCAACATCATTTTCCAACACTAATCAAATTATAAAACACACGTCCTCATTCTTAAAAAACAACCCTCAACTTTTAGTTACACGAGCTGACAAAGAAAATTCAACAGTCATTCTTAACAAATCAGATTACATTACAAAAACTCATAATTTACTCGCAGATTCCTCAACTTACAAATTAATAAATAGAAATCCCATCAACACTCTACAAAAAGGCATTAACAATATTCTCTCCAGATGGAAAACCCTAAAATTCATTGATGAAACAAAATACGAATACTCAAAAGGTGAAAATTGCAACCTATCTCGTCTTTATTGTCTGCCAAAAATTCATAAAAATAATTATTCACTTCGTCCAATAGTATCATCAATAAATAGTCCAACACATAAACTAGCTGAATTTATACAATCTAAACTTTCTAAATTAATCAATACGACTAATTCACACGTCAAAGATAGTTTGCACCTAAAACATTCACATTCAAACATCTCAATTCCACTCAACTACAAATTGGTCTCGTTTGATGTTGTTTCTCTCTATACCAACATCCCATTACAACTTGTTATTCAAAGCCTTTAAAGAAGATCAAATCTATTTTCAAAAACATTTCCTTTAAACGAAATAATTAAAGCCATAGAATACATCATGTTCTCAACTTTCTTTATATTTCAAAATAAAATTTACCAACAAATCTCAGGGTTACCAATGGGCTCACCTTTGGCTCCAATGCGGCATATAGGGCATATGAAAAAGAGAAATTTCCGGGAAAAAAATGAGAAATCATGAATTTTCAGTAAAAAAAAATGTGTTTTTGGGAAATAGACCAGAACTTGAATATGTTTTAAACAATTTTTTCTCCGAAAATCTCAAATACGACTAAAATATGAGAAATTGTGAAAAATTTGGAGAAAAATTTGCACTAGGGACCCCTGCGGACCGAAGTCAGGAACGCTACCAACGGGACCATCTCATCGCTTGTAGAATATGTACACTTTCTGGTACTTAGGATTCGCGGCCGGATGGATGATTAACTTTTTTTTGGGGATAATGCTTTATCGCTTGGTGAAAGTATGAGAATTAATATAAATACGAATATAAATATATTTCCGCTTACTTTTATGGATTATAATTTATTTGACATAAGGACGGGTGTGAGTAAAGCGTAAACAATTTTATGTAAGATAAATAAGTTGTAATTTAGATTTATTATTATATTTAAATTAACGTTTAAACTAAAAAAATAAGCGATCAGAGTGCGCGATACATTTTTTTATACATTAATACCGCAGGGAATCAAGAGCTAAATAAGCATTGAAATCATCTAAAAGCCTCCCGCGTGCCGTCGGGTGAAGTCACGAGCGAGTCGTGCTCAGATTGCTTTTTCCCTCGAAGCCTTCGTTTCGGCTTGGCCGCACATGAACGTGCTCAGCGTCCATGTGTTGGTGTAGCTGCCGAAGGCGCAGTCGGAAAACTTCGACCGTGCTCGACTCTTTCCGAAGACGTCCGAGCGTCGCTCGCTCACAGACACGCGCTACTATGATTGTGTAATGGGCGCGTAAGAGACTAGAGAAGGGGTAACTTTTGCGCGCGATCTGGCTGCACTGTCTGGCTGCACTGTTTCCTGCTCGAGATTGTAGAGATAGTGGCGCCATCCCGGTCGGACCACATTTTTGTAGCCACTTTGAAACGCACAGCAGAGATTAATGGGGAGATGCACAACGCGGCACACACACACACACACACACATAAATATACAGGGTGGGCGGAACATTGACGTCCAAAAATAAAATTTAGGTCCCTTGTATCCTGGGGTATCCGAATAACCCCCATGTATGTCCCGCGACTTTTCATAGTTTTCGAGTTATGAATTTTCGACCTGACCAATTAAAAAAAAATCTAAAAAAAGTAGAAGACTGTCGAGATTTTTTTTGCAACTGAATCTTCATGAGTAGTACTTTTATGCATAAAATAATCAGCTTCGTAACTGTGATGAAAGTTATTAAAATGTTGGTCTAAAGTGAAAAATTTATGTTCGGTAAATTATGACTTAAATTTTCAACTTTAAATTAAACATCTAAACAGTTGACTTCATGGTTCCTAATTAGGCCTCAAGAATGCGCCAGACTCTCAGCTTTCATAATCATTAAAAAAAAAGCAGTACTTAATAGGGGTACTTTGGCTACAATTGACCTTTAAAGGCAGCGAGGTGGAAAATTCTTAAAATTAGCCATCTGATTAAAAAAAAATTGCCCATTTTATCATTCCTAAGGTTACTTAGTTTGCTACCTCACCAAAAATGACTGCAGGAAAGCTAAGATTTAAACATTTAGAGGTTTATTTTTTTTTAGTTCAATTCAAGTTTAATGAATTTTGCGCCATCCGTTCTTGTAACGCGAACGGATCGCGTATACGAGCTTTTACCTGATCCATGAGAACGGATCGCGCAAAATTCATTAAACTTAAATTAAATAAAAAAAATAAACCTCCAAATGTTTCAATCTTAGCTTTCCCTGCAGTCATTTTTGGTTAGTTAACAAACTAAATAGCCTTAGGAATGATAAAATGGGCAAATTTTGTTTTTAATCAGATGGCTAATTATAAGAATTTTCCACCTCGCTGTCATTGAAGGTCAATTGTAGCCAAAGTAGCCCTATCAAGTACTACTCTTTTTAATGATTATGACAGCTGACAGTCTGGCGCATTCTTAGGGCCTAATTAGGAACCATGACGTCACCTATTTAAATTTTTAATTTAAAGTTGAAAATTTAAGTCATAATTTACCGAACGTAAATTTTTCACTTTAGACCAACATTTTCATAACTTTCATCACAGTTACGAAGCTGATTATTTTATGCATAAAAGTACTACTCATAAAGATTCAGTTGCAAAAAAAATCTCGATAGTCTTCTACTTTTTTTAAAGATTTTTTTTTCAATTGGTCAGGTCGAAAATTCTCAAAAATGCAGTAAAAAATTCATAACTCGAAAACTATGAAAAGTCGCGCGACATACATGGGGGTTATTCGGATACCCCACGATACAAGGGACCTAAATTTTATTTTTAGACGTCAATGTTCGGGCCACCGTGTATATATATATATATATATATATATATATATATCCGGCCACATTTATATATATATATATATATATATGTATATATATTTCAACGTTAATATGTATGTCAAATTTTAATATATATTTATGTATATTTTTTAATGTAAAAAGGTGTTGTTGATGATCTCGTCCCAAAAAACCCACGTTTCGATTATCCAAACTTTTGATTGTCCGAACTAGTCTCGGTCCCAATTGGTTCGGATAATCGAGATTCTACTGTATACGTAAGGCAGGTTTGCAGTCACAAGAGCCTCGCGGTTGAGATATGAGCGTGCGGGCTCTGAGTGTAGACGACGCGGGTTCGATCCTGGTAGCAATGTCTTGTTTTTTTTATTAAGCATATACGAATTAAATATCATAAATAATGCCTGAACAGGCGAGAATAGCTAAAGCGAGAGTAAGTTCGAAATTTTCTGAATATAAAATGAAGAGAAAAAAGTTGATTCACCGAGGATTGTACCCGGACCTTCAGCATCGTAATCCGTCACGCTAACAACTCAGCCACGACGCTCATTGCAGTTAAAGAAACATTTATGATACACCCTTTTCCATATTGTTTACTGTTGAAAAAAAATGCCGAAACGATCGCGGCAAAGGCTCAAGATTTCTTTTTGAACCTTTCACGGTCGTTTCGGCGTTTTATTTTTCAACGCGGTTCGTCGTTAATTTTTTTAACCCGCATTTTCGGCATAAACGGGCAACCGAGAAAAAACAATGATCTCGATACATGTTTTTCACTTTGAAATTCATTTAATGCATATTCCAATCCGCAGTACGGCCACACATATATGTCGAGCTCGATCGGACGGAAAACCTCGCTCCGTTCGCCTGTCGAGCGAGCGAGGGGCAGAGACTTTTCCCCCACCGAGCTACCCATTCGTGTTCACGCTGCTGCGATACCAACTTGACCGGTTATCACGGACTCGCGCGGCTACAAGGGAATCTGCAACCTCGACAGAGGCGATGATCACGAAATCATACTCCCGAACTCGCCGCCGCGATTTAGCGCCATTTACGAGGCACGCCGAAAAGGGCCGCGTTGTGCATCTCCCCACTAATCTCTGCCGAAAAGGGGAGCACTGTACATCTCCCTACTAATCTCTGCTTTTAGCATACGCGTTCGGGCTCCTTACCTCTATTCTTCATGCTTGGACACTTCGGAAAGAGCCGAGCACGGTCGAAGTTTTCCGACCGCGCCTTCGGCAGCTACACCAAACATGGACGCTGAGCACGTCATGTGCGGCGAAGCCGAAACAAAGGCTTCGAGGGAAAAAGCAATCTGAGCACGACTCGCGCGTGACGTCACCCGACTTCACGCGCGAGGCTTTTAGATGATTTCAATGCTTATTTAGCTCTTGATTCTCTGCGTTATTAATGTATACAAAAAAATGTATCGCGCACTCCGATCGCTTATTTTTTTAGTTTATACTTTAATTTAAATGTAATGATAAATCTAAATTACAACTTATTTATCTTATATAAAATTGTTTACTCTTTAGTCACACCCGTCCTTATGCCAAATAAATTATAATTCATAAAAGTAAGCGGAAATATATTTATATTCGTATTATTATATTAATTCTCATACTTTCATCAAGCGATAAAGCATTTTCCCCAAAAACAAGCCAATCATCCATCCGGCCGTGAATCGTAAGTACCAGAAAGTGCACATATTCTACAGGGTGCGCCAGAGAAACTTACTTATTTGAAAGGTCAATAAAAACAAAAGTACTTCAATTATTGTTTTAAATTTTTTTTTATTTGAGAATACAATATCCCAATTTTTTTTCATGCAGTCTTGAAAATGACATCGGATAAATGGCGACCCCCATTGCGCATACACTGATGACATCGATTTTTGAAATTCGTATCCACTCTTTGCAGCATATCAATCGGTATGTTGGCAATGGCGTCGCGAATGTTGTTCTTGAGGTGTGCTATGGTCCGTGGTCGATCGACATAAACCAGAGATTTCAAATAACCCCATAAAAAGAAATCGCATGGAGTCAAATCTGGAGAGCGTGCCGGCCATTGGAGATCGCCTCTGAGAGAGATGAGCGTTCAGTTAATTCTTGCACAACAGCCAATTTATAGGGATGAAATTGAAGGTCTTCATGGAGAATTCGTCGAACAGTGGTGTCAGAAATTCCCATAGCAGCTGCGTGTTTGCGAGCCGAACGCCGGGGAGAACGCACAACTGCCTGCCTCACTCTTTCGACATTTTCCGGAGTTCTGATGGTCCGTTGAAGTCCATTTCTGGGTTTAGCGACACTTCCACACTCCCGAAATGAGTTAACCCACGACAGAATCGAATTACGGCCAGGAACGAGTCTGGGAGGAGGAATTTCAAAGCGAGCGCGGAAGGTACGTTGCGTAGCAACAAGTGAGCGACCGTTAGAAAAGAAGCTCTCGACTGCGAAGGCCCGCTGCTCTCTAGACCAGAGCATGATGGCAACTGACTGGAGGGAGAAACAAACTTGGAAACTTCCCCCTCCAGATGCGCCCCCTCTCGCCCCTCTACCCACCAAACTCACGGCGCGGGAATTTTTTCAAATAAGTAAGTTTCTCTGGTGCACCCTGTACAAGCGATGAGATGGTCTCGTTGGTAGCGTTCCTGGCTTCGGTCCGCAGGGGCCCGTGGTGCAAATTTTTCTCCAAATTTTTCATAATTTCTCATATTTGAGATTTTTGGAGAAAAAATGATTTAAAACAGATTCAAGTTCTGGTCTATTTCCCAAAAACACATTTTTTTCACTGAAAATTCATGAATTCTCATTTTTTTCCCGGAAATTTCTCTTTTTCCTATGACCTGAGTGAACGGCTGCGGAGATATTCGGAGAGAAGTTAAAGATGAAAAGAAATTAGATTTTCGTAAGAAAAACTGGTTATTATTTCTTTTTTCCGGAAATCTTCCGTTTTCCTATTACCTGAGTGAACGGCTGCGAAGATATTCGGAGAAAAGTTATAGATGAAAAAAAATGAGATTTTCGTAAAAAAAACTTATTACATTTTTTATCCCTCATAATTCTGAGAAATAATGAATTTCCGAAATTTTTGCAAATATTATTTTCCTTAAGGGGTAACACCACTGTAACGGTCTGCCACAAAGCGTTTTAGACAAATAATACTCAGGGTAATTATTAAGCATATATTGAAGTATATTGCAAAAAAATGTACGGGAAAATATTACAAAATGGCGACACTGCAGCAAATTCTTCCGAGGCATGTTGAACTTAAGGTGCTCTGCGGCACGTAGTATAAATTGTGCAAATTTTAATCTGGACAAAATAATTTTTTTTATTAAATCTAGATGAGTGTAGCTAGTGAACCACGTAGGGGATTTTAGAAATATTGATTTTTGAGTAATTGCCGAGTATTTGACTAAAAACGTCCATTTAGACTTAATAAAACAAAATTCTTTTTTTTAGATTAAAATTGGCACAGTTATACTGCGTGCCGCAGAGGTTCGACATGCTTCGGAAGAATTGTTGCAGTGTCGCCATTTTGTAATATTTTCGGATAAAAATTTCTAGCAACATACTTAAGTATATGCTCAATAAATACCGCAAGTATTATTTGTTTATCACATTTTCTTCGGCCAAAAAAATATTAAAAAATACGCTTCCTGTAAGGCCGTTACAGTGGTGTTACCCCTTACAGTCTTCATATAATTTCCGAGATTTTCCCGTGATCGCAATTAAAATGATGAAATATTCGGAAAAATTCCGAGAAATTCGGAGAAACTGGGATGTTTGCGTAAAAATAATTGTCCGCAAAACTCAGAATTCTTCATATTTGTTCCAATTCATAGAAAAATTCGGAAACATTTTTTGGAAAAAATCGGAGTTTTTCGGAAAAAAAATTGCACTAGGGGCGCGGGATCGTTCCCCGCGTTCAGTGCTTTTTTTTATAAAATTATTATTACTATTAATTCTTATTTGATTAGTTATTTTTATTAGTTATCATCATTATTTTAATTAGTTATCTTTTAGTATCGAAAAATTTATCGCGCACTCTAACCGCTTATTTTATTAGTTTGTATGTTAATTTAAATATAATAATAAATCTAAATTACAACTTATTTATCTTCTAAAAAATTGTTTGCGCTTTACTCACACCCGTCCCTATGCCAAATAAATTGTATTTCATAAAAGTAAGCGGAAATTGCAGAGACTTTTGCCAACTCAGCGCTGTCAACCCTGCCAACTCAGCCACGACGTTCATTGCAGATAAAGAAACATTTATGATACACGCTTATCCATAATGTTTACTGTTGAAAAAAATGCCGAAAAGATCGCGGCAAAGGCTCAAGATTTCTTCTTGAACCTTCCACGGTCGTTTCGGCGTTTTATTTTTCAACGCGGTTCGTCGTTAATTTTTTAACCCGCATTTTCGGCATAAACGGGCAACCGAGAGAAAACAATGATCTCGATACATGTTTTTCACTTTGAAATTCATTTAATGCATATTCCAATCCGCAGTACGGCCACACAGCTATGTCGAGCTCGATCGGACGGAAAACCTCGCTCCGTTCGCCTGTCGAGCGAGCGCGATTTGCGAGACTTTTCCCCCACCGTGCTACCCATTCGTGTTCACGCTGACTGCGATACCGACTTGAGCGGTGATCACGGGCTCGCGCGGCTACAAGGGAATCTGCAACCTCGACAGAGGCGATGATCACGAAATCATACTCCCGAACTCGCCGCCGCGATTTAGCGCCATTTGCGAGGCACACCGAAAAGGGGAGCGTTGTGCATCTCCCTACTAATCTCTGTTTTCGGCGTGCCTCGTAAATGGCGCTACATCGCGGTGGCGAGTTCGAGAGTATGATTTCGTCTCTGTAGGAAAGTAGGAAAAGTCTCTGCCCCGCGCAAATCGTGCTCGCTCGACAGGCGAACGGAGCGAGGTTTCCCGTCCGATCGAGCTCGACATATATGTGTGGCTGTACTGCGGATTGGAATATGCATTAAATGAATTTCAAAGTAAAAAACATGTATCGAGATCATTGTTTTCTCTCGGTTGCCCGTTTATGCCGAAAATGCGGGATAAAAAAATTAACGACGAACCGCGTTGAAAAATAAAACGCCGAAACGACCGTGGAAGGTTCAAAAAGAAATCTTGAGCCTTTGCCGCGATCGTTTCGATAATTTTTTTCAACAGTAAACATAATGGATAAGGGTGTATCATAAATGTTTCTCTATCTGCAATGAGCGTTGTGGCTGAGTTGGCAGCGTGACGGATTAATGATGCTTACGGTCCGGGTTCAATCCCCGGTGAATCAACTTTTTTTTTATTCATTTTATATTCAGAAAATTTCGAACGTACTCTCGCTTTAGCTATTCTCGCCTGTTCAGGAATTATTTATGATATTTAATTCGTATGTGCTTAATAAAAAAAAAACAAGACATTGCTACCGGGGATCAGTGCAGCCAGATCGCGCGCAAAAGTTACCCCCTCTCTAGTCTCTTACGCGCCCATCACACAATCATAGTAGCGCGTGTCGGTGAGCGAGCGACGCTTGGACATCTTCGGAAAGAGCCGAGCACGGTCGATGTTTCCCGACCGCGCCTTCGGCAGCTACACCAATAATGGACGCTGAGCACGTTCACGTGCGGCCAAGCCGAAACGAAGGCTTCGAGGGAAAAAGCAATCTGAGCACGACTCGCGCGTGACGTCACCCGACGGCACGCGCGAGGCTTTTAGATGATTTCAATGCTTATTTAGCTCTTGATTCTCTACGTTACTAATGTATACAAAAACATGTATCGCGCACTCTGATCGCTTATTTTTTGAGTTTATACGTCAATTTAAATATAATAATAAATCTAAATTACAACTTATTTATCTTATATGAAATTGTTTACGCTTTACTCACACCCGTCCTTATGCTAAATTAATTATAATTCATAAAAGTAAGCGGAAATATATTTATATTTGTATTATTATATTCATTCTCATACTTTCATCAAGCGATAAAGCATTATCCCCAAAAAACAAGCCAATCATCCATCCGGCCGCGAATCGTAAGTACCAGAAAGTGCACATATTCTAAAAGCGATGACATGGTCCCGTTGGTAGCGTTCCTGGCTTCGGTCCGCAGGGGCCCGTGGTGCAAATTTTTCTCCAAATTTTTCATAATTTCTCATATTTGAGATTTTTGGAGAAAAAATGATTTAAAACAGATTCAAGTTCTCGTCTATTTCCCAAAAACACATTTTTCTTTCACTGAAAATTCATGATTTCTCATTTTTTTCCTGGAAATTTCTCTTTTTCCTATGACCTGAGTGAACGGCTGCGAAGATATTCGGAGAAAAGTTATAGATGAAAAAAAATGAGATTTTCGTAAAAAAAACTTATTACATTTTTTTATCCCTCATAATTCTTAGAAATAATGAATTTCCGAAATTTTTGCAAACATTATTTTCCTTAAGGGGTAACACCACTGTAACGGCCTGCCACGAAGCGTTTTAGACAAATAATACTTGGGGTAATTATTAAGCATATATTGAAGTATATTGCAAAAAAATGTACGGGAAAATATTACAAAATGGCACACTGCAGAAATTTCTTCCGAGGCATGTTGAACTTAAGGTGCTCTGCGGCACGTAGTATAACTTGTGCCAATTTTAATCTGGACAAAATATTTTTTTTTTACTAAATCTAGATGAGAGTAGCTAGTGAACCACGTAGGGGATTTTAGAAATATTGATTTTTGAGTAATTGCCGAGTATTTGATTAAAAATGTTCATTTAGACTTAAAAAACAAAATTTTTTTTTTTAAATTAAAATTGGCACAGTTATACTGCGTGCCGCAAAGGTTCGACATGCTTCGGAAGAATTGCTGCATTGTCGCCATTTTGTAATATTTTCGGATAAAAATTTCTAGCAATATACTTAAGTATATGCTCAATAAATACCGCAAGCATTATTTATTTATCACATTTTCTTCCGCCAAAAAAAATATTCAAAAATACGCTTCCTGTAAGGCCGTTACAGTGGTTACAGTCTCTTACAGTCCCTTACAGTCTTCATATAACTTCCGAGATTTTCCCGTGATCGTAATTAAAATGATGAAATATTCGGAGAAATTCGGAGAAAGTCGGATGGTTGCGTAAAAATAATTGTCCGCAAAACTCCGAATTCTTCATATTTGTTCCAATTCATAGAAAAATTCGGAAAAATTTTTCGGAAAAAATCCGAGTTTTTCGGAAAAAAATTGCACTAGGGGCGCGGGTTCCCCGCGCTCAGTGCTTTTTTAAAAATTATTATTACTATTAATTCTTATTTGATTAGTTACTTTTATTAGTTATCATCATTATTTTAATTAGTTATCATTTAGTGTCGAAAAATGTATCGCGCACTCTGACCGTTTATTTTATGAGTTTGTACGTTAATTTAAATATAATAATAAATATAAATTACAACTTATTTATCTTCTAAAAAATTGTTTGCGCTTTACTCACACCCGTCCATATGCCAAATAAATTGTAATTCATAAAAGTAAGCGGAAATTTATTTAAATTCGTATTATTATGTTCATTCTCATATACTTTCATTAAGCGATAAAGCATTATGATAATGCTTTATCGCTTGATGAAAGTATATGAGCGGAAACATATTTATATTCGTATTATTATATTCATTCAATAACTAATCAAATAAGAATTAATAGTAATAATAATTTTTAAAAAAGCACTCAGCGCGGGGAACGATTCCGCGCCCCTGCGGACCGAAGCCAGGAACGCTACCAACGGGACCATCTTATCGCTTGTAAATATGTGCACTTTCTGGTACTTACGATTCGCGGCCGGATACATTATGATAATGCTTCGTCGCTTGATGAAAGTATATGAGAATGAATATAATAATACGAATATATTTCCGCTTACTTTTATGAATTACAATTTATTTGGCATAGGGACGGGTGTGAGTAAAGCGCAAAAAAAATTATCAGAAGTAAAATAAGTTGTAATTTAGATTTTTTTTTAATATTAGACTTTATTGCTCCGGGCAACACACTTCCTCAGTTTGCACTGGGAAACATTCACCTACCCCCGGGGGTTAGGCTCGGTCTTAATCTAGACCGGAACAATAACGCTGGGCGACACTTGAGAGTTCCGACACCACCTCGACTGCCGCGCAGTAAAAAAAAACTCGCGAAAAGTCCAATGAATCGCTCTGCGATAGCCGCTCCCTCAAGCCAGAGGGTTAGCGGCTCCGCAGTCCACAATCGTGTTGCCTGAGTAAACGGAGGGACCCAAGTATGACCGCCTTCTGCATCCGACCTGCTAGCAACCGGACACCGGGTTTGCAAACCGGTATGCCAGCGAGGCCCGATACAAATGACTCCTTCATCCCCCCTAGCGCGCCGATGATGAGGACAACGAGAGTTACCCTGAATCCTCGGTGCAAACGACGTAGCTCGGCCAGGAGAGGCTGATACTTGAGCCGTTTCTCCTCTTCCTTTCGCGACACGTTCACTTCGGCCGGAGCCGAGAACTCAATGACGTATATCGTCTTGTCGTCGAAATCGAAGAGGACAACATCAGGCTTAGTCGCTTGTAGCGGCCCGATGCTCGCGAATGAGACGTTCCAATAAATCTTGCACCTCTCGCCCACGACAACGGACTCAATATCTCCTGGTAAATAAGGCGGCACGGGCTCCCGGTCTATCCCATAAGAGTGCCGTAGATGGTAGTACAACACTCTTAGGGCCGCGTTATGGCGATGGATATAGCCGGAGCCTGCATATACTGGGCAAGCCGACAGTAGATGCATTAGTGTCTCCGGCGATTGTTTGCATGCACGACACAAAGTGGTCGGCAGAGGCTGACCCAAAACGCGGCTGCGATAGACCAGGGTGTTGATGACTCCATCTTGGCAGGCGCAGATAAACCCTTCGGTCTCGGACATCAGTCCAGCTGACCGCAAGAAGGAAAAGGTCAGCTGGATGGACAGCCCCTGTTCCTCGATGTGGTGAAAAAACACACCGTGCATGGGTCTGTCCACGTGCTGCCGAGTCAGGACAGTCTGCTCGGCAGCCCTGATTGCCCGCCGACGTCGGGACTTGGGCAACCGAGCGACGGAGTCTATTGGCAAGGCGCCACGCCGGCGCCGGCGGAACTCCAAGCCGAGGGTCTCTGCCGCACGATCTGCCGCCTTATAAAGAAAGGCATCCGTCCCATGAAGCTCATGCTGGTGCACAATCTCCAGGAGCGGGTCCGAGCTTGTTATCACATCACTTGCTATTCCGAGGACCATGCGGTCATGAAGACACTCCAATCCCAAGAGCCCACGCCCGCCGCTCTGACGCAGCATATAAAGGCGCGGGGTGGAAGATCGAAGGTGCAGACTCCGTTGGATGTTCATTATTTTGCGTGTGCCGATGTCCAGCTGTTTAAGCTCGTCTCTGCGCCATTTGACGACGCCAAAGGAGTAGAGCACGACAAATATAATAATAATATATATAATTATTATTATATTTAAATAATAATAATTATATATATTATTATTTAAATATAATAATAAATATAATTTATTATTATATTTAAATTAACATATAAACTAATAAAATAAGCGGTCAGAGTGCGTGATAAATTTTTCGACACTAAAAGATAACTAATTAAAATAATAATGATAACTAATAAAAATAACTAATCAAATAAGAATTAATAGTAATAATAATTTAAAAAAAGCACTGAGCGCGGGGAACGATCCCGCGCCCACAGTGCAATTTTTTTTCCGAAAAACTCCGATTCGTTCCGGAAAATTTTTCCGAATTTTTCTATGAATTGGAACAAATATGAAGAATTCTGAGTTTTGCGGACAATTATTTTTACGCAAACATCCGAGCTTCTCCGAATTTTTTCGAATTTTTCCGAATATTTCATCATTTTAATTACAATCACGGGAAAATCTCGGAAATTATATGAAGACTTTAAGGGGTAACACTACTGTAACGGCCTTACAGGAAGCGCATTTTTTGATACTTTTTTTTGGCGGAAGAAATGGTGATAAACAAATAATACTTGCGGTATTTATTGAGCATATCCTTAAGTATATTGCTAGAAATTTTTATCCGAAAATATTACAAAATGGCGACAATGCAGCAATTCTTCCGAAGCATGTCGAACCTTTGCGGCACGCAGTATAACTGTGCCAATTTTAATTAAAAAAAAAGAATTTTGTTTTTTAAGTCTAAATGAACATTTTTAATCAAATACTCGGCAATTACTCAAAAATCAATATTTCTAAAGTCCCCTACGTGGTTCACTAGCTACTCTCATCTAGATTTAATAAAAAAAAAAATTTATCCAGATTAAAATTGGCACAAGTTATACGGCGTGCCGCAGAGCACCTTAAGTTCAACATGCCTCGGAAGAATTTGCTGCAGTGTCGCCATTTTGTAATATTTGCCCATATTTTTTTTTACAATATACTTCAATATATGCTTAATAATTACCCCAAGTATTATTTGTCTAAAACGCTTCGTGGCAGGCCGTTACAGTGGTGTTACCCCTTAAGGAAAATAATGTTTGCAAAAATTTCGGAAATTCATTATTTCTCAGAATTATGAGGGATAAAAAAAATGTAATAAGTTTTTTTTACGAAAACTTCATTTGTTTCATCTATAACTTTTCTCCGAATATCTCCGCAGCCGTTCACTCAATAGGAAAAAGAACAAGTTCCGGCAAAAAAATAAGAACAAGTTTTTTTACGAAAATCTCATTTTTTTCATCTTTAAATTTTCTCCGAATATCTTCGTAGCCGTTTACTCAGGTAATAGGATAAATAAAAATTACCGTAAAAAAAATAATAATCATTTTTTTTACGAAAATCTCATTTCTTTTCATCTTTAACTTTTCTCCGAATATCTCCGCAGCCGTTCACTCAGGTCATAGGAAAAAGACAAATTTCCGGGAAAAAAATGAGAAATAATGAATTTTCAGTGAAAAAAAGATGTGTTTTTGGGAAATAGACCAGAACTTGAATCTGTTTTAAATCGTTTTTTCTCCGAAAATCTCAAATATGACTAAAATGTGAGAAATTATGAAAAATTTGGAGAGAAATTTGCACTACGGGCCCCTGCGCATCGAAGCCAGGAACGCTACCAACGGGACCATCTCATCGCTTGTAGAATATGTACACTTTCTGGTCCTTACGATTCATGGCCGGATGGATGATTGGCTTGTTTTTGGGGATAATGCTTTATTGCTTGATGAAAGTATGAGAATTAATATAATAATATGAATATAAATATATTTCCGCTTACTTTTATGAATTATAATTTATTTGGCATGAGGACGGGTGTGAGTTAAGCGTAAACAATTCCATATAAGATAAATAAGTTGTAATTTAGATTTATTATTATATTTAAATTAATGTATAAACTACAAAAATAAGCGATCAGAGTGCGCGATACATTTTTTTGTATACATTAATAACGCAGAGAATCAAGAGCTAAATAAGCATTGAAATCATCTAAAAGCCTCGCGCGTGCCGTCGGGTGACGTTACGCGCGAGTCGTCCTCAGATTGCTTTTTCCCTCGATGCCTTGGTTTCGGCTTGGCCGCACATGAACGTGATCAGCGTCCATTATTGGTGTAGCTGCCGAAGGCGCGGTCGGGAAACTTCGACCGTGCTCGGCTCTTTCCGAAGATGTCCGAGCGTCGCTCGCTCACGGACACGCGCTACCATGATTGTTTGATGGGCGCGTAAGAGACTAGAGAGGGGGTAACTTTTACGCGCGATCTGACTGTACTGATCCCCGGTAGCAATGTCTTGTTTTTTTTTATTAAGCATATACGAATTAAATATCATAAATAATGTCTGAACAGGCGAGAATAGCTAAAGCGAGAGTAACTTCGAAATTTTCTGAATATAAAATGAAGAAAAAAAAAGTTGGTTCACCGGGGATTGAACCCGGACCGGAAGCATCGTTAATCCCCCACGCTGCTAACTCAGCCACGACGCTCATTGCAGATAGAGAAACATTTATGATACAGCCTTATCCATAATGTTTACTGTTGAAAAAAAATGCCGAAACGATCGCGGCAAAGGCTCAAGATTTCTTTTTGAACCTTCCACGTTCGTTTCGGCGTTTTATTTTTCAACGCGGTTCGTCGTTAATTTTTTTAATCCGCATTTTTGGCATAAACGGGCAACCGAGAGAAAACAATGATCTCGATACATGTTTTTCACTTTAAAATTCATTTAATGCATATTCCAATCCGCAGTACGGCCACACCTATATGTCGAGCTCGATCGGACGGAAAACCTCGCTGCGTTCGCCTGTCGAGCGAGCGCGATTTGCGACCCTGATGGAAATTCGCTTTTGGGAATTCGACAAATAATGTTGAAATCTGTTAAAAAATGTCAGAAACTGTGAAAATGAATAGATTCTAACATAATTTGATGGAATCGTACATATTTTGATAGATTCTGTCGGAATTAATCTATGAAAATCGGACAGAACCTCACATATTATGTTAACTTTACGGAATGTCATAAAATCACAGAATTCGATACTTTCTGTCATCTTTTTGTCAGAAAATGTCATCTTTTAACAAAAAATGATAAAATTAATTTTCCATTTTTTGACATATTGTTGCATCGAAAAAAATGACAGAAAATGACAAAAAATGATAGAAAACGATAATTTTTATCATAATTTGTTGTCACATTTTTGTTGAATTCTGACAGATTTCAGCTGTCATTAAATCACAGAGTTTGATACTTTCTGTCATCTTTATGTCGGAAAATGTCATCTTTTAACAAAAAATGATAAATAAGTTTTCCATTTTTTGACATATTGTTGCATCGAAAAAAATGACAGACAATGACAAAAAATGATAGAAAACGATAATTTTTATCATAATTTGTTGTCACATTTTTGTTGAATTCTGACAGATTTCAGCTGTCATTAAATCACAGAGTTTGATACTTTCTGTCATCTTTATGTCGGAAAATGTCATCTTTTAACAAAAAATGATAAATCAGTTTTCCATTTTTTGACATATTGTTGCATCGAAAAAATGACAAAAAATGCAAGAAAACGATAATTTTTATCATAATTTGTTGTTACATTTTTCGTGAATTCTTACAGATTTCAGCTGTTAGTGAAAAGGAGCTTTATTGTGAATAAAGTCAGAAATAGCATAAACTACATTTGTATGGAATATTTATTTTATTCAATATTTATTCTAATTGTCGATTGTACATCCCTGTGGTATAGTCGCTATATATTTTTTTTCGTTGATGTACATTAAAACACACGGACTTTTTATATCTTTAGGTTCACACACAATCAATTTTTCAGTACATTTACATTCCTGGAGATGGTTTATTTCACCTTGCAAATCGCTCAATGAGGAATTCTTTTTTATTACTATTTTAAAAAGTGAGACCACAGTTTTCACACCATCGTTGGCTGTTTGTATTTGTAAAACTTCAAAAATTTCTCCCATTTCATTGTTATTTAATAAAACAACGGAATCGTTGTTTTGAACCCAAACAACCCAAACCCAAACAAACAATATTCAACCGTACTAATTATATTTTTATCTATGTATTTTATCTGCGTCTTTGTATGTTGAATATTTTTTAAGATCTCAACAGTTGCCAAATATGTGTCACCAAATAAAAGTATTATTGAATATAAAGTCCCAAATTTCTTTCTTTCAGCATTTCCATTAAAATTTAGAAAATTATATGTAAATTCCATCAAATATTGACGAATTCTGACAATTTATTATCAGAATCGATAATTAAATGTCAAAATTCATCAGAATATATCATATATTTATAATGCAAAATGTCAAAAGTTAACAAGTTCGGTCATTATGTGACAAAAAATAAAAAAGAATGATATAATTTGACAGATTCGGTCATAATATTTCATGAATGTTAAAGAATTCCATTTCATTCCATTAAATAATGACATTTAATGACGAAAATCTCACAAAAAATAAGAAAGAATGATATAATTTGACAAATTCGGTCATAATATTTTATAAATGTTGAAGAATTCCATTATATTCCATAAAAAAATGACATTTAATGACGAAAATCTCACAAAAAATAAGAAAGAATGATATAATTCGACAGATTCGGTCATAATATTTCATGAATGTTGAAGAATTCCATTTTATTCCATCAAAAAATGACATTAAATGACGAAAATCTCACATAAAATGGAAAACTCTTACGACATTATATGACATATTATGTAAGATTCTGACAGAAATTACTGAATTATAACATTACTTTTCTGATAAAATATGACAGATTCTGTAAAGCATGTTCCAATTTCCGGTCAGAAATCATGAACTTCTCACAGAAAATGTCAAATCTCGAAATAATATGACAGATTCTGTCGTATAAATGACATATTCTGACATTATTTCTCATTGAAAGTTGACGGAATATTATCAAATCTGACATTTTTTGTTAAAATCTGACGAATTCCAATAAGCGGATTTCCATCAGGGGAGGGGCAGACTTTTCCCCTCCGAGCTACCCATTCGTGTTCACGCTGACTGCGATACCGACTTGAGCGGTGATCACGGACTCGCGCGGCTACAAGGGAATCTGCAACCTCGACAGAGCCGATGATCACAAAATCATACTCCCGAACTCGCCGCCGCGATTTAGCGCCATTTACGAGGCACGCCGAAAACAGAGATTAATGGGGAGATGCACAACGCGGCCCTTTTCGGCGTGCTTCGTAAATGGCGCTAAATCGCGGCGGCGAGTTCGGGAGTATGATTTCGTGATCATCGCCTCTGTCGAGGTTGCAGATTCCCTTGTAGCCGCGCGAGTCCGTGATCACCGCTAAAGTTGGTATCGCAGCAGCGTGAACACGAATGGGTAGCTCGGTGGGGGAAAAGTCTCTGCCCCTCGCTCGCTCGACAGGCGAACGGAGCGAGGTTTTCCGTCCGATCGAGCTCGACATATATGTGTGGCCGTACTGCGGATTGGAATATGCATTAAATGAATTTCAAAGTGAAAAACATGTATCGAGATCATTGTTTTCTCTCGGTTGCCCGTTTATGCCGAAAATGCGGGTTAAAAAAATTAACGACGAACCGCGTTGAAAAATAAAACGCCGAAACGACCGTGAAAGATTCAAAAAGAAATCTTGAGCCTTTGCCGCGATCGTTTCGGCATTTTTTTTCAACAGTAAACATTATGGAAAAGGGTGTATCATAAATGTTTCTTTATCTGCAATGAGCGTCGTGGCTGAGTTGTAGCGTGACGGATTACGATGCTGAAGGTCCGGGTTCAATCCTCGGTGGATAAACTTTTTTCTCTTCATTTTATATTCAGAAAATTTCGAACTTACTCTCGCTTTAGCTATTCTCGCCTGTTCAGGCATTATTTATGATATTTAATTCGTATATGCTTAATAAAAAAAAACAAGACATTGCTACCGGGGATCGAACCCGCGTCGTCTACACTCAGAGCCCGCACGCTCATATCTCAACCGCGAGACTCTTGTGACTGCAAACCTGCCTTAAGTATACAGTAGAATCTCGATTATCCGAACCAATTGGGACCGAGACTAGTTCGGACAATCAAAAGTTCGGATAATCGAAACGTGGGTTTTTTGGGACGAGATCATCAACAACACGTTTTTACATTTAAAAAAATACATAAATATATATTAAAATTTGACATACATATTAACATTGATATATATATATACATACACGGTGGCCGGAACATTGACGTCTAAAAATAAAATGTAGGTCCCTTGTATCGTAGGGTATCCGAATAACCCCCATGTATGTCGCGCGACTTTTCATAGTTTTCGAGTTATGAATTTTTTACTGCATTTTTGAGAATTTTCGACCTGACCAATTGAAAAAAAATCTTTAAAAAAAGTAGAAGACTATCGAGATTTTTTTTGCAACTGAATCTTTATGAGTAGTACTTTTATGCATAAAATAATCAGCTTCGTAACTGTGATGAAAGTTATGAAAATGTTGGTCTAAAGTGAAAAATTTACGTTCGGTAAATTATGACTTAAATTTTCAACTTTAAATTAAACATCTAAACAGGTGACTTCATGGTTCCTAATTAGGCCCTAAGAATGCGCCAGACTGTCAGCTTTCATAACCATTAAAAAGAGTAGTACTTGATAGGGCTACTTTGGCTACAATTGGACCTTCAATGACAGCGAGGTGGAAAATTCTTATAATTACCCATCTGATTAAAAAAAAAAATTGCCCATTTTATCATTCCTAAGGCTATTTAGTTTGTTAACTAACCAAAAATGACTGCAGGGAAAGCTAAGATTGAAACATTTGGAGGTTTATTTTTTTTAGTTTAATTTAAGTTTAATGAATTTTGCGCGATCCGTTCTCATGGATCAGGTAAAAGCTCGTTTACGCGATCCGTTCTCGTTACAAGAACGGATGGCGCAAAATTCATTAAACTTGAATCGAACTAAAAAAAAATAAACCTCTAAATGTTTAAATCTTAGCTTTCCTGCAGTCATTTTTGGTTAGGTAACAAACTAAATATCCTTGGGAATGATAAAATGGGCAATTTTTTTAAATCAGATGGCTAATTTTAAGAATTTTCCACCTCGCTGTCTTTGAAGGTCAATTGTAGCCAAAGTACCCCTATTAAGTACTGCTTTTTTTTTAAATGATTATGAAAGCTGAGAGTCTGGCGCATTCTTGAGGCCTAATTAGGAACCATGAAGTCACCTGTTTAGATGTTTAATTTAAAGTTGAAAATTTAAGTCATAATTTACCGAACATAAGTTTTTCACTTTACACCAACATTTTAATAACTTTCATCACAGTTACGAAGCTGATTATTTTATGCATAAAAGTACTACTCATGAAGATTCAGTTGCAAAAAAAATCTCGACAGTCTTCTACTTTTTTTTTAGATTTTTTTTAATTGGTCAGGTCGAAAATTCGTAACCCGAAAAGTATGAAAAGTCGCGGGATATACATGGGGGTTATTCGGATACCCCAGGATACAAGGGACCTAAATTTTATTTTTGGGCGTCAATGTTCCGCCCACCCTGTATATTTATATATGTGTGTGTGTGTGTATGTGTTTTAAGCACCTGAAAAAAGTCGAGTGCCTTTTAAAATATTTTTTAAAAATAAAATCGTCCATTTTTAATTGACGAACGGCTGCAACGCGTTTTTGAGCGTCTAAGTCTCGCAGCTGTTTGAGAAGGAGAAGTTGCGTTGGGTTGCTTATTGTTGCTCACGGTGGTGGCAGCGAGCAACCATGTATCTTTCGCGCCAACGTTCGGATAATTGACCTTCCGGATAAACTAAGTCATCGTTCGGATAATTGAGGGTTCGGATAATTGAGGGTTCGGATGATCGAGGTTCGGATAATCGAGGTTCTACTGTACACACTTATCCAACCTTAAAAAAAATCGCTGCAGGACCAACTGCATATTGTTTTTATGACCCCAAAGTATTTTTGAAGCCAAAAGAAAACGATTTTTCCAAATTCCTAGAATGGTGTTATCCCTTAAAGAAAAGAAATTGATTTTTTGATCATTGTAAATGTATATCCCCTCTTAAAGACTTTAAAAGAATCTCGTACGTGTTAGCGAAAATCGGCAGAAAATTAGGAAGCAACTCGTCCACTTCTTTGATGTTCGCTATTTCGGTGTTCGCTATTATGGACCATCGCTCGTTTGCCTATCTGAGATCAAAACTTTCGAAGTCTGTATCCTCGATATCTGGCTTTTTGCTATAGATGGTATTACCAATATTAGATACTCACGTCTTTCTATTTCGGAGATGTGAATGTTCAAGATTGTTTAAATCTGTGTTTGTATGACTCAAACTCCAAACAAACCCAAACAAACTCAATAGGAAAAAGAAAAAGTTCCGGAAAAAAAATAATATCAAGTTTTTTTTACGAAAATCTCATTTTTTTCATCTTTAAATTTTCTCCGAATATCTCCGCAGCCGTTCACTCAGGTAATAGGAAAAAAATAAATTTCCGAAAAAAATAATAATAATAAAAAGTTTTTTAACGAAAATCTCATTTCTTTTCATCTTTAACTTTTCTCCGAATATCTCCGCAGCCGTTCACTCAGGTCATAGGAAAAGTAGAAATTTCCAAGAAAAAAATAAGAAATCAGAAAGCCAGGAACGCTACCAACGGGACCATCTCATCGCTTGTAGAATATACGCGGTACTTACAATTCGCGGCCGGATGGATGATTGGCTTGTTTTTGGGGATAATGCTTTATCGCTTGATGAAAGTATGAGAATTAATATAATAATACGAATATAAATATATTTCCGCTTACTTTTATGAATTATAATTTATTTGGCATAAGGATGGGTGTGAGTAAAGCGTAAACAATTTTATATAAGATAAATAAGTTGTAATTTAGATATATTATTATGTTTAAATTAACGTATAAACTAAAAAAATAAGCGACCTGAGTGCGCAATACATTTTTTTGTATACATTAATAACGCAGAGAATCAAGAACTAACTTAGCATTGAAATCATCTAAAAGCCTCGCGCTTGCCGTCGGGTGACGTCACGCGCGAGTCGTGCTCAGATTGCTTTTTCCCTCGAAGCCTTCGTTTCGGCTTGGCCGCACATGAACGTGCTGCTCAGCGTCCATGCATTGGTGTAGCAGCCGAAGGCGCGGTCGGGACGCTTCGGCTTGCTCGGCTCTTTCCGAAGATGTCCGAGCATCGCTCGCTACGGACACACGCTACTACGATGGCGTGATGGGCGCGTAAGAAACTAGAGAGGGGGTAACTTTTACGCGCGATCTGGCTGCACTGCGTCCGAGCTCTGAGTACGGACGGCGCGGCTTCGATGCCCGTAGCAACATTTTTTTTTTGTTATACATATATGAATTAAATATAAAAAATAATGCCTAGACAGGCGAGAATAGATAAAGCGAGAGTAAGGTAGAAATTTTCTGAATATAAAATGAAGAAAAAAAAGTTCATTCACCGAGGATTGAACCCGGACCTTCAGCATCGTAATCCGTAACGCTACAACTCAGCCACGACGCTCATTGCAGATAAAGAAACATTTATGATACACCCTTTTCCATAATGTTTACTGTTGAAAAAAAATGCCGAAACGATCGCGGCAAAGGCTCAAGATTTCTTTTTGAACCTTTCACGGTCGTTTCGGCGTTTTATTTTTCAACGCGGTTCGTCGTTAATTTTTTTAACCCGCATTTTCGGCATAAACGGGCAACCGAGAGAAAACAATGATCTCGATACATGTTTTTCACTTTGAAATTCATTTAATGCATATTCCAATCCGCAGTACGGCCACACATATATGTCGAGCTCGATCGGACGGAAAACCTCGCTCCGTTCGCCTGTCGAGCGAGCGAGGGGCAGAGACTTTTCCCCCACCCAGCTACCCATTCGTGTTCACGTTGCTGCGATACCAACTTTAGCGGTGATCACGGACTCGCGCGGCTACAAGGGAATCTGCAACCTCGACAGAGGCGATGATCACGAAATCATACTCCCGAACTCGCCGCCGCGATTTAGCGCCATTTACGAAGCACGCCGAAAAGGGCCGCGTTGTGCATCTCCCCATTAATCTCTGCCGAAAAGGGGAGCGTTGTACATCTCCCTACTAATCTCTGTTTTCGGCGTGCCTCGGAAATGGCGTTAAATCGCGGCGGCGAGTTCGGGAATATGATTTTGTGTGCATCGCCTCTGTCAAGGTTGCAGATTCCCTTGTAGCCGCGCGATATCACAGTCAGCGTGCACACGAATGGGTAACTCGGCGGGTGAAAAGTCTCTGCCCCTCACTAACTCGACAGGCGAACGGAACGAGGTTTTCCGTCCGATAGAGCTCGACATATATGTGTGGCCGCACTGCGGAATATGCACTAACAAGGAAACGTTGCGAGGTCGATGTCTCCGATTTCGATGAAATTTGGCATGCTTGTAGAATGGGTAAAAATAGGTGACACGTATTTTTTTATATCGGCGGAACCCGATTTTTAAGGGTTGAAAAGTACCCTCGAAAATTGGGGTGTTTTTCGTTTTTCGTCGATAACGTTTTAACGATACGAGATATGGAAAAACTTCAAATTGCAACAAGGTTTATTTTTTCGTGTACTATACATTGGTGATGAGAACGATGCCGATAGCAACAAATTTCATATTGTTTATTGCAAAAATGCAATTTTTTCAACCGTATCTCCGAGAATTTTAAATCGAATTGGATGTAAATTTGCATACATGTAGAGAATGGAAAAGTGCGGATACGGATTTTTTCTTTTTCCGATATCTCACAATTAAGGGGTTGAAACTGCCCGTCGATTTTTGTGCCGAGAGCATCGTATTATCAGCTAGCCTTTTGGCATTTTGGTCTAAATTCACGTCAATATACGTTCGTGTTATGACGCAATTGCATATTTGTAACATTCCAGCCCCTCCCCCCCCCAACGGTCCCCCTCTCGAAAGGCAAACGTTCAAAGTTCTTACCGTGCGGCATGGACGAAAATTTGTAGAAATAAAAATGGGTTACAAAGAAAGTACAATCAGTCAAAAAAATCGATACACATTTTCTCGTTTTGGCGGAACGACACTCTTAAGGGGTCATCGCACCCTTAACAACTTCGTTCTTTCTATAGCTCGTGAACGGGCCGAAATAAAAATAAAGTTCGGTTAATGTTGTATTCTTCAACTACTAGACGTTCATGATGATAATGATGAGTACAGCAATAAATGGCGTGTTGTTTATTGCAATAATTCGTGAATTACTTGTGAAAAATCACTCTTCAGTTTTCTACTAATATGGGCAGAGGCAAGGATCGCAATCACGGACTGACTTCGTGCTTCGGGAAGCAACTGGATTACAATTGTATATTTACGAAGAAATTCTCCCCCGCCACGTACTGCCTTTGAAGATTACAACACAATCGGAAAAGTGTTCTCACGCCTACTCATTTAGGAAATGTTTTTTTATGGATTATACTTATTACAATAATGATAGTCATGATAAAAGTGTTTGAAACAAAGAGATTTCTTACAACACGCACAAGTGATAATAGCTGCTTCGCCGCATATATCGCATGTCGGTACATTTTGTGAAAAGCAAAATTCTACCGGATTTTCGAAGTTTGGTGGGCTTTCTTCTTCGTACCCACTTTTGTACCACGCCTATTTGAAAAGATCTGTAAACCGTGGAGAAGAAAACTGGTTGTGTGTAAGAGATTGTAATTTAACAATATTGTCTCTCAAATGCAGATTGACATCGTTATTGTATAATATTACTGCGTCAGAAAAGTGTTTGACGAAGTTTTTCCATACGCGGAAGCCATAAACATCAAGGGGCTGTATCATTCCAGTCGTACCTGCAGGAATTACTAATTATCATATGGACTAATTGTCTACAGAACTAATGAAACTCGTGCAATATATTTACCTGCTGGAATGGTTAAAACTTTAATATCTTTCCCTTGCATATTCATTTCTTTAAATGCAGTTGGACATTGACCGCTCCAAGAATCCAGAAGTATTACCGATTTTGGACCCGTATTGGGAATATATATTTCTTGGAACCATCGCTTGAAATGATTAGTCCTCAATTTTCCAGATTTCGAAGCCAATAGAAATATATTTTCGGCTCTGAACATAGTTTAATCCACTCGAGGACCAAATTTGCCGGCAGGTTCGTTTAAAACGATCAACATAGGTGCCAAAAGCTTGCCACTCGCAGAAACCAAAGGCTGTATAGTATAACTGTGTGTTGTTGATGTTTTCGATTGCACGACTGCCTCAATGGATTTCTGCCCTTCTTTCGCCAATGTGCGGCCTGTATGTAGCTCTAAATTGAATCCACTCTGATCAGAATTAAATGTGTTTTCAGCCCCAACGTTGGCTATGTTGACTTTCACCATTTCTATAAATTCGATAGCTTTGTTTTGAAGTGTATCAGCGTTTAATAATTGTTGTTTTGTTACATATTTAGTAATCTTCCGTGACACAATTCCATGTTGGTTTTTGAATGTCCTTAGCCAAGAAGCGGATGCTTAGAAATTTACGGCTGGTATTTCTACAATTTTTCGTGCACGTAAGGCCCATCGTCGAAGATCTATATCATGGACAGGCAGCCTTCTGTCCAAAGCATCATTAAAATTGTTTAACGTGTAGTGAGCTATCTTTATTAACTTTTCTTTGCAGGTGCCACCCTTATTTATACTATGGGCCCACCGGCGCAACTGCGGCTCTGATTTCACCTTTTTGAATTTCGTTGGAACAGATGATAACTTTCTATTCCCATTTGCCCCGGATCTCCAGTAATCTACAGCTCTTGTCTTGTATTCGTAACTCAATTCTTCTATATCTTGGGTACATACATTTTCATCAATTTTTGGATTTAGGTATCGTTGTCCGTGCCAATCTCCTTCACTGTCATCTTCTATTACGGCTGCTTCATGAATTTCATTTGGTGACAGAAAATCCAGGAAGGGTCTCACTTGCACAATGTTTATCTCTACAACGCTGCAAGTCCTTTTTTCAACTGTACAATGACTTATCTCTCATCTGTGCAAACGCGGCAATCCACCAACTGTACAAGAGTCTCAAGTTTGCAATATTGAATCTCTACAACGATCTAGCCTTATGATCATCCCTACAACGTATTTATTCGGATTTGTATCAACTGCACAACGAGGCATTTGCAATATGCTTTAATTCTACAATGTATCAACTCTACAAGAACTTTGAGTACTCAACGTTCAACTGGGCAATATTGTCAACTCTACAACAGCTGGTATATCAGGTGTATCAATTGAAGAAGAGATATATTCTAGCCTATTAACGCCCAAGCGACTATGTGTGAACACTTGAGATTTTCAAGTTAAAACTCCTTTTTCGTCCTTTAGGAAGGGTCAAAAGTCAAAGTTAATACCATAAATCGGCCATAATACCTTTTTCTCTCAAGTGTTCAAACATAGTCGCTTGGGCGTTAATAGGCTAATATACAGGGTGTCCCATTTTAATCTTACACCTGAATTTTCTCGAAAAATATTGCTCGGACTAAATATTGTGTGGAACAAAACTTCTAGGGATTGAAGGGGGACGTTTGAAAAAAATTTATTTGAGGAGCCAAAATTCAAAATGGCGGCGTTACAAAGGCTGACATGTTTTTTTCAAACGGAAACATAACTTTTTTTTATTGCCAAAAAATTTGTCAGCTGAAAACTAAAAACTTTTGTTGAAAAAATTTTTTGATAAAGTTCATAGTTTTCAAGTGAGAACATCATTTTCAATTATTTCAGATGTATCCAGGATTTGTGTGTGTGTGTGTTTTTCTACCCATCGTGATCATAGTTCGTCAAGGATTTAAAGAAACACGTTTTTGGGCCTGAAAATGGCACAAACGCTATTAAAATGGAAAAAAACTATTTTTCATCGATTTTCCTCCAAAATTTTCTCATGAAATATCGTCCGAATTTGAAAACAAAAAAACAAAAAAAAACCAAACTCAGACTATGTCAGTAGTACCAATCATGTTTTCTTCAATTTCGCTTACCTTTCAGATCTTGATATTAAAAAACGTAATCGCGAGAAGAGTTCGGGCATGTTTAAACATGAATGGAGGGATATTTGAACATCTCTAGAAAGGGATCACAATACACTTACAAGAAGGGTTTGGAGTAAAAAAATACTACGGTAGTTACGAACCGCACATGCACACATACGCACACGCACGCACGCACGCACGCACGCACGCACGCACGCACGCACACACACGCACGCACGCACGCACGCACGCACGCACACGCACACGCACACGCACACGCACACGCACACGCACACGCACACGCACACGCGCACGCACGCACGCACGCACGCACGCACACACACACACACACACACACACACACACACACACACACACACACACACACACACACACACACACACACACACACATCCTGGATACATCTGAAATAATTGAAAATGATGTTCTCACTTGAAAACTATGAACTTTATCAAAAAATTTTTCCAACAAAAGTTTTTAGTTTTCAGCTGACAAATTTTTTGGCAATAAAAAAAAGTTATGTTTCCGTTTGAAAAAAACATGTCAGCCTTTGTAACGCCGCCATTTTGAATTTTGGCTCCTCAAATAAATTTTTTTCAAACGTCCCCCTTCAATCCCTAGAAGTTTTGTTCCACACAATAGTTCGTCCGAGCAATATTTTTCGAGAAAATTCAGGTGCAAGATTAAAATGGGACACCCTGTATATCTCTTCTTCAATTGATACACCTGATATACCAGCTGTTGTAGAGTTGACAATATTGCCCAGTTGAACGTTGAGTACTCAAAGTTCTTGTAGAGTTAATACATTGTAGAATTAAAGCATATTGCAAATGTCTCGTTGTGCAGTTGATACAAATCCGAATAAATACGTTGTAGGGATGATCATAAGGCTAGATCGTTGTAGAGATTCAATATTGCAAACTTGAGACTCTTGTACAGTTAGTGGATTGCCGAGTTTGCACAGATGAGAGATAAGTCATTGTACAGTTGAAAAAAGGACTTGCAGCGTTGTAGAGATAAACATTGTGCAAGTGAGACCCTTCCAAAATCCAAACCAGTTTCGACTTCCATTTTCATAGGTTGATCCATCGCTTCAATGATCATGTTTTCTAGATCCTTTCTGAACTGTTCTTCCTGTTTGGTGAGTGGATCGCGAGGCAAATTCATAGAACTTATCGCTATGGATAGAAGTTGAATAACATTCACCGGATTAACGTACATTTTTATTTGTATTTCGAACACAAAATGTATGGCTGGCTTCTCCGTCGTAACTGCAGCAATAATGATCGTTGGTGAGTTTATATAACTTGAAACCCAATTGATAAATACACACGAAAAAAACAACGACGACACACGCTATTACCAGAACTGCTATTAATCTTTAATAAGGCGATTTCAAGGTTATCATGAGAGCCGCTCTTTGCACCTTAGTCGCTCTTTGCGAAGATTTATTTCTTTCGTTCATTGGTTCCGCTGTTTGTGAAATTAAAGTTAAAAATAAAGATTAAATTATGCTGCGTTATAAGCTGATAAAAATGTTTGCATCATTCTGTTCATGAGTTGCAGCGGCAACCCAAAAACGCTGTAACCTCTGCAGATAATGCCTTCGATATCGTGAGCGGAGTGGAATTTTTTCGTAAATATACAATTGTAAGCCAGTTGCTTTCCGAAGCACGAAGTCAGTCCGTGATTGTGAGCCTTGCTTCTGCCCATATGAGTGGGAAACTGAAGAGTGATTTTTCACTAGTAATTCACGAATTATTGCAATAAACAACACGCCATTTGTTGCTGTACTCATAATTATCATCATGAACGTCTAGTAGTCGAAAAATACAACATTTTTTCCATTCGAACTTTATTTTTATTTCGACAACGAGAAAATGTGTATCGACTATTTTGACTGATT
The DNA here is from genome assembly GCA_944452715.1 of Ophion slaviceki. Taxonomy (NCBI): domain Eukaryota; kingdom Metazoa; phylum Arthropoda; class Insecta; order Hymenoptera; family Ichneumonidae; genus Ophion; species Ophion slaviceki. The sequence goes on along the minus strand of OX101785.1, from coordinate 50,337,889 downwards.
GTACTTTCTTTGTAACCCATTTTTATTTCTAGAAATGGTCGTCCATGCCGCACGGTAAGAACTTTGAACGTTTGCCTTTCGAGAGGGACCGTTGGGGGGGGGGGGGGGGTCGAATATTACAAATATGCAATTGCGTTATAACACGAACATATATTGACGTGAATTTAAACCGACATGCCAAACGACTAGCTGATTATACGATGCTCTCGGCAAAAAAATCGACGGGCAGTTTCAGCCCCTTTATTGTGAGATATCGGAAAAAGAAAAAATCTATATCCGCACTTTTCCATTCTCTACATGTATGCAAATTTACATCCTAATCGATTAAAAATTCTCGGAGATACGGTTGAAAAAATTGCATTTTTGCAATAAACAATATGAAATTTGTTGCTATCTGCATCGTTCTCATCTCCAGTGTATAGTACGCGAAAAAATGAACATTGCTGCAATTTGAAGTTTTTTCATATCTCGTACCGTTAAAACGTTATCGACGAAAAACGAAAAACACCCTAATCTTGAAGGGTGCTTTTCAACCCTTAAAAATCGGGTTCCGCCGATATAAAAAAATACGTGTCGCCTATTTTTCCCCATTCTACAAGCATGCCAAATTTCATCGAAATCAGAGACATCGACCTCGCAACGTTTCCTTGTTAATGGTAGGAAGTACACTACATTCCTTCAAGAAACATTAGGTCCGTTATTGGAAGAAATACCTTTGAAAACAAGAAATAGAATGTGGTATCAACACGATGGGTGTCCGGCACATTTTTCGCTGATAGCTAGAAATGAATTGCAAAAGAGATTTCCAAATCGTTGGATTCGGCGCGGAGGAGCTGTATCGTGGCCGGCTCGCTCGCCAGACTTGACGCCTCTAGACTTTCTTGTGGGGATACTTGAAAGATCTTGTTTATAAAGAACGTCCAACTACGCCGGATGATATGCGTGAGAGAATTCTTCGAGCCTGTGATTCGATAAGCCTGCATTGATTCCAATAGCAATCACTTTGAACATCTACTTCGAATAAAGGTAATTTCACATAAAAATAAAGTTCATGGCACTTTTTGATCTTAAATGACCTTGAACGACTTTGACCCCTAAATATTTTTCATGCAGTTTTCGATGCTCTACAAGATTGTTGAAAGAAAATGTACCGTCCCATGTAAAAAAGTGGAGGTGACTTTTACTGTACGACAGCGCCTCCACTGAGATGAAAAAAATGGTCGCATTTGATGACCCCTTTCGTACGGTACAACTTTTGTTTCAAACATTTTTTTGTGACGTCCATAATTACAGAGATATTCAAGGTGGCAACAGTGAGTGCCTCACCCTGTAGAACGACAAAGATTTCGAAATGACAGAATCATAAACTCAATGTAACGAACTGTAAATTATTCAAAATGTTATCCTTCGACCGATGACGAAATTGAATAACCATTACACCAAAGGATTATTTGTTCGAGAGCTCGTTTATTCGGGAACGTGTATTCAGTTTGTCTGCAGTTTGAGTCATACAAATACAGATTCAAAAAAATCTAGAGCATCCATATCTCCGAAATGGAAAGACGTGAGTATCTAATATTGGTAATACCATCTATAGCAAAAAGACATATATATCGAGGATACAAACTTCGAAAGTGTAGATCTGAGATAGGCAAACGAGCGATGGTCCAAAATAGGGAACACCGAAATAGCGAACATCAAAGAAGTGGACGAGTTGCTTCATAATTTTCTGCCGGTTTTCGCTAACACGTACGACATTCTTTTAAAGTGTCTGGCCACCTTGGCCGATCAAAAAATGGGCATATTAAAAAAAATAATAATAAACTCGAAAGTACGGGCCGGAATATTTTTATTTTTTTACATAACGTCAGAAAGGGCTTTAAGAATAAAGGTAATACATTTCCGTTCAAAATATTAAAAAATGGCGCCGTTATGCACATTGTCGCGGAGGCCCTCCGCACGAAACGCGCGGTCGTTGTCCTAGATGTTACGCGGTCATGTCACGTCTGAAAAAAACATCAGCTCATTCGTGATTAGTGTCGCTACAATGTAGCGTAGCGGTTTTTTTTCGACCATTAAAAAAATTATGGTGAGCCATAATTTCGGTGAAAAATACAAATTTTTTTCTTCGGCTCACCATAATTCTGTTAATTGTCGAGAAAAAAACCGCTATGCTACATTGTAGCGACACTACTCACGGACGAGCCGATTTTTTTGCAGATGTGACATGACCGAGTAACTGCTGGGACAACGACCGCGCGTATCGTGCGGGGGGCCTCCGCGGCAATGTGCACAACGGCGCCATTTTTTAATATTTTGAACGGAAATTTATTAACGTTGTTCTTAAAGCCCTTTCTGACGTTGTGTAAAAAAATTAAAACATTCCAGCCCATACTTTCGAGTTTATTATTTTTTTTTCAAACATACCCATTTTTTGATCGACCGAGGTGGCCAGACGCCTTAAAGTCTTTAAGAGGGGATATACATTTACAACGATCAAAAAATCAATTTCTTTTCTTTAAGGGATAACACCACTCTAGGAATTTGGAAAAATCATTTTCTTTTGTCTTCAATAATACTTTGGGGTCATAAAACAATATGCAATTGATCCTGCAACGAATTTTTTTTAAGGTTGGATAAGTGTGTATACGTAAGGCAGGTTTGCAGTCACAAGAGCCTCGCGGTTGATATATCAGCGTGCGGGCTCTGAGTGCAGATGACACGGGTTCGATCTCCAGTAGCCAATGTCTTTGTTTAAATTAAACATATAAGAATTAAATATCATAAATAATGCCTGGACAGGCAAGAATAGCTAAAGCGAGAGTAAGATCGAAATTTTTTGAATATAAAATGAAGAAAAAAAAACCGCAAGCATCGGTAATTCGTCACGCTGCCAACTCAGCCACGACGCTCATTGAGGATAGAGAAACATTTATGATACACGCTTATCCATAAAGTTTACTGTTGAAAAAAAACGCCGTAACGACCGCGGCAAAGGCTCAAGATTTCTTTTTGAACCTTCCACGGTCGTTTCGGCGTTTTATTTTTCAACGCGGTTCGTCGTTAATTTTTTCAACTCGCATTCTCGGCATAAGCGGCCAACCGAGAGAAAACAATTTTCTTGATACATGTGTTTCTCTTTGAAATTCATTTAATACATATTCCAATCCGCAGTACGGCCACACATATATGTCGAGCTCGATCGGACGGAAAATCTCGCTCCGTTCGCCTGTCGAGTGAGTGAGGGGCAGAGACTTTTCCCCCACCGAGCTACCCAATCGTGTGCACGCTGACTGCGATATCGACTTGAGCGGTGCTCACGAATCGCGCGGCTACAAGGGAATCTGCAACCTCGACAGAGGCGATGCACACAAAATCATATTCCCGAACTCGCCGCCGCGATTTAGCGCTATTTCCAAGGCACGCCGAAAAGGGGAGCGTTGTACATCTCCCTACTAATCTCTGGTGCACATGCTACCACCGAGCTGAACTTTTTTCTGGACGTTTATAACCCCTTTGCTGATCATCCTGTGCAGTTTGGATATGATCCACGGTACCGCTTTGTAGAAAAAAATCGGCAACTCGACGTATTTCGTGGGAAATTACATTACGCTTATGGAAAACTCCCGATTAATTTTCAGTAAATCATTAATATCTGCTAAGTGAATGTTACCACGGAGCTGAAACAATAGGTACGGTTCGACTAATTATCGGATTAACCCCTGGTACCGTGAAAATGAGGATTCACAATTAGTACAGTCGTGTTGTCGCTGGAAAACCCCGTAATCGAAAAAAATAGAAGAAGACTAGTTTTTTAACAGGTGATTTTGTAGGTGCCGCGGGTGCTAAATCCAAGTTTGGATTAATGCCAAACCCACCCAAGGGTGGATTAATGCCAAACTAAAACCCCTACGAGGTTGGCGCCGTGAGACAAAATGTGCAGAAAAATCCAGGCCTTAATTTTTTCCACAGCGCCGAAGTCGAGGAAGTTCATTTTGGGGGTGAAAAAGTGGGGTGCAATTTTGAAAAATCAGTTTCAATTCAATATCTTTTTAGAAAAAATTTGTACACTTTTTGCTCAAATGGGAACGTTATAGCCCTTGAAAAGACGCGTCGATCAAGTATTTGATCATCACTCTCCGATAACATTCACCCCCCAAAAATGGTTAAAATACCAACAAAAAAAATTGTTTATTCGATAACTAAAAAACAATTGATTTTTCGGCTATGGTTCAAACATACGAACTGTAAAGAATAATTTTCTCTATATTTTAGTTTCTATGGACCACCCTTGAATTTTGATTTTTCAACCCCTCTCAGGGGTTGAAAATTCAAAATGAAGTTCTGGGAAAACTATTGAACGCGCGATTTCGCCGCCGTGAAAGAATTTGTGGCTTGTGAACCCTCAGCTACATTTTTGTCCACAGCGCCAAACTCGTATCTATTTTCGGTCAATAGTTTTCCCGGAATTCCATTTTGAATTTCCAACCCCTGAGAGGCGTTCGAAAAAGCAAAATTCAAGGGTGGTCTGTGGGAACGAAAATATAGAGAAAATTATTCTCTACATTTCGTACATTTAAACCATCCCCGAAAAATTCTCTAATTCTTCTGGGCGTGAAGATATTATTAGAAAGGGATGATCAAATACTCGATCGATGCGCCTTTTCAAGGGCTACAACGTTCCAGTTTGAACAAAAATTGTATGAATTTTCCCTAACGAGTTATCAAATAAAAACTGATTTTTTAAAATTTCACCCCACTTTTTCACCTCCAAAATGAACTTCCACGACTTCGGCGCTGTGGACAAAATAAAGCCCGAATTGTTCTGAACATTTTGTCTCCCGGTGCCGACCTCGTGGGGGTTGTAGTTTGGCATTAATCAACCCCGATCCCCTTTCATCCCCTAAAAAAAACGCTACACCCCGCTCTTTAGGCAAACTTGGATTTAGCACCCATGGCACCTACAAAATCACCTGTCAAAAAACTAACCTTCTTCTAATTTTCTTCGATTCCAATATACAGCACGACTGTACTAAGTACCATTATAAAATTATTAATGTTTTTGCTAGCGAATGTGTGCAAACATCAAGCACACAAAATATTAGACCGTGCCATCATGGCAACGCCGTACACGGCACAAATGCTACCTATCTTATCGGTATTCGGTAATTACGGCCGGGAACCTCAAACTACTCGGTCAGGATAATTGATAACGAATATTATTGGTACTTATTCTCTTAATTAGTAATAATTACTTAATATTAATTTGATAATTATGTTCAGAAATAATACATTTCTATCAATTTTTAGGCAAAGACAAAATAACGTGAATTTTTTTCTCATGCATACATTTTTATTTACTATTGTCATAGGTACTCGATCAGCTTTAAAACAAAATATAAAATCTTCTGAAAAAAAAACAATATCATAACTGCTGTTGTACGGTTAATTGTACTAATCGTCTATCACTTGCACCCACTAATCAGTTAATCAGTTTTCTGCACACTATACTTCGTAGTTATATTAGAATGTTTACTTACATATTATTGTGTAAAAGTATTAATTTTGAAACTTTGCTCGGCTTTAATAACGTTCGACGTTGCCTAATAAATTGTCCGGTTGTTAAAAAAATACGTTCACAGGGCCCTGAGGTTACGACGATGCAAAACCTTTTCAAAATGTACGCATATAAATGAGGATATACATGGCACCGCTCTTGTTACTAGTGAAATGGATCTTCCGTTCGCTCTAAATATTCTTCGTTAAGGTATTTATCCAGCTCGCGAATGCCAACTATGGTTTTATTGTCTGGTCTCGTGATTTTATTTCTTTTACTTTCGAATTCGTCCCGTATACTCGTATCATCCTTTTTATTTTCCGTGCTACCGTATTTTAGTATTGGGCGAGACCCTAGCGGATTGGGTGACTACTGTTTGACCGTCACTTCACTGATGGTCATTCTCGGACGGTAAAGTGACCATAAAAACCCAACCAGATGACTCCAAATCGAGTATTCACGAATGACCATAAAAACCGTCTTGACCAACCCTTTTATTTCGCCTCCGAGCACTTCAGAGTAATCGTAGAAACCGTCTTGATCAAACGGTTTTTTTCTTTGATTTCTGTCCGTTCAAATGGCTGGATCTGAGATTTGGGGAGGGAATAGGGCCTGATAAAATGAGGAATATTTAATAAAATGGAGAAAGGAAATCGAAAAAAATTGTCTCAACAACAAAGCGCTCTCGCCAAACTTGGCTCGCATCGTTTTTGCCCTAGTCGTAGCCAGTAGCGCAGAATGATTTTTTTTCATGTAAATTCTCGTCTTTTCCAGCAAGACAAGACACTTTCTTATGAAAGATACAACTTTCAAACCAACAAGACTAGAAGCTTTATTATGAATGTTACAACCTATGTTACCGGCACTTTTTATTTTTTTCCATCCGGTAATGAGAAGAAGCTTTTATTATCCGAATTGCCTGTCAAAGTTTTCCCGAAATATAATGTCGAGCTGCAGTGTACATTCGTTCCTCTTTAGTGCGACGACCCTTCTCGATGAAGCATTTTCTACCATATCACAGTTCTCGTTGTACGCCATTTCGAAGGTTTGTGGATCGACTGCTAGGAAAAATCGTATCGTGTCTCGCTAGAAATATTTTACCTGCATCAATATAATATACGCGTTATACTGTCATTCTGTATATCGCTGTCACGGAAAGTTCGAACGAGATCGCATAGGGTGAATTCCTTGCCAGTCGACAGTATCGAATATATAAAGAGCATCGTTATTTTCTTTTCGTCAAACCTACCGATTTAAATAACGTTCTATGTATAAGTATAATATTATTATTGTGACGATTTTTTTTAAGGCGGGGGTTAAAATGCAAATTACGCACCGTAAGAGAGTCCAAGGACCCTCTCGTGTGTCGGACTCCCACACATGCCGGTGATCTCGTATGTCGGAATGGTGATATACCAACTAAACAATCCCCCTCCACTGTCTACCCGCGGGGTGGCAACACGTTAGTATAACCTCACCCACGCGGGTCCTGTCCATCGTCCGTCTCGTTTCGTTCGTTACCGTGTACCCCAATTACGTATCCGTCCCCTCATTCGTACTCCAGACATCCATCATCTTTCTTAGATCTCAGCACTGCCTCGATGAAAGTGGCAACGGCTGTCCATTGGTCTTCGTCTCGTAACATCAGCCCCACTATGTTGTCAGGCGTGATGCGTCCGGTCCTCTGTTCCAGTTGTTGTCTCCGTGTCGTCCATCTGTCGCACGCAAAAAACGTGTGTTCTGCGTCGTCCCGTATGTGTCCGCAGTATTTACAGTTCGGCGTCCGTACTCGTTTCATGTTATGTAGATAACCTCGAAAGTATCCGTGGCCCGTTAGAAACTGGGTCAGGTAAAAATTCACCTCCCCTGCCCCCCGTTCGGTCCACAGTCTTAGGTCGGTTATCAGTCGTTGTGTCCACTCGTCTCAGCCGTCCAGCGTGCGTGCCAGTCCGTCATGGTCTTTTCTCTTTCGCACTTTGCCGCGTCAAGCCTTTCAGTCCTTTAGTCGCGTTCGTAAATACGTTTCCGTTCTGTGGCCAGTAGGTCTATGGGAATCACGCCCGCCACTACCAGGATCGCCTCTGCCGAGATGGTCCTGTAGGCGCACGCTATCCTTAGTGCCCCCTGTCTTTGTACATACGTCATAGTCTTCCTGTATTTCTTTATGGCCAGCGCGTCTGCCCAAACCTCTGCGCCATACAGGAGGATCGAGTGGGCTGTCGTCATCAGTAGCCGTCGTATCGACGGTCTCGGTCCGTGCGTATTTGCCATCAGGCGGCTGAGCGAAGTGACCTTCGCCGCCGCCTTCTCGGCCGTCCGTTTTATGTGTGGCCAGAAGGTCAGCTTTGTGTCCAGGGTCACCCCCAGATACTTGGCCTCCGCTCTGGTTTCCGTGCGTACTGTTCCGACACTCATCGGAATGAGGGTCGGAATTCGTCGTCTCGTAAGCATGAGGAGCTCCGTCTTGTCCAGTGCAAGGGTCAGTCCGTGCTCCGTCATCCATCGGTCTACGCGCCTCATGACTTGATTAAGTGTCAGGTGGGCCAGATCCGCGCGGCGCTCCACAATCACCGCCGCCACGTCGTCGGCGTAAGCGACGAGCGATGCGGTTTGCGGCATCTCCAGCCTCTGCAGGCTATCGTACGTCGCGTTCCAAAGGTCCGGACCCAGGATTGATCCCTGCGCTACACCCGCGGTGATCCGTCTAGTCACCGGTCCGTCCGCCATCTCGTACGTTATCCGTCTGTCGTTGAGATAATCCCTCAATACCCGGAGAAGGTAGGGAGGAACCCGGAGGGCGCCTTCCAGCGCCCCCAAGATATCCACCCACCTAGCCGAGTTGAAGGCGTTTCTCACGTCTAAAGTCACCAGTAACACTATGGGCCTTGCCGCGTGACAGGCCTTGTCCGTCCTCCTGATGGTGTCGATGACCTCGCGGATTGCCCCTATCGTTGAGCGCCCCTTGCGGAAGCCGTGCTGGTTCACGGACAAGCCCCCAGCCGCTCTTATCGCGTCTGTCAGTCGCGGTCTCAGTAAAAGTTCGAAAACTTTACCCGTTGTGTCCAGTAAACTGAGCGGTCTGTAGGAAGACGGCATGTACGGCTCTCCCTTTCCTTTGCTAAGGAGAACCAGTTTGGCCGTCTTCCAGCGCGTGCTAAACGTCCCTGTCCTTAGGCATTCGTTGTACATCTCGAGGAGGATCCCAGGCCTCAGGCGAGCCATCAGCCGCAGGACCTCCCCGGGTATGCCATCCGGTCCCGGTGCTTTCCTCGCCTTCAGAGAGGTCGTAGCTTTGATAAGCTCTTCCTCGGTGAAGACGGGGACGTCTAATCTGTCGTCGGTGTGCGCTGGCTCCTCCCTCATCGGGTGAGTCGGGAAGAGACCGTCGACGATCTGTCCCATGGTCGTTGCGTCATGGAGTTCCGGTGGGCCTCGAACCCCCAGTCTCTGGGTCACAATTTTGTATCCCAGACCCCAGGGGTTTCGGTCCACCTCCTCGCAAAGCTGTCTCCAGCACCGCTTTTTGCTCAGTTTTATGGCGTTCGTCAGCGTCTTCCGTGCGGTCTTGTACTCTGTCGTAAGAGCGGCCGCATTTGGCCTGTCCCTTTCCCGAGCCCGGTACATCCGCCGTTTGGCCCGAATGCAGACTCTCCGCAGTTCGGCGATGTCCTCTGTCCACGTGGTCCAGGCGTGGCATTGACGCCTTGCAGAGCCGTCTCGTCAGTTTCAGTGTTTCGTCCACGAGTCGTTCAGTCCTCGTGCGTCTAGTCAGTTCATCAGGCATGTTCACTGAGGGAGCGGCTGCTTCCAGCAACGCCCTCGAGAACCTGTCACCGTCCAGTTTCTGTATGTTCCATCGCGGTGCACGCACCAATCCATGGCGTCGCGTCATTGTGGGTCCTGCCACCTCAAAGACGATGTACCGATGATCGCTGGCTGTGTAGTCATCGATCACCGCCCACCGCCTCATCAGCGGGACGATACTGTCCGAAATTAACGTCACGTCCGGTATCGAGGAGCCCACCCCCGGTCTTACGTACGTTGGTACGTTTCCCGTATTTGCGACCGTCAGGTTGAGTCTTGCTGCCAACTCTAGCAGCAAGTGTCCGCGTCTGTCCGTCCGGGTCATGCCCCACTCGATCGCTCTAGCGTTGAGGTCGCCCGCGACAATTAAATCGCCAAACAGCTCCCTCAGCGCGTCCTCCAGTCTGTCCGTCTTGTCCTCGAACTCTCCAGCGGAGCAGTTTGGAGTCAGGTAGACGCTGACGTAAGTCAGGCCGCCCGCCCTCACCCAGACGTAGTCGTCGCCCGCCCCGCTGTCGAGTACGCGCATTCCGGAACCCCTGACCCAGATGGCCGAGGTACCCGCGCCGTTTTGGAACCACGTCGGAATCGTCCGGTCTCTGTACTGTTCGCTAAGTATGAGTACGTCAGCGTCGTGCACCGTCGCGATCTGAGGTAGCAGCAAATGTGCCCCCTCGCATCTGTGCATGTTTCCCTGTAGGACCGTCACGTCTTCGTCTTTTTCCTGCACTCCTCCAGCGCGGCTCTAAAGATCGCACACGCCCCGGAACCCGGGACATGCGCGGTGCTCTCGTGCCCCGCTTCGGCGCACAAGAAACACGTCGGTCTGTCTTTGCAGTCCTTGCCGACGTGGTTCGTCTTGCCACATTTGTAGCAACTCCGTGCCCTGTCCGTTCCGTTGCAGTTAGTCCTAGTGTGCCCGTACCCAAGGCATCGGTAGCACCTTGGCACGGTCGTCCTAGGCCTGACGCGGCAGTTCGTCCACCCAATTTTCAGTCGCCCTTTCTTGAGCAGGGCGTTTGCGGCGCCCTCCTCAACCTCACACACAGCCATACACTGTCCTTGTCTGTTTGGCCCGAAGATATGAACCTTCGGGTCACTCGTGTCGTTCGTCGCCTGGCGGAGTGACTCCATCACTTCCTCCTTGTCCGTCACGCAGTCCAGGTCCAGTATATTAATTTGTACGTTGACCGTCATGTCTCGTACCTGTGCGTTATCTCCCAGGGCTTGCCGAAGCTTGTCCTGGAAGTTTTGTCTTTCCCTGGGTCCGCTTTTAACACGGACCAGGACAGACCCGTCCTTTGTCTGTCGGTAGCCGTTGACCTGCACCTTCTCGATGCCGGGGTCAACGGTTTTCATCTGTCTCAATGTGTCCGCGTAAGTTTTTCCACTCGTGGGTTTGACGAGAACCACACCAACTCCGGGTCTCCGGGCTGAACGGCTCCCGCTTCCCCCCCTCGCGGTCGACGTCGCTGTCGGAGTATGTGGCGTTTCCGTCTTTTGTCGGTCCTGTCCGTCTGTCGGCTTTCTTTTTTGTCTTTTGGTGACTACCTTTGCCCACGTGATGGGCTCGGGTCCCTCTGTCGGCCTTTTGGCCGGCGTAAGGTCCGGGCTTGAGCCCGTAGTCACCCGCTTCCGTTTTGTCTGTGGCGTAGTCTGTGGCGTCGCCAGTCTGTCTCCGCCACTCGCACCCTCGACAGTCCCGAGCACAAACATTCTGTCACATTCATGCCCGGCCTCGTCCACAGCCTCCCTGATTATGGCCATGTTCGTCGTTATGACGGTGCTGATGTTACGCTGGACGCGCGTTGTCGCCTCCATCACAACCAAGCACTCCCGGATCCGCCGCAACTGCGCCCGGATCCGGGCCTCAGCTGTCCGGACGGGTGTGGCCAACGCCGTCGTCTGTCCCGTTCGTCCGTCGGTCTTGGGGTTGGGGGCCCCATATTTTTTGGGCAACTTGCCCTCTGTCGCTGGCTGGTCTCGCCAGTTCCGCCGCCAACAGCGCTCTCGTAGCTCGCGATGCTCGCGTAGCTCGACGCGCTGCTGCATCTCGTTCGGCTGTCGTGAGCCTCCAGCCGTTTGCTGTCCGTGTCGGCCCGCTCTCCCTTTGCCTCCTTTCTCGCCTCCGTAAAACATGTTTTGCGGCCCCCAGAATCCTTGCCGCGGCCTGAAGCCACCGGGGCTTGCACCCGGTCGGAGCTCAGGGTGCCCCCCCCCCCGCTTGAGGGGTGACCACCTGGGGTCTATTGTTTGTAACATGTCCTTCCATATTTTTATTCTCTCCCCCTGTCTTTTACGTGTATGGTGAGTGTGAGGTGGTCAGAGGTCCCCCTGGTTTTAGGTGGAGGTGGCAACGGCCCGTCCTGAGCCTCGTCCGGTCGCCGGGCGGCCGGAAGAGGCCCTCTCTCGGCCACTTTTACCTCCCCCTCCAGGAGGGCTCTGCGTTGTCTCCTTGCGACCTGGCAGGGCGATCCCGTGGGATCATTCCCTCACGGGCGATACCCGTTTATAGGGCCCCCTCCATCCATGACCCGGTTGGAAAAACCCCCGTTTATAGGGGGTTCCGTCTCATTCATCGGTGATACCCGTTCGCAGGGTCACCTGACTCATACCACCACGGGGGCTCTGTCAAGGCGCTCAGAGGTGTAAGTGTAAGGTGTGTGAGTGGGTGCATAGCGGTCGCTTACCACTATGAGCGGCCGCAGCCAGAGCTTCCTTTAGCCGCCCTTGTTATTGCGTTGTCGCGGGGGACATTGACGCAGCAATGACGTTTCCAGCGGGCGCGACGTGGACGCCGGGAGGTAGCATTTCCCCTTTGCGGGTGTTACCCACGCAAAGAGGCACCCACCATTATTGTGACGATTATTATCATTAGTTGTGGTGCTATTACATACCGGTACAGGTTCTCATCATTTTCGTCGCTACTTTCGATCGGCAATCAATATTGGTCGAAGAGGTAATGGACATTCCCTTAGACATCTGACCATATTAAGGAGATACGGTGATGACCATGCTAGTAAACTTAGAGTCTATTTCACGCCGCAATACCGCCACGTTTTAGATATATGTATATGGCCTACTTTTCGAGAAATATTTTTTAAGTATTGAATTTTGAGTTTCCTATTATTTTTATAATATGGAAACAACCTTAATAATCTACTACTCGACTTCAGTAGTACGCCATATCGTTGACGTTTAGCATCGTCGCATTTTCGGTGGCTGTCATCGGTTCCACGCGCCCGACTTATTATTTTTTGTAGCCGGTTAACATGGAAAATGAAAATACTGCGGAAGTTTATCAAAAGAGTAACGGGATTGTACCTGAAGTCCAGTCTAGAGACAAATGTAGATTCTGACGGACAAGAATTAGAAAATGAAAAGATAATATTGCGGTTGCAAATAAAAAACGTCGCGTTGAAATTAACCTCAATGTCCAATGTCCAATCTGTCCAAAGTCAAAACATTTTTATCGATTGTTATGTTATTTTTCCCTTTTCCAATTTTCACAATATTTGCAGGTCTAAAAAGGAACGTTTATTTTATGTGACGGTTCTTCCATGCTGAATTTACATATAGATATGTTGTATAGGTACATGTCGCCAGAAAAATTGAGATGCCTTTGCTGTACGTAAAAGAACTTCAAGTAAATATCGACGAAAGGCCCTTTATAAGCCATTAAAAAATGTACGGCTTCGCACAATTATATTTTTAATTCGCGTTGGAATTATCCGATAGACGAATCAAATTTGCGCGGGTATCCGGCGTTGCTACACGTCGAGCAAGATGGCTGCTGTTATGTCACGAGAAGTCTCGCTCTCCGAAAACTTCGGTTTTTGCGACTTTATTTCTAAATTTATTGCTTATTTCCGCGGTGAGCTTTCCAATTCAAGGTGCCTTATCTATCACAAAGATTCAACGAACGCAACCATCAGTTTTTTTACGTGTTTCTTGGCTCCAAGTAGCACAAAAAATCGATATATGAGAGGACAGGCACATTTTGTCGTCTACGTGTGACTAATTCACCAAACTTAACAATAAATAGAAACTCCGCATACGCATAGACAAAGGTCTCGACAAAGCTATAAAAAAAAATCGGCCTTTTATCTTGAACTCTCTCCAATCACCGTACCTCCTTAAATACTCTATCGCGTTTTCCATCGTGAAGCCTATCGCAATCGAATTTGTTTTCGACGCCCAATCGTACAATTTCGACACACTCACAACCTCGTGGGACCAATCCGACAAATGTACTTTATCTGCATTAACGTACAAGCACATGCTTCTTATGTTCAATATGATTCGATGTTGCCACAAATACATTATTTCGTTTCATACTTCCTAGGGATAATTATTGCATATTTCTTTGAGCAAATGTGTTTCAAGAAATCGTCAGTACAGTCGAGTTTCTGTTTTAATTCACTCCAAGTGACAAAGTGGTATTTCCGAATGGACCCTTCGACTTCGAATTTCGACAACAACCGTGCCACATAGCGCTATGTTGCTCGGGACAATATTTTGCGACGCATCGGTGAGTTCGGTAGCGGTACCATCTTTGCTAGTTGACGACTTTTGAGCTCGCATTTGTTCATTGTCGGATTTATTCTCGGTAGAGGAACTTTCTATAACCTGTCTTTTCGTTGCCTTTTTTTGCGACTATTGCTGTCGCTGCGAGAGCCTCGGTTTATTACACGGTGGGTGCAGTTGCTCGTCGATGTTGTATAATTTTCGTCGCTCATCAGTTTGTTCCGGTACCGTTCAGCGTTAAGCTTCTGTGACAGTCACGCGCGTATCACGTCGACTGACAATTCTTCGGTATGCCTCGCACGATGCATTCCTTGAATATTTCTGCAGGCATCTGTAAAGTGAAATGACATTGCAGTTTATTCGTGGTAGGCAGCTGCCACTGGCAACTGGAAATGTCTCAACAGCTCCATTAAGGTGATCCTTATTAGACAAAATTTTTAATTCTGTTAGTCTCACCGCGAAAAGCTTCCATCTAATATCAAGAAAATGTGTGTAAAGTTTAATCCGATCGGAAAAAATTAAGCTGAGCCCCAAAGTATTCCCCCCCCCAACGAACCCCAGCCCCCCCCCCCACTTTGACTCATTGAACTTTTTTTTTACGAATCGTTTGTTGGTCGTTTGGTAGCGTTTGCGCTACCAAAGAAATTTCGATCCATAAGATAGGACGATGAGCAGCGGAAAAAGACTCGATAACTAACGCCATCTATCGCAAAAACGTCGTATATTATCGCGACCAATCATAGCCTTCCATTTCGGATACGCGTAATTTCTTTCGGTTCGGTCTGAGTTTTTAACAAATCTAACTATGAAAATGTCACATCGTTCTGGCCCTGCGGCTTCTGGCGACCAATCACAGCTCTCTATTCCTGAAACGCACGTATTTTATGTTATAGTATATGAATGATCGACTACCAAACGTCCCGAATAGAATACCAAACGCTACCGGATGTTTTTCTATCGATCGCGGCCCATTAGAACGTAATCTGACAAAAAATAACGAATGAATCTACGCTAATAAATAATTCTGCCAGTGCGGCTTCTGGCGACCAATCCCAGCGCTCCATTCCCGATTCACTGTATTTTGCGTTGGCGTCATTGATTGATCGACTACCAAACGACCTGAATAGAATACCAAACGCTATGATTTATTTTTCTATCGATTAAGCCTCATCACCATGAATTAGCCACAGAATAATAGGTGAATTTTTGTCAGAAATTCCGTTTTCCGATGCGGCTTCTGGCGACCAATAGCGGCTCGTCATGATCAACTGAACGGTGAGCTCTGATTAGTCGCCACAAGTTGCGGCGGACAAGCAACCTATTTACGCACGCGCGACTACTAAATGATTCGTGGATAAAAGCTTGATTAGTCAAAGTGAGGGGGGAGGGTGCCAAATTGTGGACCGATTTCTAAATCTCAATAAAAAAAAAAAAAAAACGGGAAACTACCAAACGATTCCAATGCGCTAATACACGGTACCAAACGATTCGTAAAACAAAGACCGATTAGTCGAAGTGTGGGGGGGGGGCAGAAGACCGATTAGTATCGAACCATAATTCCCCCACTACCCCCAACTTCGACTAATCGGCCATTTTTTTACGAATCGTTTGGTGGTTGTTTGGTAGCGTTTATTAGCCCATTGGAATCTAAGTCTAAGTCTAAGTCTAAGCGGACATTTTCTTCACGAATCGTTTAGGCCCAGTTCCACAACTCGCGGTTAACCGATTTAACCGGAGTTTAGCATGCTCAGCGTGGTTCTGATCGGTCCAGTCGCCCTTGAACGTCGGTTAACTAACTCGGTTAACCAAGAGTTGTGGAACCGGGCCTTAATAGTCGTTTAGCAACCAATTTCGACCCTCCATTCACGACCCACAAGTATTATGCATTGGAACAATTTCGTGATCGACTACAAAACCCCCCGGATAGAATACCAAACACATATGCTTTGCTATCGATCAAGTCTCATTAGAACAGGATTAACCAAAAATAACCTGGAAATTTGCGAAAATAGGTTATTTTTCCGCCGCGGCTTCTAGTCACCAATCATAGCTTTCCATTCATGATCCGCGTGTATTTTTCATTAGCCTAATTTCATGATAAACTGCCAAACGCCCTGAATAGAATATCAAACGTTGCCGCATATTTTTGTTTGATCAAGAATAGTTGGGACAAAATTGGTAAAAAAAAATAACGGGTGAATTTGCGTTAATCAGCCGTTCTAGGACTACGGCTTCTGGCAACCAATCAGAACCGTTCACTGAGGATTCACATGTATTTTGCGTTGGCATAATTTAGCGATCGCCTACCAAATGTCCTGAATAGAATATCAAACGCTATTAGATGTTTTTCTATCGATTAAGTCTTATCACAATGAAATTAGCCACAAAACAATGGGTGAATTTTTGTTAGAAATTCCTTTTTCTGCTGCGGCTTCTGGTGACCAATCACAGCTCGCCGTTCACGATACACACGTATTTCTCGTTGGCGCAATCTAGTGATCGACTACCAATCGTTCTAAATTGAATAACAAACGCTTCCGGGAGTTTTTCTATAAATCAAGACTCATGGGAGGAAAATCAGACAAGAGATAGCGAGTGCATCGGTGTTTTTCAATTTCGCTCTGTGGTTGGACTTTCAGTGACCAATCGCAGTTCTCTAATCAAGACGCTGGATATCCGTTCTTGGTTCGGTTATGGCATTGGTTCCTGATCTGTCAAAGCCGAGGCGTAAAATTTTTTTCATTCGTGACCTCAATTGGAGATAATTATTTAATTGAAGTGTGCGCAAACTTATTACTAATAAAGAATCAAATCAAAGGAACTGAACAGGAAGTCACTGAAGACAGATGACCCAACGATGGGCCGCCTGGATACCACCATAAACTTAGCCGGACAACTTTAACTTCTCAATGTTTTTTCATTCCAAATCGTTTGGTGGTCCTTTGGTGGTGATTGGTAGCCTAATAAGAAGGGGGTCGACCGTATCGTTATAATTAAATGAAACTTTTTTCCGTAAAGTTGGTCGGACCTTTTTTTATTTATCATGCAATCCATAAAATGCCACGCCGAATCGATGCAGAATCGTTTGGTGGTCACAAATATGCAAATCTCAGCGTTTGGTAGTTAATTCATTAGTTATTCCGGTCGAAAAACAATGTACGTCTCGGCGCATACGATGGAGGGCTGTTATTGGTGATTTATAGATCCAACGGAATACGGCGCAGTGATATTTCAATTCATTTATGTTTTTCTTCGCCGATCTCGTTCCAATAAGTCTCAAATGGAAGATAATCGTTTGGTAGTGATTGGTAGCTTGATTGAAACGTTTGGTAGTTAATTCCTTAATTACGCCAATCGAAAAACCATCTATGTTTAGATGAAGGGATGGAGGGCTGTAGTTGGCTGTTACTGGATCCAATGGAATACGGAGCAGTGATATAAGAATTTCTTTGTTTTTTTTTCACCGATCTCGTTCCAATAAGTCTCATACGAAAGATAATCGTTTGGTATTCATTGGTAGCTTAAGTTAAACGTTTGATAGTTAATTCCTTAATTACGCCGATCGAAAAACCATCTACGGTTAGATGCAGGCGATAGAGGGCTGCAGTTGGCTGCTGATGAATCCAACGGAATACGGAGCAGTGATATATCAAGGTCTTTATGTTTTTTCACCGACCTCGTTCCAATAAGTCTCATACGGAAGATAATGGTTTGGTAGTGATTGGTAGCTTGATTAAAACGTTTGGTAGTTAATTCCTCGACTACGCTGGTCGAAAAATCATCTACCCTTAGACGCAGGCGATATAGGGCAGTAATTGGCTGCTGAAGGATCTACCGGAATACGGAGCGGTGATATTTGAATTTCTTTATGTTTTTCTTCACCGATCTCGTTCTAATGAGTCTCAAACGGAAAATAATCGTTTGGTAGTGAATGGCAGCTTTATTTAAATGTTTGGTAGTTCATTCCTCAATTGCGCCAGTCAAAAAATCATCTACCCTTAGACGCAGGCGATATAGGGCAGTAATTGGCTGCTAAAGGATCTAACGGAATACGGAGCGGTGATATTTCAATTTCTTTATGTTTTTCTTCACCGATATCGTTCTAATAAGTCTCACACAAAATATAATCGTTTGGTAGTGATTGGTAGCTTAATTAAAACCTTTAGTAGTTAATTCCATAATTATGCTAATCGAAAAACCATGTATATTTGGAAGAGGTGATAGCGTGCTGTAGTTGGCTGCTGATGGATCTAACGGAATACGGAGCAGTGATATTTCTTTATGTTTTTCTTCACCGATCTCATTCTAAAAAGTCTCAAACGGAAAATAATCGTTTGGTAGTGATTAGTAGCTTAATTAAAACGTTTGGTAGTTAATTCCGTCATTACGCCGATCGAAAAACCATCGACGCTTGGACGCAGGTGATAGAGGGCTGTAGTTGGCTGTTGATGGATCCAACGGAATACGAAGTAGTAATATTTAGATTTCTTTGTCTTTTTTGCACCGATCTCGTTCCAATAAGTCCAATAAGTTAGCTAGCGACAGACAATAAGAGGCTCTCTTTCTTCCGTGATCGTGCATGCAATTGGCTGTCGCTAGCTAGCGATAACGAAAACAGTCGCTACGGAGTTACGGAATCGCGCTGCTGGAGCGCGAGGGAATGTGATTACACTCTTCACCGCTGCTGTACCAGGTGTGTAAGTATGAAACCGGAATTTGCCCATAGGTGGCGCTAGATGTCGATGCAGTTACCGACACATCACGTCAGCGGTGTCTTGTTATTGTATTGATATCCGACAAAGATTTCCAACTCACAATAACACGAGTTTCATTCAGTAACATTAGTTTATTAGAGATAAACATGTTGAGTTTTGTGCCAACAAATTACGATTTGCGGACAGCACTACTTTTCTGTTTTCAGAATCGCATCGAATGCTTGTGGAGGCGTTTGGTGAGCATGCTCTCGGTAAAACACAGTGTTTCGAGTGGTTCAAACGGTTCAAAAGTGGCGATTTTGACGTGAGGAACGAAGAACGTGGAAGACCACCGAAAAAGTTTGAAGACGCTGACCTGCAAGCCTTGTTGGACGAAGACGACGCTCAAACACAACAACAACTGGCGGATCAGTTAAAGGTGACCCGAGAAGCCATCACCCTTCGGTTGAAAGCCATGGGAAAGATACAAAAGGTGGGGAAATGGGTTCCACACGAACTCAACGAAAGACAGCAGGAAAACCGCAAAACGTCATGCGAAATGCTGCTCGCCAGGTTCAAAAGAAAGTCATTTCTCCATCGAATTGTGACTGGCGATGAAAAGTGGATATATTTCGAGAATCCTAAGCGCAAAAAGTCATGGATTACTCCGGGTGAACCATCAACATCGACGGAAAGACCAAACCGCTACGGACGAAAGACAATGCTGTGTGTTTGGTGGGATCAGAAGGGCGTAATCTACTACGAGCTGCTGAAACCTGGGGAAACTGTCAATACTCAACGCTACCGACAACAAATGACCGATTTGGATCGAGTTTTGCGTGAAAAACGACCAGAATACCAACAAAGACAACACAAGGTGATTTTGCTGCGTGACAATGCACCAGCACACAAAGCAAAACAGGTCCAGGAAACAATAGAGTCGTTCCGTTGGGAGATTCTTCAGCACGCGCCTTACTCACCGGAGCTTGCCCCATCCGATTACTACTTGTTTGCATCGATGGGACACGCACTTGCTGAGCAGCGCTTTACTTCTTACGAAGATGTACGAAAATGGCTCGATGACTGGTTTGCCTCAAAAGAGCAACAGTTCTTTTGGCGCGGAATCCACAAATTGCCAGAAATATGGGAAAAATGTAAAGATAGCGACGGACAATACTTTGAATAAGTTACTTTGTATCATATCATTACAATAAACGTGTTTTTTCTGTACAAAAATTCCGGTTTCATACTTACACACCTGGTAAACGTTGAGTACGCGAGAAGAATGAGAAAGTGAACGTAACGGCAAAGAGTAATTAATCTTTTTTGCTTAGCACGCACTTCTCGATCATAGTTTAAACTCTAGATCAGGTTTGACTTATTTGGCTGTTTGATTTATATATATATTTTTATTGGCTTTTTCCAGCCTTACAGGGTCTTCCCCTTTTAACGAGCCCCACAATCCGCCGCAACGTCATTCTACCTCCGAGTCCACCGTTACATATCTGCCATGGGCATAGAGAAACTGCGGAAAAGCTAAACCGATACAGTCGGTCCCAAGTTCACCTCGCAGTCACGGAACTAGTCGTTTTTCGCCGAGAAATGTCGAAGAAAAACATTTCACGACGAAAGTGACGCGACTGGGATTCGAACCCGGGGCCTGCCGATCCGCTCGCCAGCACGCTTACCTCTAGACCAACGCACCGGGTTCTGTTTGATTTATATAATATCACGGGAACAACGTTGCTATCGTACTATGCCGTTCTGCGGCGTTATGATGCATTTCTATCGTATGTACTACCCCCAAGATTATATTCAGATTGCGACTTATTAGAAGAAAATTGATGAATAAATCATTTTAAACAAATCGAAATATTGTCCGATGTTTCTCGCCAGCGGAATAATGAAATTGGTGAATAGAACATAAAAAACCGCAATGCCACTCTTCTGAATTCCGTTGGATCAATTACAGACCAATATGCCTATCAATCACCACCAAACGATTATCTCTCATTTGAGACTTATTGGAACGAGATCGGTGATCAAAAACACATAGAAATTGAAATATCACTGCGCCATATTCCGTTGGATCCATAAGCAGCCAACTACAGCCCTCTAATGCCTGCGTCTAACCGTAGATGGTTTTTCGATCAGCCTAATTAAGGAATTAACTACCAAATGTTATATTAATCTACCAATCACTATACCAAACGATTATCTTCCGTTTGAGACTTATTGCAACGAGATCGGCGAAGAAAAAGATAAAGAAATTGACATATCACTCCTCCGTATTCCGTTAGATCCTTCAGCAGCCAAATACAGCCCTCTATCGCCTGCGTCTAAGGGTAGATGGTTATTCGATCGGCATAATGGAGGAATTAACTACCAAACGTTTCAATTAAGCTAGCAATCACTTCCAAACGATTATCTTCCGTATGAGATTTATTGGAACGAGATCGGTGACAAAAACCAATGAAATTACAGCCCTCTATGGCCTGCGTCTTAGGGTAGATGATTTTTTCATCGGCGTATTTGAGGAATTAACTTCCAAACGTTTTAATTAAGCTACCAATTACTACCGAACGATTATCTTCCGTATGCGACTTATTAGAACGAGAACGGTGAAGAAAAAGATAAAGAAATTGAAATATCACTACTTCATATTCCGTTAGAACCTTCAGTAGCCAACTACAGCCCTCTATCGCCTGCGTCTAACCGTAGATGGTTTTCTCGATCGACGTAATTGAGAAATTATCTACCAAACGTTTTAATTAAGCTAACATTCAGTACCAAAAGATTATCTTCCGTATGAAACTTATTGGAACGAGATCGGTGAAAAAAACGTAAAGAAATAGATATTTCATTGCTCCGTATTCCGTTGGATCCATCAGCAGCCAACTACAGCCCTCTATCCCTTCATCTAAACATAGATGGTTTTTCGATTCGCGTAATTAAGGAATTAACTACCAAACGTTTTAATTAAGCTACCAATCACTACCAAACGACTATCTTCTGTATGAGACTTATTGGAACGAGATTGGTGAAAGAAACATAAAGAAATTGATATATAATTGCTTCGTATTCCGTTGGAGCGTCTAAGGGTAGATGATTTTTCGATCGGCGTAATTAAGGAATTAACTATCAAATGGTTTAATTAAGCTACCAATCACTACCAAACGATTATCTTCCGTATGAGACTTATTGGAACGAGATCGGTGAAAAAAACAAAGAAATTCTTATATCAGTGCTCCGTATTCCATTGGATCCAGTAACAGCCAACTACAGCCCTCCATCCCTTCATCTAAACATAGATGGTTTTTCGTTTGGCGTAATTAAGGAATTAACTACCAAACGTTTCAATTAAGCTACCAATCACTACCAACGATTGTCTTCCGTTTGAGACTTATTGCAATGAGATCGGCGAAGAAAAACATAAATAAATTGAAATATCACTGCGGATCTATAAATGACCAATTACGGCTCTCCATCGTATGCGCCTAGACGTAGATTGTTTTTCGACCGGTATAACTAATGAATTAAGTACCAAACGCTGGGATTTGCATATTTGTGACCACTAAACGATTCTGCATCGATTCGGCGTGGCATTTTATGGATTGCGTGATAAATAAAAAAGGTCCGGCCAACTTTACGGAAAAAAAGTCAATTAATTATAACGAAACGTACGACCGCCAAACCTTCTTATTAGCTATCAATCAGCACCAAACGACCACCAAACGATTAGGAATAAAAAACCTTGAGAAGTTAAAGTTGTCCGGCTAAGTTTATGGTGGTATCCGGGCGGCCTATCGTTCGGTTATCTCTCTTCTGTGACTTCCTGTTGAGTTCCTTTGATTTGATTATTTATTAGTAATAAGTTTGCGCACACTTTAATTAAATAATGCTGTCCAAATGAGTTTACGAATGAAATAAAGTTTACGCCTCGGCTATGACAGATCAGGATCCAAAGTCATAACTGAACCAAGAACGGATATCCGGCGTCTTGATTAGAGGACTGCGATTGGTCACTGAAGGTCCAACCTCAGAACAAAATTGTAAAACACGGATGCACTCGCTTTCTCTTGTCTGATTTCCCTTTAATGAGTCTTGATTTATAGAAGAACTCCCGGAAGCGTTTGGTATTCAATTTAGAACGATTGGTAGTCGATCACTAGATTGCGATAACGAGAAATACGTGTATCGTGAACGGCGAGGTGTGATTGGTCGCTAGAAGCTGCAGCGGAAAAAGGAATTTCTAACAAAAATTCACCTATTATTTTGTGGCTAATTCATTGCGATGAGACTTAATCAATAGAAAAATAAATCCGAAAAATAAAGGCCGGACTGAAACCGAATCTTCAACTAGCAATTTGTCATCAACTCGGTCGCACACATCTTTGACTTATTAATTCTCATACTTTCATCAAGCGATAAAGCACTATCCCCAAAAACAAGCCAATCATCCATCCGGCCGCGAATCGTCAGTACCAGAAAGTGCACATATTCTACAAGCGATGAGATGGTCTCGTTGGTAGCGTTCCTGGCTTCGGTCCGCAGGGGCGCGCGATCGTTCCCCGCGCTCAGTGCTTTTTTCTTAAATTGTTGTTACTATTAATTGTTATTTGATTATTTTTATTAGTTATGATTATTATTTTAATAAGTTATCTTTTAATGTCGAAAAATGTATCGCGCACTCCGACCGCTTATTTTATTACTCTCTCTCTCTCTCTCTCTCTCTCTCTCTCTCTCTCTCTCTCTCTCTCTCGTGTATTGTATGAATGATTGCTGGCCAGTCATTTCCATCTGGACAATAAGCATTTCGTATAATCCTCGAAGGTGATCGTTCTCGCCTCCATGTTACTTTCAACGCGCTTCACTTTCTTCGTAACGTCTTTACCACCGACTCGAACTGCATACATTTCTACTCTGAGCCCGACGGATTTCGTCATTATCCGACCTTTATTTTTGTGTTTCACAAGTCCCGGAGCTTGTCGTTGACAAGCGGTATATCATACCCATTGCTCCCCAGATACTGGCTCGTATCGAAACATGGATATTACACTTCATGTTGTCATACACATCCTCACACTCAAAGTTGTACATGAGACTATCCGTATCGGTGCATAAGACTGTACATTTGTCTTTATACAGAGACATCATGTATTCATAATGAAAGTCATATAATCATGCCTTCGGTATGTCGAGTATGGACATACCTACATACAGTGGATTATTGAATTGCACCTCGAGAGCTTACGTAATTCGACAGCAATAGAGTTTTCTGAAAAAATACTCCGCCTATGAAAATTTGGTTTGGAAATGATTGCCTCTGCACCGTACCTGCCCTCCCACCGTGTTAAAAGCTTAACGTCTACATGGTTGCGTACAAATTTCATAGTTTTCCCAAACAACGCATTATTCATCAATTCATAGAGATTTTTTTCAAGTTCATTCTTTGCTTCGGTTCGGTACTGCGTATTGAGCTCGATATGTGTTCGTAGCTAGGGTGATTGGGAGCATTGGAGTATTCTCAGATTTTGAATGATTTTGAACCCGTTGTGCACGCGCTGCTGTAGATTGCGACAATGAATGACATATCGTTCCTTGTTATGCACAGTTGCAAGCTTTTTTTCGTATTGCCCACCAGGTGGTTTACCATGTGTTGTACAAAATGGGAAGCCCGTATGTGCATCGTGTAGACATTCCGGATACTCTAACAAGGAACATCCCTCTGGTGTCCGCCTGCGATTTTGTTGAAACTCACATATGTGATAGAGCATCGAAAACTTTGAGACAGGAATTTTTTTTTCTGCGGAAAAACGGATTTAAGGGGGGAAACCGCCCCTCAAAGAAAGGCGTGTCGTGGGGTGATTTTGCAGTTTCACCCAAAATCAATCCACCGATCTGAATGAAACAAAAACGAAAATTCTTCTATGATAAACGATGAAAAATCCACTATGAAAATGTTAAGAATAAATTAAATTGGGGGTAAACCACCCCTAATTTGCCTTTTTTTCACCCCACACTTAAGAGGGTTGTATGCAAATTAATAAAACTGGTATCATTTTGAAGGGGAATTAAAATTAAAGTTGACGGGTTTTTGCGTTTTTGCGGCATAGCAAATTTAAGGGGGTAAACCACCCCTAACATAAATGTATTTATCATTGACGTTTTTTCTTTGTTTAAAGTGTATCCGCTGATTTTAAATATTTCTATAAGCTACAATTTAATGTTTTATCATATTTCAAAATTATTACATTCATCTTAAGGGGTAACTACCCCTCTGACCGAATTCGTTGAAACTCATATATGTGGTAAAGCAATGCAAACTATTCAACATCTTTTTTTTGTATCGGCAGAAAAACGGTGTTAGGGGATGAAACCACCCCTCAAAGTTTCTCCCACAAGCAGTCCACCGATCTGAATGAAACAAAATCGAAAATTCCACTAATATAAAGCGATCAAAAATCCACTACAAGAGTGTTGATTAGAAATATAATTAAGGGGTAAACAACCCCTCCAATTGCCGTTTTTCACCCCACGCTTAAGAGGGTTGTATGGAAATTAATAAAACAGGTATCATTTTGAACGGGAATCAAAATTGAAGTTGACGCATTTTTGCGTTTCAGCGGGACAGCAAATTTAAGGGGGTAAACCACCCCTAACATAAATTTGTTCAACACCGTCGTGTTTTCTGCGTTTAACTTGTATCCGCGGATTCAAAATATTCTCCCGCGTTTTTAAATTATTACGTTTTTAAATTATTACATTTTAAGGGTAAACTACCTCCTCTACCGCTTTTCGTTTGAAGTTTCGCAAAAGGTTTCACGAATTTCGTTAAAACTGCTTTCATTTCATCGGTAATATGAATTCTATGTTTGTGTGTGCAGGCATATTCGTTTTGAGCTTTAGGAGCGGTACTTTGGGCGTGGGGACGTGGGGCTACCCCTTACTCATAAGACATATTTTCGTGTCGAAACGCTTCCGAATGTAATATGCACGTCCATTAAGCATCTCCATAGGAATAAACATACACTTCTACTATATCATTAATTTTAATAATTTCCAGAATAAGTTATAAGGCTCACTTCGTATATTTCGGAACGATGATGCGCCTGGATCAAGCGATAATTGAGCCAGTGACGTAGTTTTGTGGAGGAATGTGTATTTTTATTATTTTACCGTTTATTTAATTAAACATATTAATGAAACTGCTGATTTAATTAATAGTACTTGTGAAAAGAATCGCCGTCATGTGCCGTCAAATCATTTTTTTGTGACATATACTTTTTTTGTGACATATACTTTTTTTTCATATGACAACTATCAACAATCATGGCTCATAATTCCTGCAATAATGATAGTCGTCAAAAAAATGCTTTAAACACAACAACTTTTTGCACCAGGCACATCTGATAATGGCCAAATTATTGCAACCGGGTATTTCACAATGTGTGTTCGATTCACCAAAACCAAAGGTAACAGGATTTTCAAAATCTTCTGGTTTTTGAGATATATAATTACTTTTAAATCATGAATATTTAAAAAGATTAGTATACCGCGGTGATGAGAGTTGATTGTGTGTAAGTGATTGCAGTTTAATTATATTATTCCTCAAGTGCAAATTCATATCAGATTTTAATAATATTACACTGTCTGAAAAATGTCGGACGAAATTTTTCCACACTTTGAATCCAAATACATCGAGCGGCTGAATCTTTCCAGTTGTACCTTTTGAAATAATCATTGGGATTATCTTCTCATCACGAGGTGTCGCTTCATGTACAACCTTAGGGCAGTGTCCACTCCAGGAGTCTATCAATAATACGCTATGTCTTCCGACGTTAGGAAAGAAAACCTTTTCCAACCAGGTTTTGAAATGCTCTGGTATCACAAAACACATTAAAAAAATACCAATGTTGAAATCAATTACATTTTATATTTAAAAAAAAAATCATTCATTATAATATGTGAGCATGCGTACCAGAAGTAAGTTTTCCAGATTTGGATGCTAATACAAAGACGTTTTCTGCTTGAAATAGCGCTTTCTCTACTCGTGGTCCGAATTCACCTTTCGTCTCCTTTAAAACGATGAAAAGTGGGGAAAATAATTTCCCTTCAGCGCTTGTAGTAGGCTGAATCTTATAGCTGTGAGTTATTGAAGAAAAAGACTGTACAATGCATTCAACTTTCTTTTCTCCTTCCGTTGTAAGAGTTCGCGCCGAATGAATTTCCACATGAAAACCGCTTTGATCCGAATTATACACGTTTTCCGTTCTATACTTTTTTATCAGTGGTGCAACATCAGCGACAAATTTTTCTGCATTTTTCCGTAGAAGTTCTTCTTCTCCCGTAGTTTTGCGCGTTACAAATTTATGGATTTTTCTGGATACACTGCGATGCTGTTTTTTTTTAATTCCATAGCCAATTATGAGAGGCCTTAAATCGCACATCATTGAAACCTATCTCCTTTCGAACTTGTAGCGCACACTTCTGAAGATCAATATAATGTATAATGACACCAGCATCTAGAGCAGTTTTTATATTCTTCAATGTATATTCAGAAATGTGCGCTAGCTTTTCTTTATAACTGCCTTTATTCAGCTGATGTGCCCAGCGCCGCAATTGTCTTTCAGACTTGACAGATCTGTATTTCTGTTGGACGGTTTTGAGGCTATAGTTTTCTGTCTTACCAGACCTCCAGTATTGAACTGCTTTTTTTTTGTAATCGTAGTTCAGCTCATCATCACTGGAACAGGCGTCAGAATCACTATCACCAGTATCCTTTTGCCATACGGTATCTTCTACAGCATTGGCTTCGTACTGTTTAAATGGTTCTTGAAACGCGAGCGGTTCTTCCTCTATCATTTCAATTCCATTACAGTCTTGCATGGAACTGATTAAAATTTGTTCAAAACTGTCCGCAACTTCAATTTCCGCGTTGTTAACCGGCGTTTGTGAAATATCCGTAGCTTCAAATGTAGCTAGTAGAAGTTTGATAACGTTCATTGGGTTGATTTTCATGGCTGATGAAATTTGTATTTTCCAACACAAAGTATACTGTTTGTGGCTCACTTTAACGTGAAATGGAAGAATCCGAATGCTAACCGTCTTATAAAGTAAGCGAACAAACTGCAAGCTATTGACAACTTGAACTGCCAGAGGCTAATTACACATTACACGAAAATGTAAACACATTATCGGGTAATGTATGATTAACGTCTTGCAGTTCAAGATGACAATAGCTTGCAGTTTAATATTTGCGCAGTGTAAAAATTCTGTGTAGAATAAAAATTTTGCGCAAATATCGTTATCGCGTCATGACGCGATAAGAATATTCGCGCTGGAAGAATTAATTATTGCAGTAAGTCGAGAAAGTTTGATACGTAGGCAAATAAACCTCGGTCTGTTCGTTGATTGTATAACTTCATACACAGAGATAAAAGATTTCCGAACGGGAGCCTTCTGGATAATGACGCTTTTAATAATCGAAGCGTAAACATTTGCCTGCATATGATTTGTTTTTACGCGGAAAAAAACGAACAAACCAAATATATTTATATATACCATTTGAATTTTATTAATAGTATCGTTAATATATTTTTATTACTGCATTGCATGTTTGCATGGGAGATGCTTTCATCAAAACTTTTGAATTAGAGGAATAAATATTTCGGTACGAAAATATAATTATGACAATATGAAAATATGAGTCTTATGAGTAAGGGGTAGCCCCACGTCCCCACTCCCAAAGTACCGCTCCTAAAGCTCAAAACGAATATGCCTGCACAGACAAACATAAAATTGATATTACCGATGAAATGAAAGCAGTTTTAACGAAATTCGTGAAACCTTTTGCGGAACTTCAAACGAAAAACAATTTGAGGGGATAGTTTACCCTTAATAACTTAAAAACGCGGGAGAATATTTTGAATCCGCGGATACAAGTTGAACACAGAAAACACGACGGTGATGAACAAATTTATGTTAGGGGTGGTTTACCTCCTTAAATTTGCTGTCCCACTGAAACGCAAATACGCGTCAACTTGAATTTCAATTCCCCTTCAAAATGATACCTGTTTATTAATTTTCAAACAACCTTAAGTGTGGGGTGAAAAACGACAAATGGAGGGGTGGATTTACCCCTTAATTATATTTCTAATCAACACTCTTGTAGTGGATTTTTCATCGCTTAATAATAGAGGAATTTCCGATTTTGTTTCATTCAGATCGGTGGACTGCTTGTGGGAGAAACTTTAAGGGGTGGTTTCATCCCCTAACACCATTTTTCTGCCGATACAAAAAATATGTTTAATAGTTTGCAATGCTTTACCACATATATGAGTTTCAACGGAATCGAAAGCGGATACTTCAATGATGTTTCTCGTCAGAGGGGTAGTTACCCCTTAAGACGAATGTAATAATTTTGAAATACGGTTAAACATTAAATTATAGCTTATAGAAATATTTAAAATCAGCAGATACACTTTAAACAATGAAAAAACGACCATGATAAATAAATTTATGTTAGGGGTAGTTTAGCCCCTTAAATTTGCTATACCGCCAAAACGCAAAAACTCGTCAACTTTAATTTTAATTTCCCTTCAACATGATACCTGTTTTATTAATTTGCATACAACCCTCTTGAGTGTGGGGTGCAAAAAACGCAAAATGAGGGGCGGTTTATCCCCTAATTAAATGTTTTCTTAAAATTGTCATAGTGGATTTTTCATCGCTTTTCATTACAAGAATTTTCGTTTTTGTTTCATTCAGATCGGTGGATTGCTTCTGGGTGAAACTGCAAAATCACCCCTCGACACGCCTTTCTTTAAGGGGCGGTTTCCCTCCTTAAATCCGTTTTTCCGCAGATAAAAAACAATACGTGTCTCAAAGTTTTCGATGCTCTATCACATATATGAGTTTCAACAGAATCGGAGACGGGCACCTGAGGGATGTTCCTTGTTAATACAACTCAGGGATGAAAGCTCGAGATTTTCTAAAAGCATATCGCTTGAGAAATTGATTTCGATTATTATTTTCAAAAAGAACATAGCTTGGGTACATTGATTTGAATTCTCATTTCAAAGTCGATTTCAATTCATCATTTTGTATTTTAATTTTAATTTCGTTATCTAATTTTTTATTTTGATTTTGATTTCAATTCATCAAAACGAACGAGCGTAATAAACGATGAAACGAACGAGCGAACGCATCGAATGATCGAACGAAACCCAAACAAACGAAAGATCGAACGACGGTAATGAACGTTCGAACGAACGATAGAACAAGCGCAACCACGGTCATATATACAGGTCTGGGCACTCCATTAAAAAATGCGTGTCTCTAAGTGACGCCTCTCTTTGCGTATTCCACCGCGGCGCTAGTGAAGGGGGGCATTTTTGTTTATACCGCGTAGTTGTGGCGACGGTCGCATGTACGTGTGGCCTAACCTCGTTTTGGCGGGGTGATTCCGCGTGTATCGTAGCTACGGTTTTTATTCAATACGGAATAATAAAAGACGAAGTGTCTATATATTGCGATGCCGAAGTGGTGCATGATTCCGGGATGCAGAAGTAGATACATAAATAACCCGGAGCACGTCTCATTATTTAAAATTCCCAATGATGAAGAGTTGCGTGCTACGCGTAAATTTCGAATAAAAAATATAATTGGATTGAGCGATAGTTAAATCGGCATATCCATTCCAAAGACGATGAGTATCATTAACTAATGGCTCATCGCTCATATTTTCGGTTTATGCTTTTAGTTTTTGTGTTCGACTAATTATTTAGGATGTATTCATTTTTCATCACGGCCACGTGAAGGGAAAGACAATTCGCATGCGCGCATACATCGCGCTCTATCGCACATGCCTCCGAGACAGCAGCATATTTTTTTTAAAGAACATACTGTTTTTCCCTGAACATCGATGCCACCACTATAGACTGCGGTGTTCGTTCCTTCATTTGTTCGATGCACCGGTCGATGCACTCGTTCGTTCGGTCTTCCGATCGTGCGATCTTTCGAACGTTCGATCGCTTGTTCCTCCATTCACTCGCTGCGTGTCCTCGATCGTTCGTTGCGTGCGTACGATTTTTCGTCCATTCAACGGACGAACGAGCGAACGACCGGACGATCCGTTCTTTAGCTCGTTCGTTGCATTGATAGTAGTAGGGCTATGCCGATTCTGAGCCACTTCGGGGGGAGGTGGTGGGTCAGCCAAGGTGGCGCTACGGTCGAGGGGTGGTCGCCGGGGCGCGTGTGATGTCACAGAGTGGAGGGGGGCCATGTGGTCCGTGGAGCGACTGACGGGGGGGGGGGGAGAATGCACCGAATGGTCAATATTAGGATAATTAAACAGTAGTTTATTCACAATAAAATTAAACAATGGATTTACATAGTATGTATTGTTAAATCGTGTGAGTGTGTGTGTGTGTGTGTGTGCGCGCGCGTGCGTGCGTGTGTGTGTGCGTGCGTTCTTGGGTGTGTGTGTGTGCGCGTGTGTGTGTGTACGTGTGTGTGTTTGTCCGTGTGCGCGCGCGCGCGCGTGTGTGTGTGTGTGTGTGTGTGTTTTAATATAGGCAGCTGCAATGCAGTCATTCTGAAACAAAAAAAAACAAACATGTATTTTTTCTTATCAATCAATTCAACACAATGATACTTAGAATGATGAATGACATAATGCTTACAATAGGCATGGTATATGTTCAAACACGTTGGACACATGCCGGGTGGATAGATTTGCTGAAGTGGTTCTCGACAACCGTTGTAGAACATTCCAATCATCGCCACGTAACGTTCGCGATAGTGACCACATGTTTTAATTGCTTTTTCAAACATGTCTCACACATCGAAGTTTGGCGCCGATGGACCACTTGAGCTGTAGGACCCATAAAATCTTTTGACCCGATGCATCCTGACGTCCTGTTTTTGTCTCATATTCCTCGAGCAATCTAGGTGCCGATGGACCACTTGGATGTCATATTAGAAAACTCGGGTGTTTTTCCCGAGATAAATAGTCGAAAAATATTTTTTTTGTCTCGCCAGCACTTTAGGCAGGTCTCGACAAGTCAGGATTTCTTGGAAAATCTATAAACTTTAGGGATCCATCGTCAAGGGACGCTGGCGCCGACGGACCACTTGAACTGCAGGACCCATAAAATCTTTCAACCCGATGTATCCTGACTTCCTGTTTTTTGTCTCATGTTCCTCGAGCAATCTATGCGTGACCGGAAAACTCTGTTTTCCCGAGAGAGAGGCCGAATTTTTTTTCCCCCTGAAGAAAGCCATTTTAATGATCCGCTCCGCTCAAATCTGGCTGCACTTTGCATCAAGCAGTCAGTCTGTTAACATCGTGGAAGTTTTTTCGTACTCATCAACATGGAACAAATCTTACATGACCAAGCCGTGCTTTTAAGTTCGGTTGAAGATTTTGCCGCGTGGGAGCAACGATGCGTCGAGTTCGTCGAAGGGCTGGAAACGCAAAGCCGGATTAAGCGCCCGCGATTGTTAATTGGACACCAATAGTCACTAATAGCCCAAATAGCACGTCTGGAAGGATTGAGGAATTCTGCGCGGGGCCGCTTCATACACACGGGCGCAGGACATAGTGATCGTGAGTTAATCTGGCGGGAGATTGAAGCATCATTCGAGAATCGGATATTGACCGGTTCTATCATCAATCACAGCCACATCGAGCCGAGACACTTCCTAAATAATGCTCGCGTCCTAGTGCTCCATCATGTGCAAAATATCATCGGCAAGCACAACAGCATTAAAATCAATACAGTGTTTAATGGTGAATTTGCGAGTGGTGACAAACATGCGAATAAAAGTATCAACACGCGAAACTGCGAACTATTTAGCACAAGCGATTTGGGTGAGTGGTATGAACAGCGTGTTATGGAGCCCACTTTAACATTACTCGATGAATTTCAAAAACGTGATAGTGGCTGGGCTCTGCAGAAAATACTTAACGTCACGATAAATGTGAATAAGTATAATTCGATGCGTGCCGTGTGCTCCATATCATTGCCGCGGCAAATAATGTTGAAGAAGGCTGTGGTTAACGTCAAATCCAAAGATAACGCATGCTTCGCATGGGCAGTTGTCGCTGCTCTATAGTGAGCTGAACAACACAATGCCCGTCCATCTTCTTACCCTCATTATTCGACAGTACTGAATCTGAAGGATATCAAATTCCCGGTGACGATACATG
Organism: Ophion slaviceki; assembly: GCA_944452715.1. Classification (NCBI taxonomy): domain Eukaryota; kingdom Metazoa; phylum Arthropoda; class Insecta; order Hymenoptera; family Ichneumonidae; genus Ophion; species Ophion slaviceki. The sequence goes on along the minus strand of OX101785.1, from coordinate 50,305,092 downwards.
AAACAACAAAAATTTGAAGCTCATAACAATGTATCGATCAACGTGTATATCATCACCACCAAAAAGAATATTGTTCCGATACCCGTAACTCAAGACAAGAAGGAAAAGCACATCGATTTGCTGTACATGCAGGATACTAAGAACAGCAATGTGGGGCACTTCGTATGGATCAAGAACCTGTCGAGACTCGTGACGAAGCAACTGAGCAAAAACGGGCATAAAAAATATATCTATGATCGGTATGTCGTTACCATAATATATATATAGGTAATTATATATGCTAGACGAATTAAACAAAACAATCTTGTTTTTTTTGCAGGTGTTTGCACCACTTCGGATCACAGGAAAAATTGCGACCACATGAGGTCGATTGTGGAGCCATAAATGACTGTGCGATCCGACTACCAAACGACACCAATAAGTGGCTCCAGTTCAGCAACTTTAGCCGGAAAAAGCGACATCTCTTCATTGTGTATGCTGATTTGGAGTGTGTGCTGGCAAAGACCGATGGGGAGAAGCTAGCGAGAGATATGTATCAACACCATGAATTGTTTAGTATCGGATATTACGTGTGTTGATCATATGACGATTCATTATCTTCATATCACTCGCGTCGCAGTGCTGATTGTATATCGTGGTTTGTCGAAGAACTAGAAAATCTAGTACTGCGGATAAAAGAAATGTTCTGTGATAATGTACCAATGGTGCATTTAACACCGAGTGAGTGGGCTAGTCTTCGAGCAGCGACTCAATGTCACGTATGTGAGAAACCATTTGCGCAAGAAGATGTACGCGTTGGAGAACATTGCCATTTGACTGAGCGCTATAGAGGCCCTGCCCATTCCAACTGCAACTTAAATTACAAACAGTCATTTTTCATTCCAGTAGTTTTCCACAATTGATCCGGTTATGATGCACATTTTATAATCAAGGAAGTAGCCACAGCATTCGAAGGAAGAACCGATGTGCTTCCAATCACAAAGGAGAAATACATCTCCTTTACGAAGCATGTTGAAATTGAAGATGATTCAAAACACAAGATTCAATTGCGCTTTATCGACCCAGACAAATTCCTCAACACCAGTCTCGACAAATTAGCCTCATTCTTGACCGAGGACAAACTCAAAATTTTACGCACACAAATCCCAACTCTCTCAACGGACGGTTTCAATTTGCTGACACGAAAAGGGGTCTTCCCTCATGAATATATTGATGACGTGACCAAGCTAGACGACACTTGCCTACCACCACGTGACGCATTTTACAGTTCCCTGACAGATGCTACAGTATGTGAGAGCGAGTACGCACATGCGGAGAACGTTTGGGAGCGGTTCTCCATTCGAACGCTGGGCGACTATAGCGATTTGTACCTGAAGACAGATGTCTTGTTATTAGCCGATATTTTCGAAATGCATGCGTTGAGAGCTATGGCCTAGATCCCGCGTATTACTACATATTGCCAAGGTATACCTGGGATGCAATGTTAAAACACTCGAATGTCAAGTTTGAATTACTAACTGACATCGACATGGTTTTATTCGTTGAGCAGGGTATACGCGGTGGTCTGAGTCAATGCTCGAACCGATATGCACACGCTAATAACAAGTACATGGAGTCGTTTGATCCATCGAAAGCATCATCATACTTGATGTATTTTGATGTCAACAATTTGTATGGATGGGCAATCTGCCATCTCTTGCCTTATGCAGATTTTCGATGGGTCAACGACGTGTCCAATTTTAATCCATCATGCATCGCGCTAGACTCACCTATAGGCTACATCCTTGAAGTCGACTTGGGATATCCCCAATCTCTACATAATGCGCACGAAGACCTGCCGTTTTGTCCAATACATGAAAAACCGCCGGGTAAGCAGGGGGGAAAGCGGTTGGCAACCGTCTGCGATAAAAAGCGCTACATCATACACTACCGAAATTTGCAACAGTGCTTACGCCATGGACTTAGTCTCACGAAAATTCATAGAGTCCTACAGTTTACACAATCCCCATGGCTGCGTTCGTATATCGAGTTAAATACCCAGTTTCGAACGCTTGTCAAAAACGATTTCGAAAAGAATTTATTCAAATTAATGAATAACGCGGTCTTTGGCAAAACGATGAAGAATGTGTGCAATCATGTAGATGTAAAGCTTTTAACAAAATGGGAGGGCAGATATGGCGCAGAGGCAATGATTGCGAAGCCAAACTTCCACAGCCGAAGTGTTTTTTCGGAAAACGTCGTTGCCGTGGAATTGCGCAATCTCGAGGTGAAATTCAACAAGCCGATATATGTGGGTATGTGCATACTCGACGTATCCAAAACGTGCTTGTATGGATTTCATCACGACTATATGGTACCTCTGTATCGAGATAAATGTAAAGTCATGTATACCGATACGGATAGTCTCATATATGACATTGAGAGCGGTGATATATATGCCGACATGAAGCGCGACATTTCAAAATTCGATACAAGCGATTATTCGGCGGACAATAGGTATGGTATACCGCTCGTCAACAAGATGGTGCCCGGTCTCATGAAGGACGAATGTAATGGAGCAATTATGACCGAATTTATTGGACTTCGATCGAAAATGTACGCGACACGTGTCGAGGGTAAGAAAGAAACGAAAAAAGCTAAAGGTGTCAAGAGTAGCGTTGTGGCTAGGACAATCACGTTTGACGATTATGCTCGATTCTTGTGGGAAGAAGTTGAAATGGAGCGTAGTCAAACGTACATTCGATCAAAGTTGCATAAGGTTTATACCATTCACGAGACGAAAATTGCTCTGAGTCCTCATGACGATAAGCGGTATATCATACCTGGGACCTCTGATACCCTACCATGGGGGCATTATAGAATACAGTCGTAAAAAGTTTTGTAAATTTTTTTTCTACAATCTTGATGTAAAATTGTGTACATTTATGTGAATATCGATGTATAAAATTCGTGAAAATTATGTATATATTTTGTTCTCTCGATGTTAAAATTATGTTTGTTGTTGTAAAAATTTAATCGTGTGAGAATGGATTTATTATTTTCTGTAAATAAAAAAACGGACATTTTATAATCCCATGTGTTTATTCACTCTTTCCATCTCCTCGTACTCATGTTCCACGAAAAAACATGCATAAGGGGTTCAAAGAGTTTCAAGAGACTTTCTACGACGTTCATGAGACGTTTGAAGATGTTCGTGAGACGTTCAAGAGACTTTCGAAAGCGTTCATAAGACGTTTGAAGACATTCATGAGAGGTTCGAAGACGTTCAGAGACTTTCGAAGACATTCAAGAGATCTTTGTCGATATTCATAATACGTTTGAAGACATCGATGAGGGGTTCGACGACGTTTTAGAGACTTTCACAGACATTGACGAAGGGTTTGAAGACGTTCAAAATACTTTCGAATTCGTTCATGAGACCTTCGACGACATTGATAATACGTTTGAAGACATTCATGAGGGGTTCGACGACGCTTGAGAGACTTTCAAAGACATTCACGAGGGTTTCGAAGACGTTCAAGAGACTTTTGACTAAATTCATAATACGTTTGAAGACGCTTACGAGACTTTCAAAGATATTCACGAGAGGTGCGAAGACATTCAGAGAGATTTTCGAAGACATTCAAGAGATCTTTGACGATATTCATAATACGTTTGAAGACATCGATGAGGGGTTCAACGACGTTTTAGAGACTTTCACAGACATTCACGAAGGGTTTGAAGACGTTCAAAATACTGTCGAATACGTTCTAAAGACTTTCGAGGACATTCATAATACATTTGAAGACATTTATGAGGGGTTCGGTGACACTCAAGAGACTTTCAAAGACATTCACGAGGGGTTTGGAGACTTTCAAGAGACCTTCGACGACATTCACAATACGTTTGAAGACATTCATGAGGGGTTCGAAGACGCTTGAGAGACTTTCAAAGACATTCACGAGAGGGTGAATCCCGTTTTGGGACCAATGTTTGGGCGAATCCCAAACAAACCCAAACAATGTCAGCAAAACTCAAATATCATGAAAGTCTTCGGTGACGTTTGAGATAATACGATCTTCGACGACATCCATGAACCAAAGACTTTCATGACGTTTGAATTTTGCTGACATTGTTTGGGTTTGTTTGGGATTCGCCCAAACATTCATCCCAAAAAGGGATTCACCTTCTCGCGAATGTCTTTGAAAGTCTCTTAACGCGGTCCTCTAGTTTCTCGGCTGTTTTTTTACGGCTTTTTCAATAATGTTTTACGGGCAAAGCATCGAAATAATCAATCTCATTGTTTTTGCATAATCTTCATTAACATTTACATAAGCTTTACAAATTTTTTGAAGTCAAAATATATAATAGAATAAAAGTTACAGTGGCCGACAGGAAGACATCAAGTAAAAGAGGTGCTTGACGGTGACCAAGCTTGCGGCTGTTCTGCTTATCTGAAATAAAAAAACCAAACGGCATTTTAATCTTCATATTTAAGACTAGCAATTGAACTAGAATGAATTCTAAATTACAAAAATTGACTTTTTTATAGACTTTTGAAAATTACATTCTATTTTTTACTCATTTTTTCTTAAGTTTTTCGCTCGTACAAAAAAAACTATCGAAGCAATCATGAAAATCCTAGTTCAATCGCTGGCTTATAACATATTAAAGATGCTGTATAAATTTGAACAAGATCGGTGCAGTAGTTTCTGAAATATCGTGGTCACCGTTTCGAAAAATGGTGTTTCGAGAAAAACGCGTTTGAAAGTATACCTGCTCCGTATACCTGCTCCGTTCCAGGGCTGTAACTTGTGAACGACTTCGAATATCGAAAAATCCTTTGGCACATATTTTCTACACATGTTGTAGATGTGATTTATGAAGAAAAAAATCGATTTTTTCGACCCGAGAAACTAGAGGGCCGCCTCAACGTCTTCGAACCAGTGCAGCCAGATCGCGCGTAAAAGTTACCCCCTCTCTAGGCTCTTACGCGCCCATCACACAATCATAGTAGCGCGTGTCCGTGAGCGTGCGACGCTCGGACATCTTCGGCAAGAGCCGAGCGGGGTCGAAGTTTCCCGACCGCGCCTTCGGCAGCTACACCAACCCATGGACGCTGAGCACGTTCATGTGCGGCCAAGCTGAAACGAAGGCTTCGAGGGAAAAAGCAATCTGAGCACGACTTGCGCGTGACGTCACCCGACGACACGCGCGAGGCTTTTAGATGATTTCAATGCTTATTTAGCTCTTGATTCTCTGCGTTATTAATATATACAATAAAATGTATCGCGCACTCTGATCGCTTATTTTGTTAGTTTATACGTTAATTTAAATATAATAATAAATCTAAATTACAACTTATTCATCTACTGAAAAATTGTTTACGCTTTACTCACACCCGTCCTTATGCCAAATAAATTATAATTCATAAAAGTAAGCGGAAATATATTTATATTCGTATTATTATATTAATTCTCATACTTTCATCAAGCGACAAAGCATTATCCCCAAAAACAAGCCAATCATCCATCCGGCCGCGAATTGTAAGTACCAGAAAGTGCACATATTCTACAAGCGATGAGATGGTCCCGTTGGTAGCGTTCCTGGCTTCGGTCCGCAGGGGCCCCTAGGGCAAATTTTTCTCTAAATTTTTCATAATTTCTGACATTTTAGTCATATTTGAGATTTTCGGAGAAAAAATGATTTAAAACAGATTTAAGTACTGGTTTATTTCCCAAAAACTTTTTTTACTGAAAATTCATGATTTCTCATTTTTTTCTCCGGAAATTTCTCTTTTTCCTATGACCTGAAGCTGCGGAGATATTCGGAGAAAAGTTAAAGATGAAAAGAAATGAGATTTTCGTAAAAAAACGTATTATTATTATTTTTTTTTCGGAAATTTCCCTTTTCCCTATTACCTGAGTGAACGGATGCGGAGATATTCGGAGAAAATTTAAAGATGAAAAAAAATGAGATTTTCTTTTTAAAAAACTTATTATTTTTTTCCGGAATTTTTTCTTTTTCCTATTCAGTGAACGGCTGTGGAGATATTCGGAGAAAAGTTATAGATGAAAAAAATGAGATTTTCGTAAAAAAAACTTATTACATTTTTTGATCCCTCATAATTCTGAGAAATAATGAATTTCCGAAATTTTTGCAAACGTCATTTTCCTTAAGGGGTAACACCACTGTAACGGCCTGCCACGAAGCGTTTTAGACAAATAATACTTGGGGTAATTATTAAGCATATATTGAAGTATATTGCAAAAAAATGTTATGGGAAAATATTACAAAATGACGACACTGCAGCAAATTCTTCCGAGGCATGTTGAACTTAAGGTGCTCTGCGGCACGCAGTATAACTTGTGCCAATTTTAATCTGGACAAAATAATTTTTTTAAATTAAATCTAGATGCGTGTAGCTACTAAACCACGTAGGGGATTTTAGAAATATTGATTTTTGAGTAATTGCCGAGTATGTGACTGAAAATGTTAATTTTTTTTTAAGACAGTTATTTGTTAATAAATATTGTTTAAATTAACTTATCGAAAAACCCCTACGTGATTAAGTAGCTACACTCATGTAGACTTAATAAAACGAAATTCTTTTTTTTAGATTAAAATTGGCACAGTTATACTGCGTGCTGCAGAGGTTCGACATGCTTCGGAAGAATTGCTGCAGTGTCGCCATTTTGTAATATTTTCGGATAAAAATTATTTATCACATTTTCTTCCGCCAAAAAAATATCAAAAAATACGCTTCATGTAAGGCCGTTACAGTGGTGTTACCCCTTAAAGTTTTCATTTAATTTCCGAGATTTTCCCGTGATCATAATTAAAATGATGAAGTATTCGGAAAAATTCGGAAAAATTCGGAGAAATTCGGAGAAACTCGGATGTTTGCGTAAAAGTAACTGTCCGCAAAACTCCGAATCCTTCATATTTTCCAATTCATAGAAAATTCACAGTTCCAATTCATAGAAAAATTTGGAAAAAATTTTGCGGAAAAAATCGGAGTTTTTGAGAAAAAAAATTGCACTACCGGCGCGGGATTGTTCCCTGCGCTCAGTGCTTTTTTTTAATTATTATTACTATTAATTCTTATTTGATTAGTTATTTTTATTAGTTATCATTATTATTTTAATTAGTTATCTTTTAGTGTCGAAAAATTTATCGCGCACTCTGACCGCTTATTTGATTAGTTTGTACGTTAATTTCAATATAATAATAAATCTAAATTACAACATATTTATCTTCTAAAAAATTGTTTGCGTTTTACTCACACCCAAAATTGTTTGCGCTTACCTCACATGCCAAATAAAATGTAATTCATAAAAGTAAGCGGAAATGTATTTATATTCGTATTATTATATTCATTCTCATATACTTTCATCGAGCGATAAAGCATTATGATAATTCTTTATCGCTTAATGCATATGAGAATGAATATAATAATACGAATATAAATATATGTCCGCTTACTTTTATGAATTACAATTTATTTGGCATAGGGCCGGATGTAAGTAAAGCGCAAACAATTTTTTAGAAGATAAATAAGTTGTAATTTAGTTTTATTATTATATTTAAATTAACGTACACACTAATAAAATAAGCGGTCAGAGTGTTCGATACATTTTTCGACACTAAAAGATAACTAATTAAAATAATAATGATAACTAATAAAAATAACGAATCAAATAAGAATTAATAGTATGAATAATTAAAAAAAAGCACTGAGCGCGGTGAACGATCCCGCGCCTCTGCGGACCGAAGCCAGAAACGCTACCAACGGGACCATCTCATCGCTTGGAGAAAATGTGCACCTTCTGGGACTTACGATTCGCGGCCGGATACATTATGATAATGCTTTATAGCTTGCTGGAAGTATATGAGAATGAATATAATAATACGAATATAAATATATTTCCTCTTACTTTTATGAATTACAATTTATTTGGCATAGGGACGGGTGTGAGTAAAGGGCAAACAATTTTTAGAAGATAAATAAGTTGTAATTTAGATTTATTATTATATTTAAATTAACGTACAAACTAATAAAATAAGCGGTCAGAGTGTGCGATAAATTTTTCGACACTATAAGATAACTAATTAAAATAATAATGATAACTAATAAAAATAACGCTGTACGCAGGGAACGATCCCGCGCCCCTAGTGCAAATTTTTTTCTGAAAAACTCCGATTTTTTCCGGAAAATTTTTCCGAATTTTTCCGAATATTTCATCATTTTAATTATGATCACGGGAAAATCTCGGAAATTAAATGAAGACTTTAAGGGGTAACACCACTGTAACGGCCTTACAGGAAGCGTATTTTTTGATATTTTTTTTGGCGAAAGAAAATGTGATAAACAAATAATACTTGCGGTCTTTATTGAGCATATATTTAAGTATATTGCTATAAATTTTTATCCGAAAATATTACAAACTGGCGACATTGTAGCAATTCTTCCGAAGCATGTCGAACCTCTGCGGCACGCAGTATAACTGTGCCCATTTTAATCTAAAAAAAAAGAATTTCGTTTTATCAAGTCTACACGAGTGTAGCTACTGAACCACGTAGGGAATTTTCGATAAGTTAATTTAAACAATATTTATTAACAAATAACTGTCTTTAAAAAAATTGAACATTTTCAGTCACATACTCGGCAATTACTCAAAAATCAATATTTCTAAAATCCCCTACGTGGTTTAGTAGCTACACGCATCTAGATTTAATTAAAAAAAATTATTTTGTCCAGATTAAAATTGGCACAAGTTATCATGAACCTTAAGCTCAACATGCCTCGGAGAATTTGCTGCAGTGTCGTCATTTTGTAATATTTTCCCATAACATTTTTTTGCAATATACTTCAATATATGCTTAATAATTACCCCAAGTATTATTTGTCTAAAACGCTTCGTGGTAGGCCGTTACAGTGGTGTTACCCCTTAAGGAAAATGACGTTTGCAAACATTTCGGAAATTCATTATTTCTCAGAATTATGAGGGATCAAAAAATGTAATAAGTTTTTTTTACGAAAATCTAATTTTTTTCATCTATAACTTTTCTCCGAATATCTCCGCATCCGTTCACTCAGGTAATAGGAAGGGAAATTTCCGAAAAAAAAAATAAAAATAATACGTTTTTTTACGAAAATCTCATTTCTTTTCATCTTTAACTTTTCTCCGAATATCTCCGCAGCCTCAGGTCATAGGAAAAAGAGAAATTTCCGGAGAAAAAAATCATGAATTTTCAGTAAAAAAAATGTGTTTTTGGGAAATAAACCAGTACTTGAATCTGTTTTAAATCATTTTTTCTCCGAAAATCTCAAATATGACTAAAATATGAGAAATTATGAAAAATTTAGAGAAAAATTTGCCCTAGGGGCCCCTGCGGACCGAAGCCAGGAACGCTACCAACGGGACCATCTCATCGTTTGTAGAATATGTGCACTTTCTGGTACTTACGATTCGGGGCCGGATGGATGATTGGCTTGTTTTTGGGGATAATGCTTTGTCGCTTGATGAAAGTATGAGAATTAATATAATAATACGAATATAAATATATTTCCGCTTACTTTTATGAATTATAATTTATTTGGCATAAGGACGGGTGTGAGTAAAGCGTAAACAATTTTTCAGAAGATGAATAAGTTGTAATTTAGATTTATTATTATATTTAAATTAACGTATAAACTAACAAAATAAGCGATCAGAGTGCGCGATACATTTTATTGTATACATTAATAACGCAGAGAATCAAGAGCTAAATAAGCATTGAAATCAACTAAAAGCCTTGCGCGTGTCGTCGGGTGACGTCACGCGCAAGTCGTGCTCAGGTTGCTTTTTCCCTCGAAGCCTTCGTTTCGGCTTGGCCGCACATGAACGTGCTCAGCGTCCATGGGTTGGTGTAGCGGCCGAAGGCGCGGTCGGGAAACTTCGACCCCGCTCGGCTCTTGCCGAAGATGTCCGAGCGTAGCTCGCTCACGGACACGCGCTACTATGATTGTGTGATGGGCGCGTAAGAGCCTAGAGAGGGGGTAACTTTTACGCGCGATCTGGCTGCACTGCTTCGAACCCCTCATGAATGGCTGAAAACAGGATTATGAATGTCGTCGAAAGTCTCTTGAACGTTTTCGAGACCCTCGTAACTGTCTTTGAAAGTCTCTCAAGTGTTTTCGAACCCCTCAGGAATGTCTTGAAACGTATTACCAATGTCGTCGAAGGTCTCTTGAACGTATTCGAAAGTATTTTGAACGTCTTCAAACCCTTTGTGAATGTCTGTGAGTCTCTAAGACGTCGTCGAACCCCTCATCGATGTCTTCAAACGTATTATGAATATCGTTAAAGATCTCTTGCATGTCTTCGAAAGTCTCTGAACGTCATCGAACCTTTCATGAATGTCTTCAAACGTCTTATGAACGCTTTCAAAAGTCTCTTGAACGTCTCATGAACATCTTCAAACGTCTCAAGAATGTCGTAGAAAGTATCTTGAAATTGTTTGAACCCCTTATGCATGTTTTTTCGTAGAACGTGGGTACGAGGAGATGGATGGAGTGAATAAACACATGGGATTATAAAATGTCCGTTTCTTTATTTACTGAAAATGATAAATCCATTCCTACACTATTGAATATTTACAACAACAAACATAATTTTAACATCGACTGAACAAAATATATACATCATTTTCACGAGTTTTATACATCGATATTCACAAAAATGTACACAATTTTACATCAAGGTTGTAGAAAAAAAAATTTACAAAACTTTTTACGACTGTATTCTATAATGCCCCGATGGTAGGGTATCAGAGGTCCCAGGTATGATATACCGCTTATAGTCATGAGGACTCAGAGCAATTTTCGTCTCGCGAATGGTGTAGACCTTATGCAACTTTGGTCGAATGCACGTTTGACTACGCTCCATTTCAACTTCTTCCCTCAAGCATCGAGCATAATCGTCAAACGTGATTGTCCTAGCCACGACGCTACTCTTGACACCTTTAACTTTTTTCGTTTCTTTCTTACCCTCGACACGTGTCGCGTACATTTTCGATCGAAGTCCAATAAATTCGGTCATAATTGCTCCATAACATTCGCCCTTCATGAGACCGGGCACCTTCTTGTTGACGAGCGGTATACCATACCTATTGTCCGCCGAATAATCGCTTGTATCGAATTTTGAAATGTCGCGCTTCATGTCGGCATATATATCATGGCTCTCAATGTCATATATGAGACTATCCGTATCGGTATACATGACTACATTTATCTCGATACAGAGGTACCATATACTCGTGATGAAATCCATATAAGCACGTTTTGGATATGTCGAGGATGCACATACCCACATACATCGGCTTGTTGAATTTCACCTTGAGATTGCGCAATTCCACGGCAACGACGTTCTCCGAAAAAAACACTTCGGCTGTGGAAGTTTGGCTTCGCAATAATTGCCTCTGCGCGATATCTGCTCTCCCATTTTGTTAAAAGCTTTCCATCTACATGATTGCGCACATTCTTCATCGTTTTGCCAAAGACCGCATTATTCATTAATTTGAATAAATTCTTTTCAAAATCGTTTTTGACAAGCGTTCGAAACTGGGTATTTAACTCGATATACGAACGCAGTCATGGGGATTGTGTAAACTGTAGGACTCTATGGATTTTCGTGAGGCAAAGTCCATGGCGTGAGCACTGTTGCAAATTCCGGTAGTGTATGATGTAGCGCTTTTTATCGCAGACGGTTGCCAACAGCTTTTCCCCCTGCTTACCCGGCGGTTTTTCATGTATTGGACAAAATGGCAGGTCTTTCTGCGCATCATGTAGAGATTGGGGATATCCCAAGTCGACTTCAAGGATGTAGCCTATAGGTGAGTCTAGCGCGATGCATGATGGATCAAAATTGGATACGTCGTTGACTCATCGAAAATCTGCATACGGCAAGGGTTGGCAGATTGCCCATCCATACAAATTGTTGACATCAAAATACATCAAGTATGATGATGCTTTCGATGGATCAAACGACTCCATGTACTTGTTATTAGCGTGTGCATATCGGTTCGAGCATTGACTCAGACCACGGCGTATACCCCGCTCAACGAATGAAACCATGTCGATGTCAGTTAGTAATTCAAACTTGACATTCGAGTGTTTTAACATTCCATCCCAAGTATACCGCGGCAATATGTAGTAATACGTGGGATCTAGGCCATAACTCTCAACGCATGTATTTCGAAAATATCAGCTAATAACAAGACATCTGTCTTCAGGTACAAATCGCTATAATCGCCCAGCCTTCGAATGGAGAACCGCTCCCAAACGTTCTCAGCATGTGCGTACTCGCTTTCATGTACTGTAGCATCTGTCAGGGAATTGTAAAATGCGTCACGTAGTGGTAGGCAAGTGTCGTCTAGCTTGGTCCCGTCATCAATATATTCATAAGGGAAGACCCCTGTTCGTGTCAGCAAATTGAAATCGTCCGTCGAGAGAGTTGGGAATTGTGTGCGTAAAATTTTGAGTTTGTCCTCGGTCAAGAATGAGGCTAATTTGTCGAGACTGGTGTTGAGGAACTTGTATGAGTCGATAAAGCGCTATTGGATCTTGTGTTTTGGATTGTCTTCAATTTCAACATGCTTCGTAAAGGAGATGTATTTCTCCTTTGTGATTGGAAGCACATCGGTCCTTCCTTCGAACGCTGTGGCTACTTCCTTGATTATAAAATGTGCATCATAACTGGATAAATTGTGGAAAACTACTGGAATGAAAAATGACTGTTTGTAATTTAAGTTGTAGTTGGGATGGGCAGGGCCTCTATAGCGCCCAGTCAGATGGCAATGATCTCGAACGCGTACATCTTCTTGCGCAAATGGTTTCTCACATATGTGACATTGAGTCGCTGCTCAAAAACTAGCCCACTCACTCGGTGTTAAATGCGCCATTGGTACACAATCACAGAACATTTCTTTTATCCGCAGTGCTAGATTTTTTAGTTCTTCGACAAACCACGATATACAATCAGCACTGCGACGCGAGTGATATGAAGGTAATGAATCGTCATATGAAGAACACACGTAATATCCGATACTAAACACTTCATGTTGTTGATACATATCTCTCGCTAGTTTCTCCCCATCTGTCTTTGCCAGCACACTCTCCAAATCAGCATACATAATGAAGAGATGTCGCCCTTTCCAGCTAAAGTTGCTGAACTGGAGCCACTTATTGGTGTCGTTTGGTAGTCGGATCGCACAGTCATTTATTGCTCCACAATCGACCTCATGTGGTCGCAATTTTTCCTCTGATCCGAAGTAGTGCAATAACCTGCAAAAAAAACAAGATTTTTTTGTTTAATTCATCTAGCATATATAATTACCTATATATATATTATGGTAACTGCATACCGATCACAGATAAATTTTTTATGCCTATTTTTGCTCAGTTGCTTCGTCACGAGTCTCGACAGGTTCTTGATCCATACGAAGTGCCAGTGGCGGACTAAGAGGGGGGGGGGGGAGGGGGCGGTCCGCCCCGGGCCGCTGGTCCTGGGGGGCCTCCAAATCTCGAGAAGTCATTTTTTTAGTCAAATTCCAACTAAGGCCGAAATATATTCAGTAAGGGGCAGTTTCGAGTTGGAGGCCCCGTACGTATGCAAAATATAAACATAGGCAGGTAGGTACTAATTCACCTGTTATCAGGGGGCCTATTACGGTTCTCGGGTGAGACTTCTCACTTCTCGCATTTTCATCTCACGTGAGTTTAGTCACGCTATTACGGATCGGTCGAGTGAAAATATCAGATCACTAGGAACTTCCGGCTAGTTATCTTACATTTTCACGACACCGTAGAAGGGGTATACTAGCACGCCTATCAAACGCAGCCCAAAACGAAGGACGTGCCCATCGACAAAAACAACCTCTTCACTCGAATAAGCAACAAGTTTAAATAGAATCTGAGTTTGCAACATAAATGTTACCGAAAAACAAAGACAAATGTTATTAGATTTCATGAAAAAAAGACGAAGATTTAGCACGAGGCAGATTGCGACACAGCCATTCAAATGAAAAATACTGGTAATTTTTGTATCATATTAGAACATACAACGGTTCTTATAAACAGTGATAGAATTATTGTTTTATGTCAATAAATCGAACTATTATGCAATATATTCTTGTTCCGTTATACTGAAGGAATCCAAGGCATCGCACAGTGATCGTCGTATACGAAGGATTCGATTTTTCCGATCTCGCAAAACCACAATCATCAGAAAATGATTCATCATTATCGGATGACATTACTTAACTCGCTACGATATCAACTTTAAGTTGCTGAATTTTATTAATTATTCGGTGTCGAGATGCTACCGTCTCTGAATCAGCCATTTCATAGTAACTTGTGTTATGTGTTAGCTTTGGACGTGTCGTCGCTGGGTTCGGAAGACGCTCACGCATGCGCATTTAGATTTTCGACATGACATTTCCTGTCGAGTAAAATTACGTGAATAATCTCGCATTTTCACTAGGTGAAGAGAACCGTAATAGGCTGAGCTGCTCACTTTTGTCATTTTCACCCGAACGGAGAACCGTAATAGCCCCCCAGGTCATGATAGAAATTGTCAACATAGCATAAAGCTCTACCTATTTATAGCCAGCGCCATCAAAATGGTGCGCCCCGTGCGGTGGGCACCGCTCACTTTATGGTGGCTTTGGCGCGAAACATAAATACTAGATCCGAACAATTGAGAAATTTCGTAATAAAAATGACATACATACGTACTAAACAAATTACATCCATACGTACTAAAGAATAACAACAGGGGAATTCAACCAATCTGAACCTTACTGTCGTAAAATTACATTATAACTTGTAACTTGTTAGAAGCCAAAATAAATATAGTAGCCGCCGCTTTTGCCAACTTGTTTCGTTATACCCACCATAAGCGGTTCTACGATCCACCAGAAAACCTCTAATACCGCTTGGTGTTACCGCTTACGGTCTAGTAAACAAGCAACTACATCTGATGCACTTACATAACAAAATTATGAAGTATTTCAAAACATACTTTTTCAAGCAAATAAAACTCGATTCAATTACTATACCCTGTAGTCTATATTCATTCAAATCTATATACAGCCAAAACATTATTCAGGGAATCCCCATGGCGCTGGTAGGTATTTACAAGATCGTAGTGTTGCTTACACCATAAAAGTTGACACACTTTGTGTCAAAGGGCCTTGTCATAGCAAAATATAATGTATCATAAATTTGTTTACACGTTAGTGGTTGAATATCTTGCTCACCACTAACAAAAACCACCATCCACTAAAAACAAATTTTATCCACTAAAAAGGATGCCTAAACCACCAGTTTACGTGGAAAATCCACTAAGTTGTCAAAACTATTAGCCGCTGCGGGACTTTCCTGACCCACGGTCTTACATACAGGTCTGGAAACGAAGCCACATTTCAATGATGCCGTGAGGCACCGTTACAAGATCCACTTTTTGTTCCGCTCGCCGCCACATGTGTCACTCCTATCGGAGGATATCCCCCACCCACGGTCTTCTGTGATCTCACCCTACTTATAATTTCCGTGTTGTCATGTGAACGATAAGCGCGGTCCGTGTGTCATCTCATGCTCTTAAGGCATTTCTTTCACGAACTCGAATATTTAATAATTAATTGTTTTTCGTCTATAATCAAGTAAAAATACATCCCCGTATACGGGTAAAATTGCAAGCTAATTGATCGAACTTTTAACGAAAAATGACAACTCTAAAAAAGGTCTCATTTATACGGCGCTTTATGGAGATAACGCGCTGGCCACATTTATATGTAATAATTTAAACACTAAATAACTGTAGATGCCCGATATAAACTGCTCACACGTGTAAAATTTTATAAAGATTTCGTAGCGACAATAAAAACAGCCGGTCACCGAATGTTTAGAGAAAATATTCAGAATTAAACCTAGAAATATGTGACTAGCAGACGAGTTTTCGTAGCTACGACTTCAGAGAATGGGTCTATCAATCAGTTTAGTCTTCAGTAAGCGTATTATTTGTTCATTTGGTTTTTTATTCGTATCCTCATTAAATATTCGGAGGCAAGGTCGACGGTGCCTGCGCCTCGATCTGGAGAGTGGGAGAGACAGACAGAAGATATTCTATCCATGTCACATATGTACCCGTCAACAGCAATGTCACGTAGTGGCGAAAAATGTAAAGAAAAGTAGATCGACTTAGCGCGCCGAACATATCGTGGTCGTTTCCAAACCTGTATCAAACCTTTATTATTATTAGATGGGACTTCAGTGAATCTTTGCCCTGTTTATCACTTATAATCCAATACTTCTTGATCGTGTCTCGGTCGCATCATGCGAGAGAAGTTTTTCTAAACTAAAATTTATAAAAAAAATTCGTCGAGCTATGATGAACCAAGAACGCCTAGTAAATCTGTCCATTCTATCAATTGAAAGGAAAGTTTCAAGGGAAATAGATTTCAACGACGTTATTGAGAAGTTCAGTTAAATGAAAGCACGAAAACATGTAAAATAGTTACAGAGCAAAAGCTTTGTTTTTAAACATATAAGTACAGTAAAAGTTACTTTCTTATTATAGTCGTCATTATTTATTTGAATTCTACCTGCTAGGTGCTGTGTTAAATGCTGATCCGTGTTCTAATTTTTTTACCCATATCATAAGTAGGGCGTATAGTAAAATTACATATCATCAATAATACATCCATTTTTTAGCAGACCGGGGGCCTCATTTATTATATGCCGCCCCAGGCCTCCGACGGACTTAGTCCGCCACTGCGAAGTGCCCCACATTGTTGTCCTCAGTATCCTGCATGTACAGCAAATTGATGTGCTTTTCCTTCTTGTCTTGAGTTATGCGTATCGGAACAATGTCGTTTTTGGTGGTGGTGATATACACGTTGATCGATACATTGTTATGAAGTTCAAATTTTTTAATTTGATGTATCGTCACCGGGAATTCGATATCCTTCAGATTCAGTACTGTCGAATAATGAGGGTAAGAAGATGAACGGGCATTGTGTTGTTCAGCTGGGTATGGAGCAGCTACAACTGCCCATGCGAAGTATGCGGTATCTTTAGATTTGACGTTAACCACAGCCTTCTTCAACATTATTTCCCGCGGCAATGATATGGAGCACCCGGCACGCATCGAATTATGCTTATTCACATTTATCGTGAGGTTAAGTATTTTCTGTAGAGCCCAGCCACTACGTTCTTGAAATTCATCGAGTAATGTTAAAGAGGGCTCCATAACACGCTGTTCATACCACTCTCCCAAATCGCTTGTGCTAAATAGTTCGCAGTTTCGCGTGTTGATACTTTCACCATTAAACACTGTATTGATTTTAATGCTGTTGTGCTTGCCGATGATATTTTGCACATGATGGAGCACTAGGACGCGAGCATCATTTACGAAGTGTCTCGGCTCGATGTGGCTTTGATTGATGATGGAACCGGTCAATATCCGACTCTCGAATGATGTTTCAATCTCCCGCCAGATTAACTCACGATCACTATGTCCTGCGCCCGTGTGTATGAAGTGGCCCCGCACAGAATTCCTCAACCCTTTCAGACGTGCTATTTGGGCTATTAGTGACTGTTGGTGTCCAATTAATAATCGCGGGCGCTTAATCCGACTTTGCATTTCCAGCCCTTCGATGAACTCGACGCATCGTTGCTCCCACGCGGCAAAATCTTCAACCGAACTTAAAAGGACGGCTTGGTCATGTAAGATTTGTTCCATGTTGATGAGTACGAAAAAACTTCCACGATGTTAACAGACTGACTGCTTGATGCAAAGTGCAGCCAGATTTGAGCGGAGCGGATCATTAAAAAGGCTCGTTCTTCTGGGGGGGGGGGGGGGGGGGGAATTCGGCCCTCTCTCTCGGGTAAACAGAGTTTTCCGATAACGCATAGACTGCTCGAGGAACATGAGACAAAAAACACGAAGTCGGGATACATCGGGTTGAAAGATTTTATGCGGCTTGGAGCGGCGCTTGTCGATGGATCCCTAAAGTTTATAGTTTTTCCAAGAAATCCTGACTTGTCGAGACCTGTCTGAAGTCCTGGCGAGACAAAAAAAAATATTTTTGGACTCTTTATCTCGGGAAAAACACCCGAGTTTTCTAATATGACATCCAAGTGGTCCATCGGCGCCTAGGTTGCTCGCGGAACATGAGACAAAAACAGGACGTCAGGATGCATCGGGTCAAAAGATTTTATGGGCCCTACAGCTCAAGCGGTCCATCGGCGCCAAACTTCGATGTGTGAGACATGTTTGAAGAAGCAATTAAAACGTGTGGTCACTATCGCGAACGTTACGTGGCGTTGATTGGAATGTTCTACAACGGTTGTCGAGAACCACTTCAGCAAATCTATCCACCCGATATGTGTCCAACGTGTTTGAACATATACCATGCCTATTGTAAGCATTATGTCATTCATCATTCTAAATATCATTGTGTTGAATTGATGGATAAGAAAAAATACATGTTTGTTTTTTTTTTGTTTCAGAATGACTGCATTGTTGCTGCCTATATTAAAACACACACACACACACGCATACACATACACACACACACACACGCACGCGCACACACGCGCACACACACACACACACACACACGCACACGCACACGCACACGCACACGCACACGCACACGCACACGCACACGCACACGCACACGCACACGCACACGCACACGCACACGCACACGCACACGCACACGCACACGCACACGCACACGCACACGCACACGCACACGCACACGCACACGCACACGCACACGCACACGCACACGCACACGCACACGCACACGCACACGCACACGCACACGCACACGCACACGCACACGCACACGCACACGCACACGCACACGCACACGCACACGCACACGCACACGCACACGCACACGCACACGCACACGCACACGCACACGCACACGCACACGCACACGCACACGCACACGCACACTCACACGCACACTCACACGCACACGCACACGCACACGCACACGCACACGCACACGCACACGCACACGCACACGCACACGCACACGCACACGCACACGCACACGCACACGCACACGCACACGCACACGCACACGCACACGCACACGCACACGCACACGCACACGCACACGCACACGCACACGCACACGCACACGCACACGCACACGCACACGCACACGCACACGCACACGCACACGCACACGCACACGCACACGCACACGCACACGCACACGCACACGCACACGCACACGCACACGCACACGCACACGCACACGCACACGCACACGCACACGCACACGCACACGCACACGCACACGCACACGCACACGCACACGCACACGCACACGCACACGCACACGCACACGCACACGCACACGCACACGCACACGCACACGCACACGCACACGCACACGCACACGCACACGCACACGCACACGCACACGCACACGCACACGCACACGCACACGCACACGCACACGCACACGCACACGCACACGCACACGCACACGCACACGCACACGCACACGCACACGCACACGCACACGCACACGCACACGCACACGCACACGCACACGCACACGCACACGCACACGCACACGCACACGCACACGCACACGCACACGCACACGCACACGCACACGCACACGCACACGCACACGCACACGCACACGCACACGCACACGCACACGCACACGCACACGCACACGCACACGCACACGCACACGCACACGCACACGCACACGCACACGCACACGCACACGCACACGCACACGCACACGCACACGCACACGCACACGCACACGCACACGCACACGCACACGCACACGCACACGCACACGCACACGCACACGCACACGCACACGCACACGCACACGCACACGCACACGCACACGCACACGCACACGCACACGCACACGCACACGCACACGCACACGCACACGCACACGCACACGCACACGCACACGCACACGCACACGCACACGCACACGCACACGCACACGCACACGCACACGCACACGCACACGCACACGCACACGCACACGCACACGCACACGCACACGCACACGCACACGCACACGCACACGCACACGCACACGCACACGCACACGCACACGCACACGCACACGCACACGCACACGCACACGCACACCACACACACACACACACACACACACACACACACACACACACACACACACACACACCACACACACACACACACACACACACACACACACACACACACACACACACACACACACACACACACACACACACACACACACACACACACACACACACACACACACACACACACACACACACACACACACACACACACACACACACACACACACACACACACACACACACACACACACACACACACACACCACACACACACACACACACACACACACACACACACACACACACACACACACACACACACACACACACACACACACACACACACACACACACACACACACACACACACACACACACACACACACACACACACACACACACACACACACACACACACACACACACACACACACACACACACACACACACACACACACACACACACACACACACACACACACACACACACACACACACACACACACACACACACACACACACACACACACACACACACACACACACACACACACACACACACACACACACACACACACACACACACACACACACACACACACACACACACACACACACACACACACACACACACACACACACACACACACACACACACACACACACACACACACACACACACACACACACACACACACACACACACACACACACACACACACACACACACACACACACACACACACACACACACACACACACACACACACACACACACACACACACACACACACACACACACACACACACACACACACACACACACACACACACACACACACACACACACACACACACACACACACACACACACACACACACACACACACACACACACACACACACACACACACACACACACACACACACACACACACACACACACACACACACACACACACACACACACACACACACACACACACACACACACACACACACACACACACACACACACACACACACACACACACACACACACACACACACACACACACACACACACACACACACACACACACACACACACACACACACACACACACACACACACACACACACACACACACACACACACACACACACACACACACACACACACACACACACACACACACACACACACACACACACACACACACACACACACACACACACACACACACACACACACACACACACACACACAAGTACGATTTAACAATACATACTATGTAAATCCATTATTTAATTTTATTGTGAACAAACTATTGTTTAATTATCTTAATATTGACCATTCGGTGCATTCTCGCTCGATTTTCGTTAACAAAGAACGATGCATCGAACAAAAAAAATCCCTCGGCTAATCACTGCTTTTTGATATCTAAAAGAAGCTTACATTCTTCGTTCGTTCGTTCAATCGCTCGTCCGTTCGCTCGATCGTTCGATCGCTCATTGCGTTCGTTCGGTCTTCCATTCGTTGCGTTCGCTCAATCGCAGTCCGAATTTGAAGTTTCGATTTTCGGTGAAAAATAGAAAATTAATAAATCGAAATCGACTTTGAAATGAGAATTCAAATCAATGTTCCCAAGCTATATCCTCTTTGAAAATAAAAATCGAAATGAATGTTCTCAAGCGATATTCTTTCAGAAAATCTTGAGCTTTCGTCCCTGAGTAAGTACTAAGACCTCTAAGGTGAGCATCATCAACATCTATGTTGAGACGGTATGAGAAACGTCCGTAAATTTGTCCTGAAAACATGGTGTTAAATATGGCCTGTCGGCGTCGTTCGTGTCGCTAGTGTACCAAAAATATAGAAATACAGCCAGTGCACAGGGTGAAAGTGACTGTTATGGCGGTTGACGCTTATCAAAAAAAAACCTGTCGTGCAGTAAGATTGTTTGCGACGGCGACTTTGAAAGAGTATCGGACGAGGGAGTATCGAAAAATTGACTTTTTACTTACAAATCTAATCTGACCTATTTTCCGAGTTTTTCTGTTTAGGTTTGAGGTTATGCGTGGCACTTATTTTTGAGACCCCCAGAACCCGCGATTATTCACGGTCATATATTTATCTTTTCTCTTCTGCCCGTTATGTACTGACAGAGAACATAGATCTATGTTTCTGGCACTGATGATTTGTATTTGTACGTTCAGAAGCTTTTCTCGAAATCGATAATTAAAATGAATTTGAAATATAATAAACCACACCTTTAATGTAACAGTTTATTTTCAATAATTTAAAATATCGCGAGATTAGTGAATTTAATACATGTCTATTTTTATTTGGTAAAGATGGGGAGAATGTGTGCAGTGCCAGGATGTCACAGTGGCTTTGCCAAAGATCACACAGCGAAAAAGATTAGCACTGCGCCGCTGTATTCTGTTTTCCATTCCGGAAGTAACAGAATCATTTCATGAGTTAACCTTTACTCTGCATGCTCTGCTTTTATTTCAAATATTTACAGTACAGCACTTTACGTACACTTCTAGAATTTTTGTAACCTCGCATGTTTCGTAGCCACGTAAAATATTTCCCGTTGCTGACGAACGACTTGTAAGACATATTGTTGTTGTTTTTCATCTCTTGTAGCATGCAATTGAATGCTGATAGAGGGTTAATAATCAAAGACTACGTATGACACAGATAAAAAAGACATATATACTATTGAATAATAAATTAAATACAACCGATAAATAGATGCAAAACAGCGGCAAAATGTCCTTCAAGTAAGTTTTGAGCATCGAAAAATGTTCCCCACGGTCACAATGATCTTACGAAAATAATGTTATCAATTAAATTGTTACAGATCTTTGACCAAACCAAAATTCTACAATAATAATGAAGACAATGGTAATTTTTTTTAAAATAAATAATGCTTATAACTAACAAGTAGTGTTTTTTATCATAAAAAGGTTACGCTCGTTATGATAATTGTTTGTTATTTTAATCCAGTCTTTGAACAAAAAACAAAAAGTTCTTGTGCGCAAACTATCCTCGATCGCACAAAACCCCGTACGCTACGCCACATGCTCTAAATTTCCATCTTGGAACGAAAAAGAAAGGGGTTAACTCTATACAAATACCGAGACAAAATAGAAACCACTCCCCTCGAAGGAGAACTGTGGCCAGCTCAGTCCTCCGTAGACACTCCGCTGGCCTGCTCCACAGTGACAAAGACCCCTGCAGCAGATTCACTGTTCTTCGATGTGGCTCCTAATCTAAACACAAAACCAAACAAACCCGAAGTCAACACAACCCTATAAATTGTCATTCAATGAATTGGTATGTTTGGCTTTGTTTTTCGACGAATTACTTTCTCAACTGATTGCTTTCGACGAATTGCAATTCAACGAATTGTTTTTCGATGAATCGTTTTCGACGAATTTTCAGCAAATCCACCTTAGTGTGTTAGCAACAGCCGCTCAAGACTTATTATATTATCACAGCATATGACGCTCTGATACTGTCTGTATAATTATAACCATGTGCACAGTTTTATTCTTTATCAGGCCAATGACAGGCGCAGCCAGTGGAGGAAAGCACTTGGCTGCGAATTGGACGCTAACCAATTTGTGTGCCAGATTCATTTCTCGGAGGAATCTTTGAAAAAGTTTGACAAACGTTTCTTGGCAGATGTCACCGTCTACGTTTCGCCTTTGGCTCGGTGGCATTTGAACGCAGATGCTGTACCAATTTCTCAACATCATGAACCGACGGATGGTGGGATAAACATTGTTATATACTTACTTATTTAATGAAGAGAAAGCAACTACAGAATCAGCATCCATCGAGTTCAAAGTCAGATTGTATCGTTTCATTAGTACAATTATTTTAATACTCTCTTTTTAGTTTATATTTCTTGTAAATGATACAATGTTTTGTTTGTCAAGTTTAACTCATCTTAGATTTGTGTTCCAAAAAATAGTTTAACAGTTTAACAAAGATGTCTGGCGCTTCAGATCCTCGGGGTTCTGAAAGAACGATGTTCTTCGCAACACTTTGCATCGGGGATAGTATTTTGCACATTGCTTTTTTTATTATTTGCATACATATCTATGCACAAGCATGTACGGGTTGAAAGCCCCTATCATCAGAAAGTTTGTCGAATCGGAATTCAATTTCGAAGAGCAATGTTCATTTTATTCTTCTTAAAAATTTCAAAGATTGGAATTTCAGGAGAGTTGATGATTTCGGGGGAGAACGAGACATATAGGTACGTCTTAGGTGCGAGTTTCTCCCGAGAACGCGAAGGCCAAGATTGTTGACACGCCCAGCCAATGCCTCTAAACGCGTCTATTAGGAAGAAAATTGAAAACGGAGCAAGTGGGGGCTATCTCTCGGTGGGGATATTGAAATTCGAAAGCAGTCAAGTGGGGGGAGAAAAAGATTCTAGAAAAGTCGAGGAACGACCAAGACGCTTGAGAAGGGGAAGAAAAAAGCGGCAAAATAACAGTATAAAAGGGCCGTCCTCGGACTGAAAAAGGTCTTCTCTTTCGAACTCTGGCTGGCGCAAGTAGTGAAAAAGATACCAGTACAAGCTGAAAAAGCGAAGAAAGTATCGGAGTAAGGAAAGCGCCAGCATCAAGAATAAGGAAAGGACCAAAACGTAGGGACTTCTCTCGATTATTGAGGGCATTAGTAGTGAATGGGCGTAAGTACAAGCCGCAAAGGCGAGGAAAACAACCACTAAGGAAACTGCCCGAAAATAGCGAGAGGAATTGGAGACAGTCCTCGGATCACTTTCTTTAATTATTTGAGCATAAGTAGTGAAAAGGAGCCGAGAAAGACTCCCGACTAAGGAAAGTGCCAGAGAACGCAAGTAGTGGAAAGGAATGATCGGGTGCTCCCGAATAAGGAAAATGCTCAAGATAAAAGGAGAAATGACAGTGTGCATCTCATAGAAATAGGATGAGGCAAAGGAAGTTTTAAATCAGAAGAAGTAAATAAACTAAAGAAACAGAAATTAATAAAAAAAAGGTACGAGTACCGCCCAGCTGTGCACACGTCTTCCTCGGTCTTTAAATTTTGCCGGTAACCGTTACCGAGAGAGAGAGAACTAATAGAATCACTTGAAGAGAGCAAGCGAGAGACAAACAAAACAAACGGGGCAGTGGCCGAGCAAAGCCAACGCAGAAAATTTGGAATTCACGAACACACAAAGTACACATGAAAAGGTCCCCGAGCGACCCATGTACACACAAATACACACAAATATTCAAAAATTGTAAGGCGGAATAAAAGCGACACCACACATACACATAAGAAAACGCACAAATACAAGGACACGTTTTAAAACACATGTAAACACTGCGGCACCCATACAACACAAACATTCAAACGTACACACATACCCATATTTAAATACACGAGCGAAACTACACGCACACAAACAATACTTACCTGCCACAATGCGATGACACACTCACACATTCAAACATATGCGTACACAAAAACATTGCAGCGCGAGTTAAGGGAGACTCCACACACACACACACACACACACACACACACACACACACACACACACACACGCACGCACGCACGCACGCACGCACGCACACACACAAACACAC
This sequence comes from Ophion slaviceki, assembly GCA_944452715.1. Classification (NCBI taxonomy): domain Eukaryota; kingdom Metazoa; phylum Arthropoda; class Insecta; order Hymenoptera; family Ichneumonidae; genus Ophion; species Ophion slaviceki. The sequence continues at coordinate 50,279,312 of OX101785.1, read as the reverse complement.
ACACACACACACACACACACACACACACACACACACACACACACACACACACACACACACACAAACACGTAAGAATCTCGGGCAAGCGCAGCGACCAGCGACGAAATTCGAATGTACAGGCGGATTCAAAAGAAGCTGTATTGAGACCAAGGAGAAAATTGCAATGAATTCACGACTTATTGTATGTGAAAAAGGTCTCTATTAATATACTCCCTAATCGAATCCCGAACCCAAATAAATTTTATGTAATAAGGGGAGACCCGTACAGTATTTTTGCAATTACAAGTGTTGATTGTCGAAATTTTTATTTCAGACGCGCAATATTTTATGTGTGATTTCGTCTAATTAGTTTAATGTAATAATTGATATGACAATTTTTATAAAGTTCTTAAATTTTTGTTTATTTACGGAAAATGTATTATGACTGTAAATAATTTTTATCATGCATTTTTGAATAGTTACAAAAACCATCAACCATTAATAAACAGATTCACGTTAATTGCTTTTAGAACTTATTACTATTATTATTCGGGTTATTATGGTTCCTATAACAAATGTAGTCAATATTCAAACTAATTTACCGATAAATACCGTAACAAATAATTTCAATTAAAAAAAATAATTGCAGTTATAAAAAAACTTCACGAGGCGAGAATCGAAAGCAGTACCTCGCGCGGTGCCATACAGTTTTTTTATGTTGTGCGTAAAATTAAACTTAAGAAACAAACGCATCTTAGTAGTAGTTAGATTGTAGGCTTTGGGCTGCTGTTATCAGCATCTTTGAGTCTTGATATCATTTTAATAAATATAAAATGCTAGATGATGGCTCACGGTAGCGGTGACGCTGCGGGTGGTGCCATAGCTTATGCAAAGGATATTTCCGGTGTGACTTTCGTGTGTATCGCTTCAATTCTTTCGATGAGTTGTCGTTGTCTAATGCCTCTCACTTTATGAGCGTTTGTATATGAACTTGTAGTATAGGTATCACTTATACTACAAGTATAAGTGATTGACTGGGTGATCTAGGTTATTGCAATTTGCACAGCGGAGGAGCTGTTTGTCTGATGAGTTATTTAAAGTGCATTTTCCGGTTTTGTGTGAAGCACTACTCTTGACGCAGTGGTATGTGAGGTTGCAATTTACACTCGCATGTCCTAGTCGCTGACATTTTCGACGTACTTGACACACTATAATCTCGGCCGCTTAACCACATTTGCAAGGAGACTATAGGGAAGGAGACCAATCTTCGTATGGAGAGACGGTCCGGGGAAAAAATGGACATATATAAACATAAATAATCATGAACGAAATTTGTCTCTATATAATCATATATAGTAATATATAGCCATATATGATCACATGTAATCATATATGATTATATTACTCATATACTATTGCATACACAATAGTATATGAGTATATATAATCATATATGATTACATGTGATGATATGTGGCTATATATTACTATATATGATTAGATAGAGACAAAATTCGTTCACGATCATTTATGACAAAATCATACATGATTATTTATGTTTATATATGTCCATTTTTCCCGGGTATGCAGATACAAATGTACAAATACTTTTTTTATAATACAAGTGTAAAATATGATTGTTGAAGATGTACAATATGTATAGACCTATTTGTGATATTAAGCTGGTAAATCAGTAATAAAGAAAAAAATATTTTTAATTTGTATACCTATTAACAATTATTAAAATCACCATTTTATTACGTTTATAATAAAACAATGAAATATTATCAGCATCACATGCTGATTTTGCTGCTTATAGACCGTATTATATAAAAAATTACACGCAGTATACATGATCCTATATGACATCAAAATAGTTTGTAGTGGTATTATATATGGAATAATATCCATGATCATATATGTTTTTGTTATTATATACGTTCAAATATGGTTGTTGCGGATAATCACGATTACACATACGATTATACATGAGACTAAAATAGTTTGTACATCATACTTAATATGATATTGATAAAATGCTGTAAAATAGGTGAAAATGCTTGCAAATATAGCTGTAAATGCACGTGAGGGACAATAGCGATGACGTAGGAGTAGCGCGAGGTTGATGAGTCTGTTCCTTCAGGATTTCGAGGGCAATTTTCCCAGAACGACTGTATAATATTAATATGTAGTTTATTCATGACCATATTTGTACAACAACTGCTTGATAAAAATAATTACAATGTACTTCAAGAAATAAGCTTCCTGGCTGTTTATATTTCACCTATTTCACAACATTTTATCAATATCATATTAAAGTAACTGGCTCGCCCAATTGAGCTCATACGAACTGATCAATGGTTGGGTCGCTATGAGTTAGTAATATTGTGAATGTTTTGTTATCCAGCCCTTGTCTAGTCACTGCCCAGCCGATCTTGTTCACAAATGACAAAGTGAGGTTATGCGACTACGTGTAGTTCCATTGAGCGATTGGCTCATGGCTGGCTAAGCCACGGTCTTACATACAGTTCTGGAAACGCTAATGCTGGCAGCCGCGATCCGATGGATCAATTAGCGTGGCAAATTTCGGTGCTAGCGCCGCCACTAGTTGTCGCTGCGATTCCGAAACCCGGACATACATAACCTCAATACGGCAAGCAACGGAGTGAGCGGTTGAAAACGTGTGTCGCTGAGTTGCTGATAACTATGGTTTTTTCTGTGTTTTGGACACAGTACCGTTGACAACCGAAACAACTGCAACAATGAAAAAAATAAAACAAGAAGAGGCAATATAAAAAAAAAATGAAAGGATTCATTCTGCTTACTGCGATATGAAAAAAATGCACGTACAAAAATAAAAAAAGCAGAGAATTTTTGCATTTGTATTTTTATTAAATTACTTAAAAAACACGGGAATGAGGGATAGAAAAAAAAATAGAGATAAGTGGCTTTGAACCTACAACAACGCGAGTATGAGGTGAGTAAGTTCACATGCAATGTGACTGCTTTAAAATCGTATGTATATGCTTATCATGCTCGCTTGGCTTTAGAAAGTTTGTTTCATTACGATTAGGATCATATATTTTTTTAATGTACTAATCGAAACTGACAGGATTAACGCGTTTTCCTGGCCCTTTTAACAGTGTTTCGAACTCATGAAAAATATCCGTGTAACGAACATGAAGGTGGGACAGAGATAGAGGGATAGTAGCATGGCCGACTAGTGCTGTCTCTGCCTGACCCCCTCCCCAGGCCACGCCGCAATGGGTATTCTGATAGCAACGAACCCAGTGGCGACTAGTGAACTAGCAACTCTCTTCAATAAGCTATCCGCCCCTTCCACTGGAGTTTCCAGACCTGTATGTAAGACCGCGGGCTAAGCAACTTGAGGTACAGATGGCGTTGAGAATGAAAAAATTCTCAAGTTGGTATCTTGTCATGACCTAACCAGTTAACTGCAGCTTTGCACTTCTTGGCTAGTCACTGAACAGCCGATTTTGGTTAAAAAATAGTCACATAACATCACGTCACGTAGTCACGTACTCACATAACAAAGTGTGGTTATGTGACTACGTGTAGTTCCATCGAACGATTGGCTCATAGCTGGCTGAGCAACTTGAGTTACAGATGGCGTTGAGAATGAAAAAATTTTCAAGTAGGTATCTTGCCATGACCTAGCCGGTTAACTGCGGCTATGCACCCTTTGGCTAGTCATTCACCAGCCGATCTTGGTCACAAATGGCAAAGTGTGGTTATGTGACTACCAGGTGTGTAAGTATGAAACCGGAATTTTTGTACAGAAAAAACACGTTTATTGTAATGATATGATACAAAGTAACTTATTCAAAGTATTGTCCGTCGCTATCTATACATTTTTCCCATCTTTCTGGCAATTTGTGGATTCCGCGCCAAAAGAACTGTTGCTCTTTTGAGGCAAACCAGTCATCGAGCCATTTTCGTACATCTTCGTAAGAAGTAAAGCGCTGCTCAGCAAATGCGTGTCCCATCGATGCAAACAAGTAGTAATCGGATGGGGCAAGGTCCGGTGAGTAAGGCGCGTGCTGAAGAATCTCCCAACGGAACGACTCTATCGTTTCCTGGACCTGTTTTGCTTTGTGTGCTGGTGCATTGTCATGCAGCAAAATCACCTTGTGTTGTCTTTGTTGGTATTCTGGTCGTTTTTCACGCAAAACTCGATCCAAATCGGTCATTTGTTGTCGGTAGCGTTGAGTATTGACAGTTTCCCCAGGTTTCAGCAGCTCGTAGTAGATTACGCCCTTCTGATCCCACCAAACACACAGCATTGTCTTTCGTCCGTAGCGGTTTGGTCTTGCGGTCGATGTTGATGGTTCACCCGGGGTAACCCATGACTTTTTGCGCTTAGGATTCTCGAAATATATCCACTTTTCATCGCCAGTCACAATTCGATGGAGAAATGACTTTCTTTTGAACCTGGCGAGCAGCATTTCGCATGATGTTTTGCGGCTTTCCTGTCTTTCGTTGAGTTCATGTGGAACCCATTTCCCCACCTTTTGTATCTTTCCCATGGCTTTCAACCGAAGGGAGATGGCTTCTCGGGTCACCTTTAACTGATCCGCCAGTTGTTGTTGTGTTTGAGCGTCGTCTTCGTCCAACAGGCTTGCAGGTCAGCGTCTTCAAACTTTTTCGGTGGTCTTCCACGTTCTTCGTTCCTCGCGTCAAAATCGCCACTTTTGAACCGTTTGAACCACTCGAAACACTGTGTTTTACCGAGAGCATGCTCACCAAACGCCTCCACAAGCATTCGATGCGATTCGGCTGCGGTTTTCTTCAGATGAAAACAGAAAAGTAGTGCTGTCCGCAAATCGTAATTTGTTGGCACAAAACTCGACATCTTTATCTCTAATAAACTAATGCTACTGAATGAAACTCGTGTTATTGTGAGTTGGAAATCTTTGTCGGATATCAATACAATAACAAGACACCGCTGACGTGATGTGTCGGTAACTGCATCGACATCTAGCGCCACCTATGGGCAAATTCCGGTTTCATACTTACACACCTGGTACGTGTAGTTCCATCGAGCGTTTGGCCCATGGTTGGCTAAGCAACTTGAGTTACAGATGACGTTGCAAATGAAAAAAATCCTCAAGTCGGTATCTCGCGATGTCTAGCCAACACTTGACAACTGCGGCCGCACTACCCGGAATAAATAATCGGATAAACACAATTTAAGGTTATGTAATTCTAGGGGATTATCACTCTCAATATGGACGCAATTGAGTCATTGATCCGATAATGTAATTTACATTTGTTAATTCACCCATTTTTTAATAATCTAACATCGTGTAGTGTAACATGCGTAGGCGATGCGAAAATTCAGAAATTAAACAAGGAGAACTGACTCAGTGGACAACGTCACAACTCATCACCCAGAGATCCCGGGATCGAAACCACGTTAGGGGTCGTCTATTAATCACGTGAGGCTCAAATAGGGGAGGGGGGATTTGGTTAACATCATGATTAATCATGCTGCGGAGGGGGGGGGGGGGGTTGTGACTTATCACGTGTATTTTTTTGTGTAACTGCGCGGGCAATGCCATTTAAATATACCGGCAATATATATTATTTCGTTTTCCGTAATAAAATACCGCACTTTCTATCGCTTGTGTCTGACGTTTGTTAAGGCAGTCTGGTCTAGAAATTTGACAAAATCGTTTTTCATTTTCATTGTATTATTCCTTAGACCTTTCTTAATACGCTCGTGAAAACCGTTTATTGATATTTAAAAAAATAGTAAAGTAATAGAAATGATAAACAAGCCGCGCGCAAACCTCATCTAACGGTATCAAAACTTTGAACGCGTTTATCTCAGAACTATGTTTTTCAAATCGGCGGCCACGATATCTCGATAACTAATTGACCGATCGAGCTCAAATTTTGCACTTACCTTCGGTAGCCTCTTTCCGAGGGCTGGTGGCAGAATTGAGTCGAACAATAATTTTGCCTACATTTTATAACTCGTCGAATACCCGAAAATGTATGATATAACGTTAATCAAAGTTTAACAGGCCGCCATTTTGTAACAAAATTTTTTTAAGTACTAATTCTGCTACCAATGCTGCGAATACTCATACAGATTGAGAATATATATATATATATATATATTTCAGATGCATACATCACCCAGAGTGGGCGCCGATTGAGGCGGTTTTCGGCGGACCATGTTGTAAAAAAATAAAAAACTACATGAAATATTTTAAATAATTTTTGTTTAAATGTAGATACATTTAAACACTCAAAGGAACAATACACTCATACACTCAAAGGAACAATAAATACATAATTCCATCAAGACAACTTCAACGGTTTAAAAGTTATTCCAACCCAAAAATGGCTTAAACAATCGCGCTCTAGACCAGACTACTGCCTTAACAAAAAAAATACCCGTGATGTTGGGGGGGGAGGGGGCTAGAAACCTCACCACATTTCACCATGGGGGATGGGGGGGGGGTGCTCAAAAAGTGGCTTAAAAACCTCACGTGATTAATGGACGACCCCTTACATTTTTAAATACCTTTTACCTTTTACCATTTTTAAATTTTAAAATACCTCAGACAAGCGCTTACCTTGTCTGAGGTATTTTAAAATTGAAGCATCGATATATTTACAACGCAAATATCATGACCGTAATTAACGAACAACGAAGAATATCGTAAAAGGGTTCAATGACGTAAATAATGTGAACGAAATTTTCACTTTATCTAGTCGCCACTTATTTTTTTTCTCCGTCACTAGCTGAAAAAACTAGGTCATGGCTAGGTCAGAAATATTATACAACCATGAGATATTTCGTTCTATCTAGTCATCATCTAATTTTCTGTATTCAGCCACTAGAGGACCAAAGCGTTACAAGGCTGGGTAGTCAATAGCTAAAACAGCTATTTAAAGGCGATTCGGAACACAACTTTACTAGATCGTGGCTAGGCGGTGATAAGTTACGTTTTCCACTCGGGTACTGTATATACGCGCTTCCCGCGTTTGCCGTCTACCGCCACTACTTAACCGCTTTCACACGCTCGTCTGTTTTCTACTACAGTAGAACCTCGATTATCCGAACTTCGATCATCCGAACCCTCAATTATCCGAACGCTCAATTATCGGAACGTTGGCGCGAAAGATGCATTGTTGCTCGCTGCCACCGCCGTGAGCAACAATAAGCAACCCAACGCAACTTCTCCTTCTCAAACGGCTGCGAGACTTTGCCGCTCAAAAACGCGTTACAGCCGTTCGTCAATTAAAAATGGACGATTTTATAAAAAAAATATGAAAAAAAAGCATTCGACTTTGTTCAGGTGTTTAAAATACACACATATATACATATATATTTTTTTTCCAACGTTAATATATACGTCTAATTTTAGTATACATGTATGTACTGTTTTTATGTAAAAAGGTGTTGTTTATGATCTCGTCCCAAAAAACCCACGTTTCGATTATCCGAACTATCGATTGTCCGAACTAGTCTCGGTCCCAATTGGTTAGGATAATCGAGGTTCTACTGTATATTTTTACTTTCAAAATCTGTTTGGAAAATTGAAATCCGGGCACGCTGCAAAATAGTGCATTAAAAATTCTAATTACAATTATGCAAGAACTAATTATTCGACAACATCTGGGTTGTGCACACATAAAGTACCTATCAATCACTACTGTCTCGCGGAGAGCCTCCGCTACAACTTGAAAATATTTGATTCTTCCGGTTTTTCCTGTTTCGCTCCGTTAATAATAATCCAATCGAGTCGTTCCAACGCTCATTATCTTTGCATTTTGATTCTCTACACTTCGTCTCTTCAGAGCATCAAAATTGCCTCATTAGTTTTCATTTTATAGGCGACAAACGAGAAAAAAAACGCTTTTTTGCTTTTAAATGTTTATGAACCATTAAGGGGGAAATCACAGTAGCACACAAAAAATAGGCATATTTTCGGGAATTAATTTTGGCTGAATAAAAGTATCAATCGAAAATCTGTAAAGTAGGTTTTATAGCAATACTAAAAAAGTACAAAATGTAATTTTTTTCAATAAAAAATATTTAAAAATGGCGGCTGCGCAGCATATGCCCCAAGGCACCTATTTTTGAAAGCGTGTCGATGGCCGAAGACGTAGACTCCTTAATTTTTTACCTGGAAGAAAAAACCAAAATTTTTTAGTTTCCATATAACAACAGCTAGCGAGCTACGTAGGATTTTTTCGATATATTGATTTTTCGCAAAATGGTGTATGTTTGAAAATAAAGTTAAATTTTTAACAAAAAAAACGCCATAAAATCGTCGATAAAAAAAAACTAAGCCATATAAAATAAAAAATCCTACGTAGCTCCGTGGAGAAAGATGTTTCGAAGCTACTGTCAAAATTTCAAGTCGATCGGTAAAGATTTGCTCGAGTTATGTCTTCGGCGAGTTCAAAAAAAGTGGTTTCGAGAAAAACGCGTTTAAAGTTTTAAGTACTGAGAAACTATATGAAAATTTCATATACCTCTGTCTACGTATACGTATGTCTATTACATATAGTGACCCCTATAGGCATTCTTAAAATTCTAGACTATTCGGAGGGCACTTTGTTCTCTATGGACTGCCGTTATACCTGCACCCATAGTTATAAATTACAGCGCGCGCCGGGATCACAAAAGGCGCTCGGAGCATACCTGAGAGGCGTTACCGCAGAATGGAAAATTTGGGCACTCGGACACTTTTGCTGTATTCCATCATTTGGTATATTATTTTTGAGACCCTAAAGCACCTTTTAAGCGAAAAAAAATGTTTTCGAAAAATTGAAAATTTTACTGTGATTTCCCCCCTTATTTTGCTTTTAAATGTTTATGAACCATTAATAAATGATAGTTGCGAGTAGGCAACATAACAGAATATAACTACAGACTGTTTTTTGTGTGATGGCATAGTCGGTATCCTTGTAGTATTTTTGTCACGCAAGAATCTCTATTACTTGGTGTATAAACGAATGGCCTTGCATCGCGGAAACTAAGTAAAAATGCTAGTATCTTTTGATGATGAGTCTCGAGAGGTCATTTCTCGTTATCCAATCTTCTACCATCAACCGTGGCTGTAGATAATCTGTAGTGATTCATCGTGTCGTTCAAGAAGAAGATGACGCAGGAGACAAATCTCTTATTGTGCCAACATCAGTCCTAGAGAGTCTCTCGTCCCGATAAGTCATGACTTCGAACGTTTCGTGCCAAGTGCCGCCGCCCTGGTTGGACCGCGAATTTGTGGAAAACATGTTGAAAAATTCGGAACGTGACGAGTCCATAAGAGTGAAGAGCGTGAGCGGACAGGCGGCGACGGCAAACGGCGATAATTACTCGAGCGAGATGATACGCATACGTGTGGAATTCATGCGGGACCTGTCAGGCAAAGGGGTAAACGAGCATAAATCGATCATTTTCAAAGTTGAATTTGATAAGGAAAGTTTCACCGGTGACCTGGTAAGAAATTACGTTGATACTGTGACCCAAATATCTGTACCCATGTATGAAGCATTTGTAAATCACTATATTCAATTGGTTGACAAATTATGCGGAAGACATAAAAAGTTTTCGCAAAGAGAAAAAATACGTACAGAAGGATGGAGTAGTCGTTTAACCCCTTGACTGTCAGTGACACACTTATTGGCAGAAAAAAGTCGTGCCACTTTTTGTGTCATGATACATACAGTAGCGTGCAAAAGTTGCGGGCCACCCTATTTTTCGTGGATATTGTATACAAATACGATGGTACGGGAAATACAAACGAGTGCCCATGTAGGTTTCGCCAATCGAACCGTAACGGCCAATACTTGGACCAATGTTGGCAGGGCGATGATCGATTACCCAATTGTACGCCAATGCTCGGCTAAGTATTGACTAGCCAACATTGGTTTGCCGATACGAGCCCAATGTTCGGCCAAATATATACTCGCTAATCATTGGCTTGTCGATACGAGGCCGATGTTTGGCGAAGTATAGACTCGCCAATCATTGGTTTGCCTATACGAGGCCAATGTTCGGCCAAATATAGGCTGTCTAATCATTGGCTTCTCGATACGAGGTCGATGTTTGGCGAAGTATAGACTCGCCAATCATGTTTTTGCCGATACGAGGCCAATGTTGTTGGCCGATTTTCGAACGAGCTCATACGCGATAATTTGCCAATTTTTATGAACCATCCTACACTGACAGAAACGTTCTATTAATATTAACTAACCGCGTCTATTTATTTATTTTTTATTTGAATTAACTAGATTTTTTGTGAAATCAAACTTTTCCTATTGCATTCCAATATTGGAATTATTCATTTTAAATATATTTATTTATTCAAATTAAACTTAAACTAATGAACTAATGGTCTGTCTTTATTGCAACACACATATTAAAGGGTTGGGGGGGTAGAGAGGGTGGAGAGAGAGGAATTATATATATATATATATAGGTTAGGTTTGGAAATTCTATAACATGTAATTCGATAACACTCTCTAATTATCACAATGATATAAACTAATTGATATAGTTTATGTGATACAAATAATGATGAGAATCCATTTGGTCTCTTATGGCATATCTGGGATTCAAATGTTACGAGCACTCGGTAGCATAGGGGCAGCGTGCTTGGCTATGAGTAGGTAGGTTCAAGGTTCAAGTTCCATATAGGTGAAATATTTTCTTCGAACTAATCGTTTCGAAAGACCAGGTAATGACGAATTACAATACAAAAATAATTAATTTTTTTTTGGCAGTACAGGATCACTTTTGGTGATCTATATCGGGTCACAATTATCCGCCAAGACTCGGTCGATAATCGGGCCAAGCTCGAGTGCCAATGATGGCAATCTTGACAGCGACTTATTGTTGGCCGATTCTCGAATGAACTCCTACGCGATGCTCAGCCGATTCTCATAATCCATTCTAGGGCCAATATTGATTGCGAATATCGGGCCGCTCTTATCATCCGAGGCTCGGTCGGTGATCGGGCCAAGCTCGAGCCCCAATGTTGGCAAGCTCGAGTGCCAATGTTGGCAAGCTCGGCGTCGAACATCGGCCAATTGTTGGCCACTACCGATCACCCTACATGGGTGATGAGACTTATAATTGACGTCGAGATACTTGATATTTTAAAAAATGTGGTATAAACAGTAATATCACTCTTCAACGATTGATTATCCAACAATTTTCATTTAATGACTGTGCAAAATTATTGGGCCATATACTATTGCGTATGAAAACAGAAAACAAAACATTTAAAAAATAACAAAACATGGTTTAGTTTTCTCTCTAGAGTCAATACTTCGTTGCCATGCCCTTAGCAGCGATTACAGCAGCACATCGTCGGGGTATAGAGGCAAATAATTGCGAGATGCGAACCATGTTTGCGATCTTTGTCGTGTTGAAATATCCACCCATTCGGCATATTTTTCTTTGCAAATGGGAGCACATGGTCTTGCAATATATTTCGATACATTATAGCGTCCATATTGCCTTGCATTGCTATTAGCGGACCAATACCGTTATCAGAAAATGCTCCCCAAACTTTGACATTTCTGCCACCATGTTTTACAGTTGGAATTTGATATCGTACATCGTATCTGGTACTTGCTGGACGTCTTACGTACTTGCGACCATCACTTCCGAACAATTGAAATTTGGATTCGCCGGAAAAAAGAACTTTCCGCCAATTCGATACTGTTCAATGTTGATATTTTTTGGCAAAATTCAATCTAGCCTTCTTATTCTTTGTGCTAATAAGTGGTTTCTTTACACCGACGCGCCCAATCAATCCCACAGCCTTCAGACGTCGGGATACCCTACTCCGACTGATATCAGCAAGATTTTCACTGCGTAATTCTCGCGAAATTATTGCTGCAGTTTTTTGCGGATCTATGACGCACTTTCTTTTAATGATTTTGTCCACGCGTTTTGAAGTTTTTCATGGTCTACCGCTTCGACTTTTATCACACAACGAATTTGTTGATTTATATTTCGCAATAATACGGTTTACTGTGCTTTTCCCAATAGATAGAGTATTTGAAATATCACGAGAACTCTTTCCTTTTTCAAATAGTTTTAACGCAACTTCGCGGACCTCAATTTTTCTGTGTATCGCCTTTGTGGCAGAAATAGAACTGATTTTATCATGGTTCTTTATGTTTCGAACTAACGCGAAAGGAAACGCGGAAGAAAACGTAAACAAACCGTGTGTCTGGACAAGGTGAGACAGCGGCCCAATATTTTTGCACACTGACCGAACGCGTTCGACGCTGTACACAAACCATACGCTATACAAACAAAATAGTAAACCACGCTGTTATGCATATTATAGCTCCCTCAAATATTTGAAACGATGGAGAGGTTCAGGCATTAAATAGTTTATCGAATAACTGAGACAAAAAAGGTTGGCCCGAAACTTTTGCACGCCACTGTATGTGGGCATTTAAAGAAAAAAACATGTTCTTACTACATCGATTTGACTGTAATTTGGTGAATCATCGTTTTTGAGGTCGCTGAATCCGAATCTGAAATCTGATTTCCAAAATTCAAAATGGCGGATACTAATTCTAACAATAGTTTGATTCTTACGAAAGTAAGTATCTTTTGGTTTTCGGGAGTGCTGAATGCGAATCGGAAATCGGATTTCTCAAATTCAAAAGAGCAGATCCAATATGGTGGACGCGAATCCGAAACATATTTTGATTCCGACGGAAGTGAGTACGTGATGGTTTTGAGGTCGCTGATCCGAATCTGAAATCGAATTTCTAAAATTCCAAACGGCGGATCCAATATGGTGGTCGCAAATTTGAAAAATAGTTTGAATTTGATGAATGTGAATATGTTTTTGAGGTCGCTGAATCCGAATCTGTGATCGGATTTTTTTTTAATCTAAATGGCGGATCCAATTTGGCGGGAGAATATTCGAAAAGTAGTTGGATTTCGGCAAAAATTTGCATCTTTAGATGTTTGTGGTCGCGTATTTCGAAATTGAGTCCTGAATCTAAGTATATGATGCTCGGATACATTATGACGAATGAAAATTTAGCAATCCATTTATTACAAATTATCCATAGGAAAAAAAGTAGAAGAATATTTTTTTTGGTTTTATATCCAGCTCTCTGCCGAACCCAGAGCTACGAATCGAGGACTTAGCGGTTCTTGACTACGATTTTGTATTTTGTATTGGACTTATTGTACTAAAAAAAATGTGCTTTTAGTATTTTTTGAATTTGTTTTTATTATTCATATTTTTATTTATTTTTTGTTGTATTTTTCGTATTCCGATTTTTTTGTCTCGTAGGAACTTCAACAATTTTTGTTTTTTTTTGTACTTTGTATTTTGTATTATTTTTATTGCAATTTTAATTTTATTTTGTTTTTTTGTTTTCTGTATCTATGGTTTTTTTCTTCCATTTTTTGTGTTCTAGGTATTTTTGTATTCACCAAGTTATGATCTTCAGTTTTGTGCTCGAACGTGTATCAAGCCAAATAAAGCCGGTCTATTTCAAGTGTTATGTCTTTATTTCCGTGCCCAGAAGCATATACGAGAAAAAAATTCTCGCTAGATATTTGTATGATTTAAATTATTTGTTATCTTATCTTAGATATTTTCTCGCATTTAGGCGCTTAAATCAAAATCAACTGAATCAAATAAAAACTAAAATTTTCTCCCGCCATTTTGCATATTGGAAATCCGATTACAGAATCGGATTCAGCGACCTTAAAAACCATAAGGTACTCACTTCTGTGGAAATCAAACCGTTTTCCGAATTTGCTTCCGCTATATTGGATCTGCCATGTTGAATTTTGCAAAATCTGATTTCAAATTCGGATTCAGAAACCTTAAAAATCGTAATACTGAAATTATAGTATAAATCTATGCATTTTTTTCCAACACAAAAGTGGCACGAAAATCTCATTATCGCCTGACGGCTAAGAGATTAAAGGGTTACGTGCGTTTCGCAGCCAAAAAAGCATATTTTCTCTATTTAAAAAAATATAAGATATAAATTATTTGATTCAACATAAAAGAGCAACATTTAAACAATATAAAAAAAAATCATCTAAAAGTTTTGGAAATTCAGCCGGTGGGACCTGGTTTCCGGAGACCTCTAAAAAAAATGTCATCGTGGTCGTCAGGATAACTCATGATAGCTTTATCTGAAATTAAAAAACAAATTTCTGTCTGTTAGTAGATAAGTATAGCACGTGATTGAAAGAAGGATTAAAAATAAATTGAAATTTGAATTTTTTGCAGTTGTATGCAAAATGGTTCAATTTTTGGTACAATTTACACTTCGTATAGCCTTGTAAAATCAGATGTAATAGAAAAAAACCTTCGGTCAATCACTAGTGAAGGCTATTTTGAAGAAGTGTACAAAATTTCAATAAGATCGGTGCATTAGATTTTGAAAAATCGTATCCACCGACTTTTTGAGGGGTCTCCGGAAACCAGGTCCCACCGGCTGAACTTCCCAAATTTTTGGATGAAATTTTTTTAGAACATTGTTGAAATGTTGCTCATTTATGTCCTTAACATTTTATGTAAAATAATTTATATATTTTACTTTTAAAAAATAAAGAGAATATGCTTTTCTTGGCTTCGAAACCCACGTAACCCCTTAACGGTATTGCATAAATTTAGACCTAAAAAACAGATCGATTTTCAATATTTTTTTCTGACGAAAGTATTTGAACGACGAGGTCGGGATCTTACATAAGGTTAATACATAGTCTTGACGAGCTTATTTTTTTCATTGAAAAATGTTGATAAGCAATGAACTCATTGTTATTCGAACACACTGCCGGCGTTCGTGCATAGCCACGTGCTGTAGTGGGTCTGGCAACTAGGGGACCGGAAATAAATAATAAAAAAATGTACCTTCAGTACAATAATCAATCTTTCGTACGGCTGGTAATTTTTTTACTTTTGAAAATCACGTAAACGCCAAGCAGTAGAAAAAAAAGTTAGACTGCCTATCGAAAAAATAACCTTAATCGTTTGTCGATAACAAATGAATGAACATATAAAAAAAATCATCCGGTCATACGATAGAATATGTCATAAATTATGCTCTGTCCGAATTTGAAGTGAATCGGACTAATAGATTTTGAGATACGCCTTACACCGTTTTACGAGACACAGCTTCGAGAAAAACGTAAAAGAAAAAGGGTCAATTGCAATCGATCGGTTCGCTGCCGCGCAGTGAGCATCCTGTCTCTTCACAAAACCGTCATAAGTCGGTTAATTTTTGGAATTTTCACAAACACTTTTCTGCGATTTAAAGTTAAGATCGTAGCATAGAAAATAATAATCCAAATTCGCATTTTAGACATTTTAAGCGCATTAAGACCCGTTTAACAACAAAGACTTCCAAATCTTTTAAATTCTATACTACTTTCGACATCATCTCGATATATGATGAGTGTCGACAGACCGGCGATTATGCGAAGTAAGTAATTATTTGTTGTTCATATCACGATCAAAACAACGAAAAAGACCAGATTGTGCGGACTCTTCGATACAGAAATCAGAATGATGTCGAACACTCTGATCAAGATGACGGAAGCATTGAACGAGAAAGACGTACGTTTTGCTGCTCACGTTTACTCCGCAAGAATGGGAGACCCCTCCTTCATCGCGATGGAAGATCTCGGAGCCTTGGGCTTTCGTATGGCCGATCGAAAAAACTGCCTCGATCTTCATCACAGTAGGCTGGTCATTGAACGATTGGCTAAATTCCACGCTAGTTCCGTAGCTGTTTGTGAAGAGGTAGACCTCTGACATTTATATGCCTATGGGTGCATGTGTATACAGGATGGCCCGTAAAGTGACGTCCAAGAGAAAAATTTAGATGCTTCGTATCAATACCTATCCGAATCACCACCATGTACGTTCTACGATCTTTTTCATTTTTCAAGAAAAAAGCATACATTAATTTTTTTCCAGTTTTCCTGTTGCATAGGGTTTTTTCTCTTTTATGTATGTAGTACTTTTCTCTTGGAAGTTTTCAAAAGTCATTACGAGTTATTTAGACTAGTATAAGTACAATAGAGCCTCGTTTATCCGACCTTAACCGACGTTCCGCATTGTCCGAGTCACCTATAACTCATTCGAGTCCTCCTAATTATCCGAAGTGTAGCCTCGGATAATATGGAGAATCTCGGATAAAACCGAAGAATCTGCTATGTCTATGCGTGGAGTAGTCCTATATTGCGACTGTTTTTTGTATTATCCGAGATTTCACTCATCCGAGGTATCCTCTCCCCATATTACCTCGGATAGGCGAGGTTCCACTGTATTTTTTTTTATCATCTGAACTTTAGTGACTGGTCTTCTCAAGTTAATTTTTTCCAACTTTCGATTATAATTTCAGGGATTTACGTTAGGATTCGGTTGATAATTTATCGATTGCTCAACAGTGCACTTCAGAACGATAACACAATTCAAAACATCACAGGCAACCTAAGTACACAGTCAAGAAATATAAAAGAATGCTTTTTTCTCGAAAACTAAAAAAAATCGTAGAACATACATGGAGACGATTCGGATTGGACTAATCTAGATTTTCCTTTTGGAGTCCACTTTTGGGCCACCATGTACGTATATTAAGAGAAAGATGCACGCGTTCAGTAATGCATGACTTGTAAGTTCGAGAGAGGCACAACACGCTGCGTATTTGTTTGGTAGAGATATGGAAGATAAACCAGATAAACAATTTCCAGTCTGGTGCTAAATCATAGCTAATAAGGCGCATCACTCAAGTGTCCCCCTTCGGCGTTATTGAAATTCATATATGTGATAAAGTATTCAAAACTATTTAGACACGTATTTTTTTTTGCGGCTCAATGAGCGGTGTGTCACCCGTTAATTCAATGTTTTTACTACACGTCTATAGTGGATTATTGCTCGCTTTACATCAGAAGATATTTGGTTTTTGTTCAATTCAGATCGATGGACTGCTTGTGGGTGAAACTGCAAAATATTTTGCAGTTTCACCCACAAGCAGTCCATCGATCTGAATTGAACAAAAACCTAATATACCCGAGTAGAAATTCTGGTCCCGCTGCAAAAAAGACTTGATCAGGCATCCTGATGTTTGCCTAATGCCTTGATCAGGATTTTTTTTCAAGCACTTGTGGGTGAAACTGCAAAATATTTTGCAGTTTCACCCACAAGCAGTCCATCAATCTGAATTGAACTGAATTGAAACCGTTCTCCACTGATAAAAAAAAATAGGTGTCTAATAGTTTTCAATGATTTATCACATACATGTATGAGTTACAACGAAATCTAAGGAGGACACTTAAGTAATGTTCCTGGTAAATTAATAACGAAGCCTCTGTTATCGCAGCAATCACGACAAACTAGAGGAAGTTGTCACTGAAATAGAGTAAGACTCGATCGTGCGCCATGTACTGCCAGTGGGCGTTACCAGCGGTCTGACGTGTACTTGACTTTTTTCGCATTCTCGGGATCGTAAACCTAAATTATCATGTAGTCTTATTTGGTGTTTTCCAACTTACCATACCGGAGTAATAAACAGAAACGATCACGCACGGTAATCAGTCTCAGATTCCTTAAGGTATTCCTTTTGCGAACCCGAATATTTAAAAATTAACAGATCTTCTTCTATAATCAAGTGAAAATACATGCCAGCATGCTGGTAAAATTTTAAGCCAAGTTACTGAACTTTTCACTAAAAATTCTAAATTTTCACGAACGACTTTAAAAATCGTTTCATTTATACGACACTTTGTGGAGATGACAACCTGGCCACAAATCTACCTAATCATTTATACACTACATAACTCCAGATGCCTGATATAAACTGCTCAGTGCGTGTAAAAGATTCTAAATATTTCGTACCGACCATAAAAACAACAGGTCACCGAATGTTTAAGGAAAATATTAATAATAAAACTTAGAAAAAAGTGACTAGCCAATTTATCGTTGGGTATAATAATTGATTGCGACTTATTCCAATTGAGCGCCACTGTAATTTACGAATGATTTGGAAGGGCCCGCCTCATGCCCCCGCAAAATACGGCCGTGCGCCAAAGGCCTTACCTTAAGGCAAACTATCCGAGCCCAAAAAAGGTGAAAATTGACAATTTTTTATGGCTGTCCAGCTGATGTAATGGAAACCCTATTGAATGACCTGGATTTTACATATCTTCCAGTGTTTAAAAATTTGTTGACAAGATTTTGTAACGAAGTGGCGGCGCTGAAGCTGGATGAAGCAAACCATCTTTGTCTGATAGTGCCCTGCAGCCGACAATAGTTCTACCCCAATTTTTTACCTGGAACAAAAAATCAAAATAATTTGCGTGCTTGATAAGTTTTTCCTTTGGACTACGCGAAGAAATAGAAAAATATCGACTTCTGATAAAATGGTCCGTGTGGGAAAAAATTGTTTTCGGAACAAAAAACACCGAAAACAATTTTTTTCGAAAAAAGTGTTAACACATCACATATCCCTCGCGTACTTCGATGTAAAACATTATTATAAGGTTTGGAAAAACATTTCAAACGAATCGGTGAAAAATTGGCGATTCAATGTTGCCGGCCACAGAAGACTATCGGAAAAAGATTACTTGCTCCAATCCAGCTTCAGCGGCGCCATTCCGTTACTAAATCTTGTGAAAACATTTGTAAAAATACTTAAAGATATGTAGAATAAAGGTCACTTAAGAGCATTTTAATTCTATTAATTGGGAATTTATAAAAAATTGTCGGAATTCACCTTTTTTTGCGGGCCCTCGACCGGTTGGCTCCCGTAGCGAAAACTGTCACGCAGAGTGATCATTGCGTTTTGAGCCGGCTCTTCGAATTTGCTAACGAAACTGTCGAATTTCGTATACTTGCGTCTCTTCTACTTTTTAAATTTCACAGAATCCGGATATAGCTGAAATGTATTCGAAGAACGTCTATAATCGTAGCGGCTCAGAAAAAGTAAGAACGATGGTCAGAGGTGGAATGATGAGCCTCGCCATTGCATCGGCCGAATGGGAGGATCTTGACCCTGGGTAGGTCTCAATAATCGGGTAATTTCGTTCAATATTTCGCAATAATGATATTGCGGTGGCTCAAGCCGTTTTTTCGTGTTCCACCAACGATTATCGCAGACCGAGCTCGAGTCACTGCAATAATAATCTCATGATTGTTTCGTTGCTGCAGTTATTCCGAAAAATTGTCCAAATTGGCGGAAGTTTGCTTCGACAAGATTATCGAGTGTACCGCAGCGCGGGAGAGTGAATTCAACGTCATTAATCATGCTGATTGCTGGGTTAACAACATGCTGTTCCGATACAACGACAAGGACGAAGTTGTCGATCAAATTTTCGTAAGTCCGTGATATCAGGCACATAGGGACACGATACGGTTTTTAGCGGTTGATGAGATGTCTCTGAATTCAAGGGGTACTATTAAAGCCGGGAGTGATTAAACCCTATCTTTTAACTATATCGAAAAAATATTGTAATTGCAATCATAAGTTATTTTCATTACGTGACTGATGCGATTTTTTTTTTTTTTTGAAATCGTACATTCCATTGTATGGGGTCTTTGCCCTTATTACATTCCCCCAGCATATTCCGTTTCACATCTCCATCTTGCGGCGGCAGCCGACGTCTCCCTCTGTATCGCATTCACCATGACATTTCTACTATGGGTATAGGGAAACTGCGCAAAACCTCTACCAATACAGCCAGTACCAGGTTCACTTCCCAGTTTCGGAGGTAGTCGCGTTTCGTCGAGGAACAAATCACGGGCTATAGTCATCCACACATGACACACATACGTACCGGTCCGGGTGCGTGACATCCGTCGCGCCCGTATTTATTTTTCTCCGAGACTACGAGACTGGTATTCGAACCCGCAACCTCCTGATGGGCAGTTTTACGATAACCGAGATTTCACACCCCAGACCACCCCCCCCCCCCCCATTCATCACACCACAGAAATACGTTCCAATAAGTATTTTTTAAAAATGTAAATAAATTTAAAAATTCGATATTTCGAAAACTAATATCGATTTCGAAAAATTGTATTCTTCACTCTCGATTTGTCTCGTCGAGATACACAAGAATCCGTCATTAAATCGCGGCGCCACGGTTATCGTAAAATCACCTCCCGATGTTCTGGTTCAGAGCACGCTAACGACTAGACCAGCACACCGGTTAATAATCGAATAAATTTTGCAATTATAATCATAGCTTATTTTTATTACACGAGTGATGCCATTATTTCTAGGCATTATTATTTTTGTACACTCGCGGGTAGAATATCGTATTCTAAATTGTCAGGTAATTACGACGATTACACGGTGAATCTATGTTTGGCGTTTCGAAGCCGCTAGGAACGATTAGAATTCCGTCAGGTCCGTTTGTCCGTCGGTCACGGTAAAGTGTCCCGCTCACTCCTGCATTCTTGCAACCCTTTGGTATTAAAATCTTGAAAAAATGTATGAAATCTTTATATAGTGAGTATTTACAAGTAAAATTATTGTGGTTGTTGCGAAAAAATTAGTTTCGGGGGAAAAATTCGAATGAATCGAAACATTTGGCAAGGCATAAACTGCCCATTTCGATACTGTTCGCAAAATTTTACTCGTCAAATAAGTATTACTAATTATTGTTGTCGGTAGAATACTGCTGTATCATACACAACGATTTGATTCGCAAACTTTTGGACATTAATTATGTTTTAATTCAATGTTACAATTATGTGCGTACCTAAAAAGCTACGAGTCTCTACTTAGATGCGTGGCACTACATACCCTGCTCACCGCCTTTTTGGAATCATGAAGAATCTCCTCGTCCGTTGAATATCAATCGAGCTTGTCATTGATTTCAATATCGAATTTATTATATTCTAGCGAAAGCTTTCCATCACGCTTAAAGTTGACGCTCTATTTTTCTTCAGGTTGATTTTCAAGGGTCCACCCGTGGCCCGCCCGCCGTCGATTTGATATATTTTCTAACGACGAGTACGAGCGACGAAGTTACGGACCACCATTATGACGAACTTCTCGGCGTATACTTGAAGACTCTGGAGAGCACAATGTCGAGAATCGGGTGCAAAACAAAACCACCAACGTTCGAATCATTCCGCAAAAGTCTGCGGAAACGACGTGTTTTGGAGGTGGTACATTCAGCTTTGACTCTGCCCTTCGTACTCGTAGATGAGACGAAAGTTATGATACTTAGCGAACTCATGGGGCCCGAGAAGAATGGCCAAGTGAATCCGGGCTATAAAGGAAAGCGTTTTCGTCAGAAAATAACTAAGCGATTGAAAGACTGGGATTCACAAGGATTGCTCGACGTTTAACGAAGGGCATTGCGAAATAATGAGGAGAAAAATCTTTCATTCGTGTATTTTAGCTCGGGTCACGTGCTGTAAAGAAATCGTCAGTGGTATTCACAAGCCACTGATTAACCGATACATATTTTGGTGGTCTTTTTTACCGACCTCACGATAAGTTACCTACCGCCAACAAAGAAGAACGGGAAATTAGCGACGAACGATGATTTACACTATATAAAGTGATTCAAAGAATTGCCTACTGTAAACTTTTGAAAGTTTCCCACATACAGTAACCTTCTAGCCTGTCGCCGAACCTGTCGTCACCTTATCACAAATTTACCCCAAATATCCGCCAGTTATTTCAGTCAAAAAGGAAAAACGAACACACTCACACGATCGCCTGTAAAATAATCGCGATGTGGGGTACAACAACGAAGTATTATTTCTGTATCTTCGTTTCTCTACAATTGTGCATGGAAACGCGTTGTCGTCCCACTGAGAAGACAACATATTTCAATATACCATTAACTATTAACAAATGTTAAATTTGGATATGGCGGAATAAATATCTTCTTACCGTTAATGAATCATTTATTTGAGCCTCTGAATTGTGACAAATAAAGATTTGGTAATAGTTAAGAAATGGGTATTTTAATAGAACATACTCGTTCTTAACAGCCAATAGATATACAGTTGGTCTAACCCAATGCTTTGTATTAATATACTATAAATACTTGTTTCCTATAACTAAGGCGTTTATTCAACGAGATCAGTGGAAAAGTTCTCCCAGATGTAAAGGATAGTTGAGTGAACGATATTTTATATTCGCACAAATCAAGATTCGTTTATAGTTACCACATGAATGCTTGGACAAAGTCATTAATTGATTGTCGGCAGATGAATGTGCAGTTGAATCAATGTAGCACTATGCTAGTGGGCAAGTGTACAACGAACAACTCTCATGGAAAATGAAGATCATTTAATTGTTGTGATATACGTTAACGACCCCAAATCTAAATATATTAATTGTGAACAGATCTCTACTACTTTGAATTGTATTATCATATCACAATCTTAACTCGTTTTTCGATGACCATAAACATCTACTGACAAGGAACATCCCTCAGGGTCCACCTCCGATTTTCTTGAAACTCATATATGTGATAGAGCATCGAAAACTTTGAGACACGTGTTTTTTTATCTGCGGAAAAAAGGATTTAAGGAGGGAAACCGCCCCTCAAAGAAAGGCGTGTCTAGGGGTGATTTTGCAGTTTTACCCAGAAACAATCCACCGATCTGAATGAAACAAAAACGAAAATTCTTCTAATGAAAAGCGATGAAAAATCCACTATGTTAAGAAAATGTTAAGAAAAAATTAAATTAGGGGGTAAACCACCCCTCATTTGTCTTTTTTTCTCCCCACACTTAAGAGGGTTGTATGCAAATTAATAAAACAGGTATTATTTTGGAGGGGAATTAAAATTAAAGTTGACCGGTTTTTGCGTTTTGGCGGCATAGCAAATTTAAGGGGGTAAACCACCCCTAACAAATTTATTTATCATGGTCGTTTTTTCTTTGTTTAAAATGTATCCGCTGATTTTAAATATTTCTATAAGCTACAATTTAATGTTTCATCATATTTAAAAATTATTACATTCGCCTCAAGGGGTAACTACCCCTCTGACGAGAAACATCATTGAAGTATCCGCTTTCGATTTCGTTGAAATTTATATATATGGTAAAGCATTGCAAACTATTAAACATGTTTTTTTGTATCGGCAGAAAAACGGTGTTAGGGGATGAAACCACCCCTCAAAGTTTCTCCCACAAGCAGTCCACCGATCTGAATATAACAAAATCGAAAATTCTTCTAATATTAAGCGATGAAAAATCCACTACAAGAGTGTCAGGGTGTCTACCGACCTGAAAAGTCATGAAAAATCTTAAATGTCATGAAATTGCACTCGACCTTGAGAAAGTCATGAAATGTCATGAAAAAGTACCAGTCTACCTGAATTACTATACCCTAATAAATTATCGTTGAGTCTATATTCAATATGAACTAACTTTGTGGTACTTGTCGATAGAAACGCGAATATCGAATCGATAGAAAATAAAATAGAAGAAAATAAAAGAAAATGATGCGTTATCTCAAAATATTAGTTTTTCTTTGTTATTCGTGTAAAGCGACTAGATGATATTACTCAAAGTTCCTAAATGTATGTAATATTTTTCTAGGTGTTCCCAAAATATATTTCTTTACAGCAATCTTGAAATTATGTTTGTCTCACATTTTTTACTACATATGTAATTGTACAGTTTGGTGACTTTTCGTTTATTCCGTATACTATTTATTGGCACAGAACACACATCTGTTTGAAAGAGCAAAATAAAAATATAAAAATTTAGAAAATCGGTCGCACTGTAGAATCATTAAGTATACTTCTATGCCAGAAAGTCATACTAAGACTCATGAAAAAATCCCCATTCCTCGCCTTAAAAATCCTTAAATGTCATGGAATTTCAGTTCTGGTCAAAATTAGACACCCTGAGTGTTGATTAGAAATATAATTAAGGGATAAACCACCCCTCCATTTGCCGTTTTTCACCCCACGCTTAAGAGGGTTGGATGAAAATTAATAAAACAGGTATCATTTTGAAGGGGAATCAAAATTCAAGTTGACACGTTTTTGCGTTTCAGCGGGACAGCAAATTTAAGGGGGTAAACCACCCCTAACATACATTTGTTCATCACCGTCGTGTTTTCTGTGTTTAACATGTATCCGCGGATACAAAATATTCTCCCGCGTTTTTAAATTATTACGTTTTTAAACTTTTACATTTTAAGGGTAAACTACCCCCTCTAATTGCTTTTCGTTTGAAGTTTCTCAAAAGGTTTCACGAATTTCGTTAAAACTGCTTTCATTTAATCGGTAATATCAATTTTATGTTTGTGTGTGCAGGCATATTCGTTTTGAGCTTTAGGAGCGGTACTTGGGAGTGGAGACGTGGGGCTACCCCTTACTCATAAGACTCATATCCGTGTCGAAACGCTTCCGATTTTAATCTGCACGTCCATTAAATATCTCCATAGGAATAAACATACACTTCTACAATATCATTAATTATAATAATTTCCAGAATAAGTTATAAGGCTCACTGCGTATATTTCGGAACGATGGTGCGCCTGGATCAAGCGACAATTTAGCCAGCGACGTAGTTTTGTGGAGGAATGTGTATTTTTATTATTTTACCGTTTATTTAATTAAACATATCAATGAAACTGAGGGTTTTACAGTAGGTTAACGAACATGTTTTTCATATATTTTGACATATTTCATTTGTTAATCATATCAGCTAATTTAATTAATAGTACTTGTGAAAAGTATCGCAGTCATATGCCGTCAAATCATTTTCTTGTGACATATACTTTTTTCATATGATAACTATCAACAATCATGGCTCATAATTCCTGTAATAATGATAGTCGTCAAAAAATGCTTTAAACACAACAACTTTTTGCACCATGCACATCTGATAATGGCCAAATTATTGCAACCGGGTATTTCACAATGTGTGTTCGATTCACCAAAACCAAAGGTAACAGGATTTTCAAAATCTTCTGGTTTTTGAGATAAATAATTACTTTTAAATCATGAATATTTAAAAAGATTAGTATACCGCGGTGATGAGAGCTGATTGTGTGTATCATAAGTGATTGCAGTTTAATTATATTATTCCTCAAGTGCAAATTCATATCAGATTTTAATAATATTACACTGTCTGAAAAATGTCGGACGAAATTTTTCCACTCTGAATCCAAACACATCGAGCGGCTGAATCTTTCCAGTTGTACCTTTTGGAATAATCATTGGGATTATCTTCTCATCACGGGGTGTCGCTTCATGAACAACCTTAGGGCAGTGTCTACTCCAGGAGTGTATCAATAATACGCTATGTCTTCCGACGTTAAGAAAGAAAACCTTTTTCAACCAGGTTTTGAAATGCTCTGGTAACACAAAACACATTTAATTAAAAAAAAATACTAATGTTGACATCAATTACATTTTATATTAAAAATAAAAAAATCATTCATTATAATATGTGAGCATGCGTATCAGAAGTAAGTTTTCCAGATTTGGATGCTAATACAAAGACGTTTTCTGCTTGAAATAGCGCTTTCTCTACTCGTGGTCCGAATTCACCTTTCGTCTCCTTTAAAATGATGAAAAGTGGGGAAAGTAATTTCCCCTCAGCGCTTATAGTAGGCTGAATCGTATAGCTGTGAGTTATTAAAGAAAAAGACTGTACAACGCATTCAACTTTCTTTTCTCCTTCCGTTGCAAGAGTTCGCGCCAAATGTATTTCCACATGAAAACCGCTTTGATCCGAATTATACACTTTTCCGTAGAAGTTCTTCTTCTCCCGTAGTTTTGCGCGTTACAAATTTATGGATTTTTCTGGATACACTGCGATGCTGTTTTTTTTTAAATTCCATAGCCAATTATGAGAGGCCTTAAATCGCACATCATTGAAACCTATCTCTTTTCGGGCTTGTAGCGCCCACTTCTGAAGATCAATATCATGTATAATGACACCAGCATCTAGAGCAGTTTTCATATTCTTCAATGTATATTCAGAAATTTGCGCTAGCTTTCCTTTATAAGTACCGCCTTTATTCAGCTGATGTGCCCAGCGCCGCAATTGTCTTTCAGACTTGACTGATCTGTATTTCTGTTGGACTGTTTTGAGGCTATAGTTTTTTGTCTTACCAGACCTCCAGTATTGAAGTGCTTTTTTTTTTGTAATCGTAGTTCAGCACATCATCACTGGAACAGGCGTTAGAATCACTATCACCAGTATCCTTTTGCCAAACGGTATCTTCTACAGCATTGGCTTCGTACTGTTTAAATGGTTCTTGAAAAGCGAGCGTTTATTCCTCTATCATTTCAACTCCATTATAATCTTGCATGGAACTGATAAAAATTTGTTCAGAACTATCCGCAAGTTCAATTTCCGCGTTGTTAACCGTCGTTTGTGAAATATCCATAGCTTCAAATGTATCTAGTAGCAGTTTGATAACGTTTTTCGGGTTGACTTTCATGGCTGATGAAATTTGTATTTTCCAACACAAAGTATACTGTTTGTGGCTCACTTTAAAGTGAAATGGACGAATCCGAATGCTAACCGTCTTATAAAGCAAGCGATAAAACTGCAAGCTATTGACAATTTGAGCTGCCTGAGGCTATTCACAATAGCTTGCAGTTTAATATTTGCGCAGTGTAAAAATTCTGCATAGAATAAAATTTTTGCGCAAATATCGTTATCGCGTCATGACGCGATAACGATATTTGACACGTAGCCAAATAAACATCGGTCTGTTCGTTGATTGTATAACTTCATACACAGAGATAGAAGGTTTCCGAACGGGAGCATTCTGGATAATGACGCATTTAAGAATCGAAGCGTAAACATTCATCTGCATATGATTTTTTACGCGGAAAAAAACGAACAAACCAAATATATTTATATATACCATTTGAATTTCATTAATAGTATCGTTAATATATTTTTGTTACTGCATTGCATCTTTGCATGGGAGATGCGTTCATCAAAACTTTTGAATTAGAGGAAGAAACATTTCGGTACGAAAATATAATTATGACAATATGAAAATATGAGTCTTATGAGTAAGGGGTAGCCCCATGTCCCCACTCCCAAAGTACCGCTCCTAAAGCTCAAAACGAATATGTTTGCACACACAAACATAAAATTGATATTACCGATGAAATGAAAGCAGTTTTAACGAAATTCGTGAAACCTTTTGCGAAACTTCAAACGAAAAGCAATTAGAGTTTACTCTTAAAATGTAAAAATTTAAAAAAGTAATAATTTAAAAACGCGGGATAATATTTTGAATCCGCGGATACATGTTAAGCACAGAAAACACGACGGTGATGAACAAATGTATGTTAGGGGTGATTAACCCCTCTAAATTTGCTGTCCCTCTGAAACGCAAAAACGCGTCAACTTCTATTTTGATTTCCCTTCAAAATGATACCTGTTTTATTAATTTTCATACAACCCTCTTGAGCGTGGGGTGAAAAACGGCAAATAGAGGAGTGGTTTACCCCTTAATTATATTTCTAATCAACACTCTTGTAGTGGATTTTTCATTGCTTAATATTAGAGGAATTTTCGATTTTGTTTCATTCAGATCGGTGGGCTGCTTGTGGGAGAAACTTTGAGGGGTGGTTTCATCCCCTAACACCGTTTTTCTGCCGATACAAAAAAAAACATGTTTAATAGTTTGCAATGCTTTACCACATATATGAGTTTCAACGAAATCGAAAGCGGATTCTTCAATTATGTTTCTCGTCAGAGGGGTAGTAACCCCTTAAGACGAATATAATAATTTTGAAATATGATGAAACATTAAATTGTAGCTTATAGAAATATTTAAAATCAGCGGATACACTTTAAACAAAGAAAAAACGACCATGATAAATAAATTTATGTTAGGGGTGGTTTGCCCCCTAAAATTTGGTATGCCGCCAAAACGCGAAAACCCGTCAACTTTAATTTTAATTCTCCTTCAAAATGATACCTGTTTTATTAATTTGCATACAACCTTCTTAAGTGTGGGGTGAAAAAAAGGCAAATTGAGGGATGGTTTACCCCCTAATTTAATTTTTTTCTCAACATTTTCATAGTGGATTTTTCATCGCTTTTCATTAGAAGAATTTTCGTTATTGTTTCATTCAGATCGGTGAAACTGCGAAAGCTTCTGGGTGAAACTGCGAAAAACACACCTCGACACGCCTTTCTTTGAGGGGCGGTTTCCCCCCTTAAAGCCGTTTTTCCGCAGAAAAAAAACACGTGTCTTAAAGTTTTCGATGCTCTATCACATATATAAGTTTCAACAAAATCGAAGGCGGACACCTGAGGCATGTTTCTTGTGAATTGAGAGAAATAAAAGTGATCAAATAAATCATTCTTTTAAAAAGAAATACTGTGGCTATAATATTGTGTGATGAGAATACGAATATTTCTTAATGACTATCAAATTTTGTAACAGTTAATGAATATTTTAATAAAGGTGCCGACTAAATGTATTTCTTTACCATAAATAAGCTGTTTTCTCAGTGTACATTCAGTTTGTTGACAAATTATGCGGGAGAAATAAAACGTTTTCACAAAGAGAAACAATGTTTACAAAATCATTGAGTAGCCGTTTATCGGATTTGCACGAGCTTGGGCCCCAAAAACACACTGATTTTCAATTTTTTTCAGCGAAAAGTCGTGGGAGGTCGAGGTCGAGATTTTACAGCCAATTAATGCATCGTCTCGACAAGCTTAATTTTTTTTTCGTCGGAAAATATGGGCCAACAATGAACTTATTGTTAATTAAAGAGAGTGCCGGCGTTGTTGCATATCCAAATGCTTTAGGGGGTTCTGGCAACTAAGGTGATCGAAAACGAAAAATAAAAAAAATGTACTTTCGGTAAAATAATAAAACTTTCGTACGACCAGATACTTCTTTAACCTATGGGTAAGACGTGAATGTCAAACTGTTGAAAAAAGTTCGATTTGCAACCGGCAAAAACAACTTTAATAATTTGTTGATAACAAATGTATAAACTGTGACGTGATTTTTCTGCCTCGTCACAAAATGCTCTCGGTCGTTGTGGCACGGGAAGAGAGGGTGTACTTCGCCGTCTAAAAACACTGCTCGAGCTCTCCAACAGGTCCATTGCGAAATTGTTAGGGATTGTTTATATATTTCTGATTCTTTTTTAAATTAATTCCCGCTATTGGGAGTACGAAGGAAACGACAATGGGCGTTTGGGATAAAGAGAACATTGTTCCTGCTACTCATCTCCATAACAACCGGTACTCAGGAGGGCACGGGGAAAGAGAGACGCAATCACCAGGCAACGGGTAGCCGAATGGAACCTTCACCCTTTAACTTCGTCCGTCACCTTAAAGAAGGGCCAAGCTCGGAAAAGAACGTCGGATAGAGCCGCCATCCCGTCATCGTCTGGACCTTCCTTTGCTCCTTAACTCACGACAGGAGCGAGAGCGCCAAATTCGAATTACGCGCCATTAATGATTACGCGACCAATTGTCCAAAAATTGGAATTCGGTAGGCCGTGGCTGAACGAAGGGTGGGGGGTCGGTACTCTGTTTGCGAAATCCGTTTCCGAAAGGAAGTCGTGGTCTTTCGTCTCCGCTATTCGACGAGGAAGGACGCGTTCCCTCTCACCGTACCCTAGTCTTATAAGTACCAGTGAAAAGCAATTGCTCTACGAGGGAACTGGACTCAATAATCATTAAGGGGAGGTACCTGAGTAAACGGCGAGAAATACAGGTAAACTTCCTGAATTTTTATCTTAAAAACTAAAGTTTCGATTGGATCCAGGTTTTTTTATTGGAAAATATGTACATTGAGGTATGCTTACGAATTTTTGAAAATAAATTCGTTGACTGGAAGCCCCGTTGTTGTGGTCAGCATCAGACATGTTGTTCATTGACATGGCTTGTGGTGCCAAGGATTCCGGGCAGTCGGTTGATCTGAAACATCAAAACGCAACGGATTCTTAAATATAATATACAAAGGACTTCGCCTCGTAGGATTTTTTTGAAATTTTTATTTTTGATGGAATTGCGACCGTTTTAATTTAACATTCGTTTTTCGTTCGCAATTTCCGACAATTTTGGTTGCATAAACAAGCAATGGTTCAATTCAATGAAAAAACCCTATGAGGTGAACTCCTTCGTATATTATATTTTAAGAACCCGTTGTGTTTCCATGTTTCAGATCAACCGACTGCCCGGAATCCTTGGCACCACAAGCCATGTCAAAGAACAACACGTCTGACGCTGACCACAACAACGGCGCTTCGAGTCAACAAAATTATTTTTAAAAATTCCTAAACATACCTCATTGTACATATTTTCCAATAAAAAACCCGGATCCAATCGAAACTTTAGTTTTTGAAATAAAAATTTCCGAAGATTATCTGTTTTTCTCGCCGTTTACTCAGGTACCTTCCCTTAAAAGCACCTATTAGTGGTTTAAAAAATGATGAATTGTCGGTTCGTGCGGTTGCTAGGACCTACGAAATACTTAGGGAACACCTTAAAAAGACGATATAAGAACAATGACAAAAAATGCTGCGGAGAAAATTATTATGAAACTTGTCTCATCGAAGACTGGCTTCAGTGTATGTCAGTATGCCAACTTTGGGTACACAAAAATTAAAATGATTTCGATTATATGTGTTCTAGATGTGGCCAAAAGAAAAAAATCATTAAGAATTGAAACATATAACCAACGAGAAAACCGAGAGCATAATGCTCGGTAACTGGCCATCTCACCTCCACTCCTATGGCCATCACACCCGGATACTCCGGGAGAGATGGCCAATCGTGATTAAATTATCTTTAAGTTAAATGTTCAAAGTTTAATTACAAATGAAGATAGGTTACGAAACGTCTGTACTTTTATTTTGACGGATCCTTGAAAAAACTGTGGCCAACTACTCCGGACTTACCCTAATGATAAAATTTGTTATTCCTAATCTCGAGCAGCTAAACTGCACCAGATTGATCCCGTCCTTCTACCGAAATTTTAGCTGAAGCCGGCAAAACCCACTCGCCGATCGCTCGGGAAAAATAAATTTGTTCCGCGAATTCGCGTGGCTGGCGCCCTTCTCGTGTGAATGCGGCAAGGGCGAGTTGGGGCAACATTTCCGGAAAATCTTGTCACAAAACATATTAAAAAATCATCCGATCGTACGATAGAAAATGTTGAAAATTGTGTTTCGTCGCAATTCGAAGTGAATCGAACTAATAGATTTTGAGATACGACTTGCACGGTTTCATAGCACACAGTATCGAGAAAAACGCAAAAGAATATTTAAATAAAAAAGATAATTTTTAAACCACGTTTTAAAACGGACTAACGAGTATGACATAATTTCTCCTAACCTATACAAATTTATAACCCAATACAGATTCCTAACCTCATGCAGATTGTTCTGAAAATTTGTGATTGTGAATTTTTAATAGCTATGGAAATACTTGTAAGATTTAAAACGAAAAACGAAAAATTATTGCGAAATAAATAATTATTTCTTATTAAAATGAGTGCCTTTAAAATATTTATCATGGAATCGTTTTTTTTCCTAAGGATGATGTTGTACTCAACCGTTCCAATTATTCTCAAGTTGCTGACGAATGAACCGCAAACCTCAAACCCATACCCGGAACTCAACTGACGTGAACGTATGTTAAACAAAACATTATATTACGCCATCTAAACGCCATCTAAACGTTTACGCCATCTGAAAAGAGGGCAAAATAAATAATTTTCTTGAATACAATCGCACACACGTATCAGTTCGTGAGTGCAACGCCCGCGTATGACTGAGGGCTACGCGTCATGCCCGTAATTATTTTTTTCCGAAAGTACGAGGCTGGAATTCGAACCCGCAACTTCACGATGGGCTGGTTTAGAAGGCAAGCACGCTAACCACTCGACCATCCAACTGGTTTAACTTATATAACTAATTTTAGGATCATGGCATTTGTCGTAGCGAATCTGCCTATGGTTAAAACCATGTACCTTGTTTTTGCCGGCAATGGAAGGTCAGAGCGTGCCGCCGATGTGCCCTAAGCTTGCTGGAATAACATATTCCAAATTTTCCGTCTCAATGCCGCGATAACTTGCCTCGTTTTTACCGGCAACGGAGCGGCCCAGCGTGGTGCATTTATGACTGAAACACGATATAAAAATGACATCACTGTAATTGTTGCATATATTTGCTGCAAACTTGCCGTCTTGGCATCACAAATTTATTTCGCCAAACCACGCACTGTGGCGCAAATTTGCAGCTTTATGCGGAAGCAAAAGACAGAATATTGGTGTCACGGTGTGCCGCCGTATGCTGTCCTCTTGCCGCTATAATGCTGGCATGGGAATTTTCACAGCACGTTTGTCTATCAGAGATAATATTCGCCCGAATTTCCGAACGGTTTTTTGGCCACGAAAATTATTCCACAGTCGTCGATTTGTTGATTTGTTGAATCGAATACAATCCCTCGGTTGTATCGTAACACACTCTACAATACGTCCCTTTATGTATCAATTTACACTTTTTTCCATAGATATAGATATAGACGCTCGCTCAGCCTCGAGTCGTAGCCACGGTCGTATATACAGGTCTGGGCACTCCGTTGAAGAATGCGTGACTCGAAGTGACGCCTCTATTTGCGCATTCCACCGCGGCGCTAGTGAAGGGGAGGCACTTTTGTTTATACCGCGTTTACGGGGCATGGCATGCACGTTGTGTGGTGACGGTCGTATATACGCTGTGGCCTAACCTCTTTGTGGCGGGTTGATTTGAAGTGATCGTACAGTTTATATTCAATACGGAAAAAAGTATCCATTTATTGCCATGCCGAAGCGGTGCATGATTCCGGGATGCAGAAGTGGGTATTTAAATAACCCGGAGCGAGTCTCATTGTTCAAAATTCCGAATGATGAAGTGTTGCGCGCTACGTGGGTGAAGGCACTGACGCCAGAACTGAATGGACCGTTAAAAAAATCGCATACGATATGCGAGAAACACTTTCATTCATCGGATATTGTTCGCCACTTTATCCATAAAGATCGAGATGGAAAAATTATCGCAAAAGTAAGTTGGTGTAATGTATATATTTTTTTCATTGTCATTTCCGATAATATGAAATCAGAACCTCAGAGTATTCAATTTGTTGAAGCTTAAACGAAATAAAACCATAGACGACATGAATTATTTCCTCAGATTGCAATAACAAGAGCTCACTATAGCGAGGACAACCATCCTAAAACAACACTCATAAAAAAAATTAAAAGAGCAGAAATATTGTTTATTTTTGTCAGTGATTTTTGAAAAGCCTTAACAGAGAGCCACAATAAGAGATTGAAGCCAAAGAATCACGCTACATGGCCCCAGCATTGATTTAGCCAGGAATTTTTTTTTGAGCCCATGGACACTTAAAAAAACCAAAAAAATCTTTAAAAATGTCTTCCCGCTATTTCTTATTATAACGCCAAACGTGATGCCAAAAAAAGGTTGGCTGCAAGATTCTTCAACTAGAGATTTAAGGCTTCAAAACGCTTTCTTTTGCCTCCTGGTGCGGCGATTTTTCACGGAGTTACGGCTTTTCGAAAATCACTGAAATAAAAAAAAAATGTTCTGCTCCTCTAATTTTTTTGATAAGTGTATTTATTGGTTATTCTATGTGCTTTTTATACTATTATATCTCCTACGAACGTGTTGAATCAACAGGTTGCTTACAAACAGCCCAAGCTTACGCAAACTGCCGTGCCATCGATATTTGCCCGGTCATCGTCACATCATCGTCATGAGGTGACACTTGCTGCAAATGTAGATATCTTCGCTACAGCTCCACCGGAATTCCACAGCTCATTGGATTTGACACCGACCGCTGTCAAAACTGAGGCACCCAATACGATAGACATTAATGAAAATTACAGTGCGTCGGAGCATGCAGTTGTGAACGTAAATATTCATTGCACACACTTTTATCGAACATTTTTAAGTTGCGAGTGAATGTAGGAAGTAGTAGCTATGAATGCAAGAATGCATTTGTCCGAATAATGTGATATATTTATTCAATTTATGTTTCAACCTTGTCTTCACTTTTTTAGATTGATGCTATGCCTCAAGAAAACGAGATATCTCCCACAGGGGATAACACAAGCAATTCAGCAAGCTTCAGTGAATTATTCAACAAGATATACAAGGATGCAAACTCTGTGGACCTCCCGTTGGGATGGTTCCGATATACATCGACCAGCGGAAAAAAATGGGTAGCATTTTCGACTTTCGACATACAAAATCATCAGAAATGTTTGCAACCTGTGCTACGAAAATCGATTTTGCTAACGGAGGAAGGAAATGTTCACGTATCGGCGAACGGAAAAGGTGTACCGACTGAAAGGATATGCCGCTCCCTCGACCGAATTTGTAACATCGAAGATTTATCTCGACTCTTGACAACGTTGGCACATATAACGATTTGCAGAGGAATTGCATTGCCATGCCAATCATCGGTGCAATCCAAAATAATGCAACAAGATTCTTCCGGAGAATGGCGCAATACGACTTGTTTAGTCGTGTGTACTACAAGGATGTGCAACAGCTGCACACGGGTAAAAAAGGCGATCAGCCAACGGATGCGACGATCGTCGAAACGACCGATGGCGAAAAGAATCGATCCTTCTTCGAAGACTCACGGAGAAAAGTCGAAACTCCTGCTTATCCGGAAAAGACTTCGTTCGCAAAGAGCAGTCATTCGAAGAGCTAAAGAACGGATTGAAAAATTGAAAGGTTCGGTAACTAAAGTGCGGGATCGCATACGGAATTTGAGCGAGAAAAGTATTATGGCTAAATGCGATGAGATAAATCTCCCACAAGCACAGCCTTTATGCATAAACGAAATGATCGCTACCGTTCATAAAAAAGTCTCAACGGGAATCGTTTCAACGAAGATTGGGTTATGTTATGCATGCTCATGCATATCCGTTCGCCGGCACATTACCGATTCCTATTAAAGAATGAATTACTTCCGCTACCGTCACCGAGAACGATACGCCGGTATTTATCCATTATCACCACTAATTGTGGTTTCGACAGCAACTTTCTTCAATTGTTCGAAAAACGCCTGAGATCAAAATCTTCGATGCAAAAACATGGAGTCCTTCTTTTCGACGAGATTTCCGTTCGCGAAGCAGTTGCAGTATGTTCGTCAACGTTAACATATAAAGGTTTAATGGATTTTGGAGATATGGGCACTAATGCGACTGATGTTAACGAGAAGGCGAACCACGGTCTCGTACTCATGTTTAAAGCAATCGCCGATAAATATGCGCAACCAATAGCCGTGTTCGCATCTAGGGGACCGGTAAAGGGTCCTGAACTTGCAAAAATAGTCGTAAGAGCTATAACGTTACTGGAAAATGCCGGAGCTAGGATCCACGCTGTAATTTCGGATGGAGCGTCGACTAATCGAAAGATGTGGTCGTGTCTTGGTATCAGCGGTGAGAAAAATAAGTGCCAAACTTCATTCGTACATCCTTCTGATGACAGTCAAAAAGTTTTCGTTTTCTCGGATACTCCTCACCTCATCAAAACAATTCGAAATAGACTATACGGCGACGGAAAAAAAATAACAGAATTGCTTGTAAGTATAGTTGACCGACTAAATACAAACTTTTCTTCAGCAAGTACATAAATTTCGATTACTTTATTATCAGATTGATCCGAGCAAATCTCCGATCAAGTGGTCGTACTTTCGGGCAATGTACAACCAGGACATCCAATTACCAGCTGATCTACGAATCTGTCCCAGAATAACAGACGCTCACATAAATCTCAGCACAGCAGCGAAAATGCGAGTGCGCTTAGCAACGCAGGTACGTATATATAATAGAATAGACCCAAACAAACCCAAACAAACCCAAACAACGCAGGTACGTATATATAATAGAATTGTCTTTAGTACATATATATAATAGAATTCACTTCGAATTGCTTAGTTCACGTAAAAACCGTCTGATATTATTTCATGTACTCGGATATATTTTTCAGATATTCAGTAATTCAGTTGCTGACGCTTTGGAATACTACCACCAACGCAGTCTTTCGGCATTGGATGGGTGTGGATCGACAATCGAATTTTGCCGGACCATTAATAGGATGTTCGATGCTCTTAACCGAAAAGTACCCAACGAAGGAGTAACACCAGATGGGACGGATATGGAAGTAGGTATTTATACTTATATATTCATATCATAGTGTATTGTTATATGTGGCTTCATTTTTCGCAGGTTCTACAAAATTCTCTTCGCTGGCTGGACGATTGGGAATGTAACTATGTAAAAGGCCTTATCAAGGAGCATCAGTTCTTATCCAGACCTACAGCTGAGGGACTGCGTGTCTCTTTACAGGCGACAATCGACATGTGCCATTATCTGTGTGGCCGATACGAGTTTAAATATTTGTTGACAGGAAAAATGAATCAAGATTCGTTAGAGGTAGTACCAACTATTGAATAACCTTTGAAGGGGCAGCGGGACGTATTCGAACAATTTTTTCCGTATTTTTTCGTGCTAAAAGGTATGCGAACGTATCCAAAGGTTCAATGAACTCGTCCGATTGTATGGATTATAGCAATTCTTCGGCACTATCCGGCAAGCTGCGGGTTCGAATGATCATCCAGCGGCACCGACTTTCTTGCAGGTGTACAAGATGTCAGTCTACAGTATTTTGAAGCCTCCCGTTTTTGGGAATTGTACAGTGGTTAATCGGGATACTCCTCAAATCTTAATAACCATTGCGGATTTAAAAAACATCTACAAGCCAGAAAAGAGAAATCACGTTGAAGAAATCCGGCAAAAGTTGGATTCGCTCATAGAGCATACAGATTGGGAGTCCGACGACATCATTGAGCATGATTATGCCCTTGCTCCCGTGCAAGATTGCGTTGTCTACTACGTAACAGGTTGCCTTTATTTTCCATTTTCCTACAACATCTTACGGAGTTTCGGGAAAATTAGTGACGTGTTACAATTCCATTTAAATTTGCACAGTAAATTTCCTGTCATACTCTGAATACACCCGCGAAATTTTAAATCGATCGTATATGCCGTTTCTATGAAATTTACAATAGAAAAAACACTTTTAAAATATGGAGTGTGCATTTAGTATGTGACCAAGAATTTACTGTATCAATTTGAATCAAATGATAACATTGCGTCAATGGTCCCGAAAATCCTTTGAAAGTTTCCTGACAATTGATGAAGTGTTACCATTTGATTCAAATTTGCACGGTATATTCCTTGTCGTATACTGAAGTCACCTTCGATATTCTTAATCAATCGTCTACTCCGTTTCTGTAAAATTTACAATTGAAAAAACTTCAAAAATATGGAGGGTGAATTTAGTATGTGACCAAGAATTTACTGTATCAATTTGAATCAAATGATAACATTGCGTCAATGGTCCCGAAAATCCTTTGGAACTTTCCTAACAATTGATGAATTGTTACCATTTCATTCAAATTTGCACAGTATATTCCTCGTCGTATACTGAATGCACCTTCCAAATTTGTGATCGATCGTCCACGACGTTTCTATGAAATTTACAATTAAAAAAAACACTTCTAAAATATGGAAGGTGAGTATTCGACATTCAGTATATAACAAAAGAATTTACTGTATAAATTCGAATCAAATAATAACATTTAGTCAAAGGTCTCGGAAATCTTTCGGGAGTTTCCAGATAACTGATTAAGTGTTACCATTTGATTCAAATTGACACAGTAAATTCTTTGTCATGTATTGAATGCACCTTCTAAATTTTGAATCGATCATCTATGCAGTTTATATAAAATTTACTATTAAAAAAACACGCTTTGATATAGAAGGATGCCTACATTCGTCGCTGAAAGGCAGTTTCACGCACGAAATAGCGTGAGAAAGTGCTTGAAATATTATGAAAAACTGTCAATTCACTCACCAGTACATTTTCACAATTTCCTCATCAGTATCACAAAGTCAAATGCCCTATATTAAAAAGCATTTTTGCAACTGTAAATTTTATAGAAAAAAGCGTAGACGATCGATAAAAAAATTGAAAGGTGCATTCAGTATATGATATGTCCTAAATGTCCTATAAAAATTGTAGGTCTGCGCTGTTGATAAAATCTTGGAGATGGATCATCCGAAACAAAAAAATCAAACGGTTTTAGATGCAGTATGTTAACGGCTATAGCGCATATGATACGATTTTTGATATATGCAAAAATAATAAAATGGCGAACATTTTTCAAAAACACAAAAAAGGGTGGTTTTTTAACCGTTTTTGGCAAAAAACATAATAAACATCAAAATTTTTGAAAATCCTCGATATGCGCGATATCTACACTTGTAAAGAATATGTGGTTAAAATTTCATAAGGACTGGTTCAATAGTTTCGGAGATTTTATCAACAAGCCGTTGAAAAACGTTGTTTCGAGAAAAACGCGTTTAAATTTTGTTTGGGTTACATAAATACATACATTTTTCAAAAATGTACTTTAAAAATGTATTTTTTAAATGTAACAACTTTTATATCAATATCTATAATATAAACCTATAAAAAAAATCATGAGAATAGCCTTTTTTGCGTCTGAAGTGAGAAGACCCCTAAACTTCAATATTGCAAACCCATGTGCAACTTGAAGTGGGCTTTGCTCCTTTCCTTTTTTATTTTATTTACCCTTGTATACATCCAAATCATCAATAACATGTTCTTCACAGCTAGCCCGCCGTGGCGGTTTGTCAATTTTTTCAGGATATCTTTGCAAACAGCTGTTGCGGTTCACAAAGTGCGACGTGTGCAGAGAGGCAATAAAAAATTAGGGCTCTTATTCTCAGGAGCCAAGCGCACAATTAGTGAATCTGAAAACTAACGGTAGACTCATTCATCCAAATTCGACGTTCTTCAATTTGGTCCTGACCTTAGAAAAATGTTTTTCGAAGAACTGTTCTAAAGTAGACGCACAGTAGGAGAAAAGCCCAAAAACCTGGCCAAAACCTCAAATGACCTTTGACGGGAATGAAAATTGGCTTACAGGGGTTTTCAAGGTCGCTGATTACGAATCTGAAAGCCAAATTATCGTAAACAAAATGGCCGATCCAATATGGCTGACATGAATGTTAAAAAGTTGCCAGATGTCGACAAAAATTGGTATTTACGGGTTTTCAAGGTCGCTGATTACGAATCCGCAAGCCAAATTATCGTAAAAAAATGGCCGATCCAATATGGCCGACATGAACGTTAAAAAGTTACCAGATGTTGACAAAAATTGGTATATACGGGTTTTCAAGGTCGCTGATTACCAATCCGATAACTATTGTTTATAACTTGCAACAAAGAGCTTACAGCAAATTGTTATAAACAAAATGGCCGAGTATCCTGCTAAATAGATAAATTAATATATTTTAAAAAATCATCATAATAAAATAAACGTGAACAGTGTATTCTACGCAATTATTATTTTTATTTCCAAAATACATACGGAACGTTTCAAAAATAGAAAATTTTATTCTTAATCAAAATCGTAATCGGAGTCGGAGTCGGAGTCAGAATCATTATCCGAGTTTGTATCTATTACAACTCCCGGCACGGCTTCAATCTCGGCGCAAAATTCGTCTGCTGCAGCAGTCACTTTAGGAGCGATCAACATCGCTACAGCTTCCGGCGACAAACTCTTCAGCTTCTTCTGTGGTAGTCTTCTGACACTTGAAATGTACGGATCAGAAGTAACTAAGAGCCGATGAAAAACATCTTCCATAGTTTTAACCCTGGAACTTTTTCGCGCAAAATCTTCTCGATATCGTTTGATGTCTTTGTTTCGAGCTTCCTGAGCATCTTCGGATAATTGGCCGATTGGTAATAGAGCATGAGTTATTATCACTAGACCATGAATTAATAGTTTGTGCACCGAAGTAGGCATGGAGTACCAAGGGTATAATGCAACGGTCTTTCTTGCCGTTTCAATAGCATACTGTTCAAATCTTTCACAGTTTATCTCGTGGCCACACGATATAACTTGTAGGATTACGTACAAGCGTTTAATAACTTCTTCGTTGACCCCCGTTATCGCAGCGGAAACCGTCGAATTTTCAAAGAATCGCCGAGCTGTGTTGCCATCATTGCTGCTGCCGTATCCAGGCTTTGGGCGATCGATATTTAGACCCAATTGCTTCTTGAATCCTTCTTGAATGGCCCTCTTGCGTTCCTGGGTAATTTTTTTTTCTTCGGCACTTCGAGCTTGCCATTTTTTAATGCCGAGTTTGTAAGACACGTGTAAGCAATACTCGAAGTACCGTATCCACGCATGCAGCGTCGACAATCCGAACTTCAAATTTGTTTCATTGATTTCCCTTTGCAATACAGTGTCGATGGCATTAAAATCTTTGCTGGTTGCTCCACACAAATAGCACCGTTGAGCAGATTTCGTCAATGATACAGCGTTGCAAACTTTACCATCTATCATGGTGAACAACAACTTGTACATTACGGAGATTTCTTTTCCATCTATTACACTTTCGAATGGACGAAGTGACTTTATTTGTTCTTCAACAATTTGGACTTCATTAAGTGTTGACTCTGTGTCTTCGCGTAGAAACAGTAGTCTAAGCGGTCTACAAAATCGTGGAGACGAGGGTCTGGGGTTCTTCCAAACAACTATTTCTTCCTTCGATTGTTGATCATAACACACGAGTTGTAATGGCACGACTGAAGTAAAGAATACATGCGCATCAGATTTGCTGTCATCACTGAACGTCTGCTTATATTCACTTTGCCCAGAACTTCCATCGCAACCCCACTTGCAAATCAAGTCCATTTTACGAACATTATCTGGAGTCAATCTTTGAATGAGTACATTTTGGACGAGTAAAATACGTTCAACTGTATGATCTAATAGTGCCTGTAGTTGGACTTCTGCACTACTCTCTGTAATCCTGATTGCATCACGTGGTGGATAACAACGCTTTTTTGCTTTCATCACTTTTTCGTAAGACGGATATAGCTTACAGTTATTTTCCTTCCCTAATCTTCTCATTCCCTGGTAAGTACTCTTGGAGAATTTATATTCAATCATAGCGGAAAGTGCAGCCTCTTCGGATAAAGTAATTTCATCCGTTGCTGAGTAAGCTTTACGATACTTGGAAGCTCTTAAAGGACTCGTCATTGTTACGTCCTTAATAACTTTTGCGGCGTCGGATTGTCCTGAAGAGCGAAGGCTCATCT
This sequence comes from Ophion slaviceki, assembly GCA_944452715.1. Classification (NCBI taxonomy): domain Eukaryota; kingdom Metazoa; phylum Arthropoda; class Insecta; order Hymenoptera; family Ichneumonidae; genus Ophion; species Ophion slaviceki. The sequence goes on along the minus strand of OX101785.1, from coordinate 50,238,133 downwards.
GAGTAGCGTATGCTAACTCGACCGAGTTGAACGATGTACGAATATCTTGGGTCTTCCTTCGTTTAGATCTTTCACTGGACATTGTAAACTCAAGGGACGGGCGGCCGCCCGTATTACCCGGGCTTGTTACTACAGTGTCTGTAGGTGCGGCAAAACATACCTGCTTGCTAAGACATTCACCGTTATTCTTGAAAAATACACAGGATTTTCTGTGAGCTTGTTGCCACCTCGTTCTCATTTGATTGAAGAGTATCGAAAAAGTCTGTTTCGAGTCCTCAGGCACTACAACTGTACGTCCGGTGTCCTTGGAAATTTTTTCTACCATAAATTCGATCAAGGAAGCGAATTTATCGGATAAATGCTCGCTGATTATCAGAAATACTTCTTTCCTTGTCAGCACCAATTCTTTGTAACCGGATCCTGTAATAAAGACATAAAATTGTAGAAAATTGGTGTTAAAGGAAAAGATAAAATTTTCAATTAATACAAAAACTTGAACAATGTACATTATTTTACCAAATAAATAACCGCAATAATTGAAATAATTTTAAGAAAATTAGACAGAAAATATTGACATGGATTTGGTTAAAAGAAAGCTTTGCTTACTATATAATATATATATATTCAAATATTTTATTTGAATGTTATAACATTTCATTCATATTTAAGAAATTTTTATGTGGTTGATTTTAATATGTATATATATATATGCATACGTATATATCATAATTAAATCACAGAAAATTTATATATATATATATATACACATACATATATATTAAAATAATTTATTTCAAGCGTATAACAGCCGTCTTGTCCGTTATGATGCTACTTCACCCATTCTCAGGTAGAGGCGCAGAGGCTGCTCAATAGTGCCGCGTGCACGCTCGGCTACCGCACGATGCGAAAAAAATCATAACGGACAAGACGCACGTTTTCCGCAGGTAACTCTTGTAAATTTCGAAAGCTTATACATTAAACTAAAGGCCGAGACTAGGAGCTTTGCAAAATGTGACAAAATATATAACTTTTCGGACCGTTGAAAAGATAAGTTTTCAAAATTATTCAATTTTATTTATGCCGAAGGCTATACTACATTTCAATCATTTATACATAAACTTTAGATTCAACCGATGTAAAAACATGTTCTACATACCTCCAGAAGTCGTATCCATGTTGCAGAATTGAAATTAAACCCGTCACTTTAAAGTTATGGGTTTTTGAAGTCAGCGTTATTTTCGTCTGTTCAGCGCGTGACACGTACACTCTTCACGAACACTAACTGCCAACTGACGCTGCGGCGCAGGTATACACTTAAAGGGCTTTCCCTTCCACAATAGAATGCAGTTACTAGTCCTCTACCTGAATGACTACTCAACTGACCCTATTTCGAAAATTTATTTTTTGGGGTTTTGGCCAGGTTTTTGGGCTTTTCTCCTACTGTGAGACGCTTACGAGCGCACTATCGATGATGTATTAGCCAGCTACAAATTTACATTTCCCTGTGCGGAACATGCCAACGATTTTCTTTCGATAGCTATTCATTACTATTTGCGGCTTCGTATGCGCCAACTGACAGCCCAAAAAAACGCGGCACGTCCAAAAAAAAGTAGTGACAAGAGGAAATATGCGAAATTATATACCCATTAGCGGTACAGGGAGGCATACGCCATGTATCTTAATAATAAACAAGTATTAAAAACTTAAACCTAAATTATTAATCGTTATAATCCCTCCCATTTTCAGCATGTTTTTTTTTTCAAAGCATGGTAAATATTCGGAAGTGGGGCTCCTGCTAGAATCAGATGATTTTTTTTCTTATTTTCTTGTTTGGCTCTGTTTAGATTTTATGTATATCAGGAGCCCCGCTTCCGAATATCTACCCAAACTATAATTTACGCGTAAATTTCGTAAACGAAATTTTGTCCGTAAACGAAAAAAAATATAATTGGATTGAGCGATACTTAAGTCAGCCTATGCGTGGCAAAGACGATGAGTATCATTAACTAATGGCTCATCGCTCATATTTCATTTATGCTTTTAGTTTATGCTTTTAGTTTTTGTGTTCGAGTAATTATTTCGGAATGAATTGTATTCATTTTTCATTACGGCCACGTGAAGGGAAAGACAATGCGCATGCGCGCATACATCGCTCTCTGTCGCACATGCCTCCGAGATAGCAGCGCTCCACGCTTTTGCGGCCCGCTCCGCAACTTTAGGCGTCAAATAGATGCACGCTTTGGGGTATACGGAATATACGGGAGTGCCCAGACCTGTATATACGACCGTGGTCGTAGCGCTGAGAGTCTGTGCACACGATGTATTCCCAGAGATTAGTAGGGAGATATACAACGCTCCGCTTTTCGGCGTGCCTCGGAAATGGCACGAAATCGCGGCGGCACGTTCGGGAATATAATTTTGTGATCATTGCCTCTGTTAAGGTTGCAGATTCCCTTGTAACTGCGCGAGTCGTGACAAAGAACAGATATCACATGGAACACCACGGCCCGTGTTAATATTTGGCAGAAAAAATGTAGTTAGTATTTCCGCCGCCAGACTGCGCGCGATGTATCGGTGTGCCACACACAATGATAGAGATTCAAGACACGCCTCTCGCGGTTGTCTCTCTCTCGCGTACGCTTATCGGGCTATAGTGCTGTCCCGCCTGTATTAATTGCCGACTGACCGACCAATCATTGGGCGGTTTGGTAGGAGACAGCGCATCATTTAATCTCACGCTGCGATATTTCTGTCGCGGACGGCCGTATTTTGGGAGGGCACAAGGAGGGCCCTTCTGAATCAGTGATAAATTATAGTGGCGCTTAGTAAAAATAAGTCACAATCAATTATTATACCCAACAATAAACTGGAATAAAAAAGTTTGCACAAATTTTGTAGATTCAGACGTTTTTGCATTTTTCCTGAATGGTGGCGGCTACGAAATATTATCTTAAATATTTTCTTTAAGCATTCGATCCCCCCTATTTTTATTGTCGTTACGGGATAAACTTCCGAAAAGCTATTACACCCGATTCGGCCGAATTTTGCACAGATGTTCTATTTAATATATAAAGACATCCCCTGAAGGGATTTTTGGCGCGTTTCAATAGTTCAGGAGAAATCGAATTTTAAAGTTTATTTTTTAGCCCGCACGAATATATCTATATCGCTCGCCACGGCCGATCGATGTCCCCACTCCTCCGACTTCACTGGTGGCTAGCGTGCCGCGCTTACCCTTGCAAGTATATCTGTATAACCTAAACAAAGCCAACCAAACCCAAACACACAAACACAAACAAATCCGAATAACCCCCCCCCCCCAAAAAAACAATCAAAAACCCAAACAATTTCGATATTTTAGTTTTAAGGCTTTCACGGCTCTTTATGTAACGAGAAGAGTTTGTGGCTTCCGGATGGAGGCCGTGTTGAGGATCAGCGTTGTGCCGACGTTTCGCAAACGTTACAGTCTGCATCATCAGGGCTGAGAGCTCCGATACTGAAGCTCTCGTGTCTCAGGTATTCCTTATATAGTTGCAGTCATCGTTTTTTAATTGACCAGCTGATCAATTAAAACATCTGATTGGCTGGTGCAGTGATCTGGAACGATGACTGCAACTATATAAGGAATACCTGAGACACGAGAGCGTCAGTATCGGAGCTCTCAGCCCTGATGATGCAGACTGTAACGTTTGCGAAACGTCGGCACAACGCTGATCCTCAACACGGCCTCCATCCGGAAGCCACAAACTCTTCTCATTACATAAAGAGCCGTGAAAGCCTTAAAACTAAAATCAGACGCCTACACGGAGAGGCTTTTTTGGGTTCTGTGAACACCTTTTCCAAACTCAGGAAAACTCTGCACATCCAACTGTGCTCGTTAACATTCCTAAAAAGGTGCCGCGACCATCAAGTGGTACCAAAATGTTTTCAATTAAAAAACCCCTTTCCATCAAAACAAGCCAAAACTATCCTCCACCAGGCCTCGCTGAGACTGGTAAAGGAGAGAATAGCTGTCACCAAAAAGCTTTTGGACCAAAATTCCCAAAAACTCCTTAAACTTCACCTACGTCTATCTGACTCTTTGGAACCACAGCTGTGGGAAGATCTTGACCGTGTCACCCACGAACAAGCCCTCCACTGTGCAGACCTAAGATCCAAGAATCAAATAGAAAAATTCAGGAAACTATGTCCACAGACGAAGCAGCCCATCCTAACCCACACAGTAAAAAACCTAAGTAACCACACACTCTCTGCAGCTGAAACATCAGTCCTCGCAAAAGGGCACAATTTCGCCATTACACCGACAGAAATTCCGACCAGAGAAATCATCAGCCAGGTGGAAACTGCCATCTACCGTCTCCCACTAGATACTGGCAACGACATCAGGAAACGGATAAGCAATATTCTACACAAGGCAAAACCTCCGCAGCAGAATATCACGAAAGAAGAACACCTTGCTCTTCACAATTTGAAGAAAAACAAGGACATCTTAATACTACCAGCTGACAAAGGGAATGCAACAGTCATCATGGATAAAACGGACTACTGCAGTAAAATTATGAACCTGCTCGAGGACACCAACACGTACAAGAAATTATCACGTGACCCCACATCGAGTGTAGAAAAGAAAACAACAACACTTCTAAAGAAGGCTGGTCTATCGGAAAACCTATCCAAAGCCCTTACACCCAAGGAATCCCTACCGCCCAGGCTTTACGGTCTGCCAAAAATACACAAAAACAACATCCCACTAAGGCCCATTGTTAGCAACATAGGCAGCCCTACATATCACTTGGCACGTTTTCTCTGCAAACCTTTGCAGGAACTCGTAGGTCTCAACAACTCCTATATCCAAAACTCCCGGGATTTTGTGAACAAGATCCAGTCTATCAAGGTACAACCAGAAGATATTTTAGTGAGTTTCGATGTTGTATCCCTGTTTACAAACGTCCCAACCAATGAAACCCTAAGCATAGTTAAAAATTCCAAAAAAGTTGCCCCTAACCTACTGCCCCTCATAGAACATTGCCTAAACTCTACATATCCCATTCCCACATAACATTCCAATTTCAATCCCAGTTTTATGAACAAACTTCAGGCGCAGCCATGGGTTCCCCTATTTCCCCTATCATTGCCAACATTTTTATGGAGAACTTCGAGAACAAAATTCTGCAAGAAGCTTCCCTCAAGCCCTCCACCTGGTTCCGATATGTCGATGACACCTTCGTCATTTGGGGTCACGGCAAAGAAAACCTCAATCATTTCTTAACTTTCCTCAATTCCCAACACCCCAATATTCAATTCACCATGGAGATAGAACAGGAAAATCAAATCCCTTTTCTGGATGTACTGGTTCAACGGAAAAGCGATGGCACTTTGGGCCATAAAGTTTACCGGAAGCCAACGCATACGGATAGATATCTCCACGCTACGTCCCATCACCACCCTTCCCAAAAACAGTCGGTCATAAGCTCTCTGGTCTACAGAGCTCTAGCGATCTCGGAACCAGACTCCCTGGAGGTTGAACTAGAACACCTACGAAAAGCTTTAGGAGACAATGGTTACAAGCCAGGCAACATCGAAAGAACGATCAAAAATCTAAAAAGAAAAATAGCTGATCCGAAAACGGTTACAGCACCTGATGGAGAGAATGAAGGACAAATAACTGCAACAACTTCCCTTCCATACCTTCAGGGCATAACCGATCGCATAGGCAGGGTCCTTGGAAAACATAACGTGCGAGTCATCTTCAAACCTCAGAAGAAACTAGCACAAGTGATTCCGAGTGCAAAAGACCAAAGACCACCATTAAGTGCACCAGGAGTATACAAAATACCCTGCTCATGCGGCAAAGTGTACATAGGGGAAACCGGGAGGAAGATCAGTACACGGATCAAAGAACACCAACGGTGTATCAAATATGGCCATATTACACAATCAGCGCTGGCCGAACATTGGATGGAGACTGGTCATGCCATCCAGTTCGACAAAGCCCAAAGTCTGGCCCCATCAAACAGCTATTTTTCCAGGAAACACCGAGAAGGCTTGGAAATCCGAAAACATCCGGACAACCTAAGCAGAGATGGAGGATATCACGTCAATCCTATTTGGCACACCGTCCTCCCGGTTTTTTAATTGACCAGCTGATCAATTAAAACATCTGATTGGCTGGTGCAGTGATCTGGAACGATGACTGCAACTATATAAGGAATACCTGAGACACGAGAGCTTCAGTATCGGAGCTCTCAACCCTGATGATGCAGACTGTAACGTTTGCGAAACGTCGGCACAACGCTGATCCTCAACATGGCCTCTATCCGGAAGCCACAAACTCTTCTCAATTTCGATATTTCGTAAACTATTCGAATACGCCAAAAATCCCTTTAGGGGATGTCTTTATATATTAAATGGAACATCTGTGCAAAATTTCAGCCAAATCGGGTGCAACAGCAGTTTATATGAGGCATCTAGAGTTTTTTAGTGTACAATTTATTAGATGGAAATGTGGCCAGCGTGTAATCTCCATAAAGCGCCGTACAAATAAGACGATTTTGAGCGTTGCAATTTTTCGTTAAAAGTTCGGTAACTTGGCTTGACATTTTACCAGCATACTGGGATGTTTTTTACTTGTTTATAGACGAAAATCAATTAATTGTTAAATATTCAGGTTCGTGAAAAGAATGCCTTAAGATGGGATATACATTGATAACGATAAAAAAAATTATTCCTATTTTTAAGAATAATATTTTTTTGAAAAGTAAAACGCTTTTTTTAAGATGTTGTGCGTCAAAAATTGGACGAGATATTTGCGAGTATCTTCTATATACAAGCGAGCGCGCGCAAGGGTTCAAATCCACATTCGGACATTCGGATTTGAACTTTCAATTTTTCATTTTGAAATTTGAGTTTTAAACGTTATCCCGTCGCCAAATAAAGTATTAAATAATGAATAAACATATTAAAAATTGTGATCCATTGTTTAATGGAACAATGGAGTAAACAATTGTTATCCATTGTAAATGGAATTCGACCAGCGCCTACGTGGCCGCTACCCGCGCGACGCGGCAGTGAGCGCCCGAGTCGGGCAACCCGGCCGACGCGCCCAAGTTTCTCACAAGCGGCGCGATACGTGAGGATCTATTTATAGCGGCGACGCGGCTCACTCGTCAGCTGAACTCTCCGGACCAGATCCGCTCTAGATCACTGCCTTACAAGCAGGTCTATGCATGGAGCACTCGTGTGTCTACCCACTCCGGGCAACCTACGCTGCCGTGGAAAACTCCCCCCCCCCCCCCGCTGAGGCTACAAGCTCCGCTGACGCGGCCGCCGGCCTGCCTGCTGGGACCTCTGGACCCTCGACGAAGACGCTGGACATCTCCCCACTGGACCATCGTGCCCACGCCGCACTCACCGTTGCCTGCCACGCCACCACTCGACACCAGCGTAGCCTCGACTACCCAGGGCACTCAGACCAGCCCATCGGGTGGAATCAGCAGAGCCTGCCAAACCAGCGACCAGTCGAGCAGCGAGTGGGAGCCCTCTGAGCCAGTCGTTAGCCGCTCGCTAACGGCCACAGCCAGCCAGGCTGTCCTGCAGCCAACAGCTCCACCCGAGGTGCCAACGCCGCCGACAACGCCGGAGAGAGCCTCTCCCACCACCAACACGGGCAACTCCTATACCCCGCCTCTGCCTAGCCCATGGCAACGGACGTCAACGAAGCCCAGCCTAGTCTGGCGTCCTAAAATCAACCTAAACTGCATATTGTAACATAGTCAATTAAATGTAAGGAAAAGAGAAAATTAAACGAAAATAACAAAACTCGTCTCTACCATCATTTAAGCGGAATCGGCCTAGCGAACGACGGCCCAACCCTGAGCCACAAAACTCTCCACGAGCGCAATTCGAAACATTGGTCCTTCGAGCCGGATCCGAAGGCAACTAGAACTTCGGACTATCACCAGCTGCATCATGAGTTACTCGTTCGACGCACTCATTCAGAGCCAATCGATGCTGCACGGGCGAATAGCACGCATGATGGACAACCTAAAAAAACTAGGGCAAGCCAACATCACGGAAGGAGCCGTAAAAACGCGGATAAACACCTTGGAAAAATACTGGGACAAGTTCGAGGAGCAACACAACTTGCTGAGCAGAGATTACACCGCTCAGCTAAAGCAGCACGAGTACTTTCGGAAGGACCTCCTCAGCATGACGGAGGAAACGTACGCGGCAAACGTACGAGGAAACGTAAACGGAAAGGCACGCTCCTCGACTGGCTCTCCGAGTTGGCTCGCCTGGCCGAACAGCCCAGAAGCTGCACTATCTGAAAACCAGTTTGCGCGACGACGCCGGAGAGGTGATCAGCATTTTCGCGACAACAGAGGACAATTACGCGCGTGCTTGGGCTGCTCTAAGCAGCCTCTACGACAACAAGAAACTGCTCATCAGTTCGATGCTAGGAAGCTTCACCGCCCTGGCAAAAATGAAAGGGGAGACGGTAGCCGAAATTCACCTGATCTTAAATATCATCATTTCCACCATCGACGGGTTAGCCGGCATAGGACGCCCGGTGGGAACGACAGAAGACTTATTCGTTTTTCTCGCAGTGCGGTCAGCGCAGGAGCGGTCAGCACCTCAGCTGAGCCACCTAACTGTGCGGCGCTGAGGAGCTTCCTTGAGCAGCGGATGCAAATCTTGGAAGCTTTACCACCTCACCAACCTCCAAGGAAGGCGGGGACGATCGCCCCCCCCCCGAACTCGTTTGTCGCACAAAAAAATGAAACCGCGCATGGCAACTGCGGCCTATGCAACCAGCAGCACTTCCTCATGTTTTGCGACAAATACAAGGAGCAAACTCCGGATCAACGCTGGCACCCACTTCAACGCTTGAAACGCTGCACGAACTGTCTGGGCAGACATCAGCTGGCCGAATGCAAGTCAGTCAAGGTGTGCACGACTTGTGCCGAAAAACACCACTTGACCTTGCATTCTGCCACCGGGCTAGCGAGCGTTAGCAGCCACCTCACGAGAGGCAAAGAAATCACCATTCTGTTGGCAACAGCTAGGATTCTGCTCTACGATGAGCATGGCAACACGCATCCGGCCCGCGCACTCATTGACCAAGGGTCGGAAGTCAGCTTGATCTCTGAGAGACTTAGCTGACTTCACAACGGATGAAACTCCAACGGTCCAGGACCTCTCTGAACGTTTGCGGAGTAGGAGGAGTTCAGATGACCAAAGCAAAGGGAAGAGTCGTAGTGAGCTTGAAGGCCGAGCGAATGGCAGCTAAACTTAGGACCATAGCCTTGATCCTCCCTAAGCTAACAATTTACTCACTGCTCTAGGCCCGTAAGAGACCAGAGTGGAAGCAAATCAAGGGATTGCAACTTGCGGATCCTACATTCCAGAATGGTGACCAAATCGACATCCTCCTAGGCGCCGACGCATACGCTACTATGGTGCAACCGGGCCTACGGAAAGGACGATCCCACCAACCGATCGCGCAACGGACATCGTTTGGTTGGATACTGGTGGGAACAACGGGTCCCGGGTCACCCAACAAGCTTCGAACGGTCTAACAATGCGTGGTGGTGGACGATATGTTTACCACCGTCAAGAGAGCAAGAGAAAGGGTCAAGTCCTCCGGTTCCTCCCTCCATGGAGGACCAACAATATGAGGCGCTTTTCTCCTCTAGCTACACAAGAAAGAAGGGGCGCTACTCAGTCCGACTGCCACTAAGGGGAGAGCTACCTGATCTCTCCAACACATTCAACGGAGCCTCTCGGGCCCTAACTCATCTCGAGGGAAGGTTCAGCAAGAACCACCCGCTTCAAGAGTTATACAACGAGTTTCTCCGAACTTACGAGCAACTTGACCACATGGAGGAAATCACGAGCGGACCCGTACCGCAGCGAGTGTGCTACCTCCCGCATCACGGAGTACTACGAAACTCCAATACATCGACTCCGCTCAGGGTCGTGTTTAACGGTTCTTGGCACGCCTCTGGGGAACAATCCCTGAACGAGTCACTTCTGACGGGGCCTAACCTGCTGCCAGCCCTGCCCGACATCTCACTCAAATGGCGAACACACCGCTATGCCGTAGCAGCGGACATCGAGAAGATATACAGGCAGATACAAGTCCACCCAGACGATCAAGACCTCCAGCGAATCCTCTAAAGGCAACACAAGGCGGAGGAGGTGAAGCAGTATCGCCTTAAAACCGTGACCTACGGTTTATCCTGCGCCCCCTTCCTGGCTATACGGACGCTCCGCCAGCTAGCCTCAGACGATGGGGACCAATTCCCGCGCGGGGCAAAAGCCCTCCGGGAAGACTTACATGGACGACATCCTTACTGGTACCCAAACACTGGAGGAGCTGACAGCGACACAGAAGGAACTTCAACAGCTCTGCATGGCGGGCGGATTCCCGCTAAAAAAGTGGGCCTCCAACTCCGCAAGGCTCTTGCTAACGCTGCCCAAGGAGCAAACTATCCAGGACGCTGCACGCTCCCGGACAGCTGACACAGAAACTCAGCAGACGCTGGGTCTCCTGTGGGACCATTCAAACAATGTCTTTCACTACCGGGTGGAAGTATCAACCAAAGATACCGTAACCAAGCGGAGCATGTTAGGTGAAGCGGCCTAACTCTTCGACCCTCTGGGATGGCTGGCTCCCATCAGCGTAAAGGCAAAAATTGACATACAAAATTGCTGGTTGACAGGGCTGGGCTGGGACGATCCACTGCCTCCCGAGCTAGCTAAAGGCTGGAAGGCATTTCGCGACCAGTGGAAACTGTTGCGTGACGTCCGGATTCCGCGCTGGATCAGAACATCCGACGCTTTCTAACTTCACGGGTTTGCAGACGCCTCGGAACGAGCATTCGGAGCCGTACTCTACGCCCGGACCAAGACAGCTGGTCAAGGCTACCGGGTGACGCTCATCGCCGCACGCACCAAGGTAGTTCCACTGAAGCCCATCACGCTCCCTCGGCTGGAGCTATGCGCGGCGCATCTGCTCAGCCGCCTAGTGAATCACAGCCGGCGCATCATACCCCAGCAGCCAACAAGCATAAGGCTCTGGACAGACTCGACGGTGACGCTCGGGTGGATACTACAACATCCCTCCAACTGGAAAACATTCGTCGCCAACCAAGTCGCGTCAATCCAGCAACTAGTACCAGATGGACGCTAGCAACACATACCAGGAGAACAAAATCCAGCGGATTGCGCCTCCAGGGGATTGTCTCCGCAAGAGCTCCTCACACATCCGCTCTGGTGGCAAGGGCCGCCTTGTCTCCATACCGCTTTGGGAAGTGAAATTAGCACCACCGTTCCGACGGCGACGGAGTTGCCCGAGGCAAGGGTAACCACACACGCAGTGGTTATTCATCCCAAGCCGCCTCCAAATACTACGCTTAGCCGCTTTTCTTCGTATAATCGCTTGCTACGCATCACAGCCTGGTGCAAAAGATGGCGGCGCGGCGTCAAACAAAGAGCAGCAATCTTAGAGGCCGACGAGCTAAGGGAAGCGGAACTCACGTGGATACGGGTGGTTCAGAACGACTACTACCATGAGGTCATACGGCGCCTACAGCAGAAGATCTCTCTGCACGGGAAAGGACCTCTAGGAGCACTAGATCCGTTTCTGGATGAGCACCGGGTACTGAGAGTGGGAGGCATACTAAAGAACTCCCAGCTACCCTGCGAGAAACACCCGTTTCTGCTACCAGCGGAATCTCACCTATCCGAACTAATGGTCAGACAGCTCCCCGCGTTCACTCTGCACGGGACACAGCTAACCCTCAATCGTCTCCGACAACGGTGCTGGATCCCAAACGGACGCCGCCTGGTTAAAACCATAGTTGCGGGCTGCGTGACATGCCGCCGATGGCGGGCGAAAACCACGACGCAGCAGATGGCAAAACATTTTTGTGTGCCTGGCAACCAAGGCCGTGCACCTCGATGTCGCCTTCAACTACTCAGCCAGAGGGTTCATCGCTGCACTCCAACGGTTCGTGGCGCGACGCGGGGTATGTTCCAAGGGGTATGACCAAGGAACAACCTTCGTAGGAGCTGACAACGAGCTCCGGCGCCTCTTCACCGCCAGCTCCAAAGAATTTGGGAAAATTAGAGGGGCAACTGCCGGCCAAGGCATCTCCTGGCGATTCAATCCTCCAGGCGCACCGCACTTCGGTGGTCTGTGGGAGGCCGCAGTCAAGTCCACGAAATACCACCTTAAGCGAGTCATCGGAGAAACTACCCTCACCTACGAGGAAATGGCCACCCTCATGGCTCAAATCGAGGCATGCCTTAATTCAAGGCCGCTCTGCGCTCTAAGCGACGACCCGGAGGACGTCACTGCGTTAACTCCAGGACACTTCCTTGTGGGAACAGCACTTATTGCCATCCCCGAACCATCGCTGCTGGAACATCACCCACATCACTTGACCCGCTGGCAGCATCTAAATCAGATGAGAGACCATTTCTGGGCCCGCTGGTCCACGGAATACATCCATAACTTGAGCCCGCGAAATAAATGGCGAGAACCGGTAGACGAATACTACAACGGGCGGCTATGCCTAATCAGGAACGAAGGAACTTCACCTGCTAAATGGCCCCTAGCACGCATCATCAACGTGTTACCTGGTCCTGACGATCTCATCCGGGTCGTCTAGCTCCGCACCGTCACGACCACACTCACGAGACCTGTTGCCAAGATCGTACTACTCCCAGTAGCAAGTCAAACGGAACCATCATCTTGAGCTCAAGATGAGGCGGGCGGAATGAGTGGGATTCGACCAGCGCCTACGTGGCCGCTACCCGCGCGACGCGGCAGTGAGGGCCCGAGTCGGGCAACCCGGCCGACGCGCCCAAGTTTCTCACAAGCGGCGCGATACGTGAGGATCTATTTATAGCGGCGACGCGGCTCACTCGTCAGCTGAACTCTCCGGACCAGATCCGCTCTAGATCATTGCCTTACAAGCAGGTCCATGCATGGAGCACTCGTGTGTCTACCCACTCCGGAAAACCTACGCTGCCGTGGAAAACTCCCCCCCCCCCGCTGGGGCTACAAGCTCCGCTGACGCGGCCGCCGGCCTGCCTGCTGGGACCTCTGGACCCTCGACGAAGACGCTGGACATCTCCACGCTGGACCACCGTGCCCACGCCGCACTCACCGTTGCCTGCCACGCCACCACTCGGCACCAGCGTAGCCTCGACTACCCAGGGCACTCAGACCAGCCCATCGGGTGGAATCAGCAGAGCCTGCCAAACAGCGACCAGTCGAGCAGCGAGTGGGAGCCCTCCGAGCCAGTCGTTAGCCGCTCGCTAACGGCCACAGCCTGCCAGACCAGCGACCAGTCGGGCGGCGAGTGGGAGCTCTCCGAGCCAGTCGTTAGCTGCTCGCTAATGGCCACAGCCAGCCAGGCTGTCCTGCAGCCAACAGCTTCACCCGAGGTGCCAACGCCGCCGACAATGCCGGAGAAAGCCTCTCCCACCACCAACACGGGGAACTCCTATACCCCGCCTCTGCCTAGCCCGTGGCAATGGACGTCAACGAAGCCCAGCCTAGTCTGGCGTCCTAAAATCAACCTAAACTGCATATTGCAACATAATCAATTAAATGTAAGGAAAAGAGAAAATTAAACGAAAATAACGAAACTCGTCTCCCCCATCATTTAAGCGGATCGGCCTAGCGAACGACGGCCCAACCCTCAGCCACGAAACTCTCCACGAGCGCAATTCAAAACACATTGTTTACTCGAACAATGGAGTAAACAATTGTTATCCATTGTTTACTCGACCGGAAGATGTAAAGATCTTTAGATCTTTACATCTTTCGAGTTAACAATGGACAATATTGTCTACCATTTTTTATTTATTGATTAATACTTTATTTGGGCGACGGGATAAGTTTCCAAATTCAAATTTCAACATTCGAAATTGAAAGTTTGAATCTTCAATTTCAATTCCCATTTAACAAAAATCAAGGGATTTGCATCCACTTGCGCGAACGGCGATTCGAACCCGCGCCCACTCTTGCTTGGATGCCGAAACTACTGTGCTATTGTTTGCTCACCGTTGGAATTTACTCGTGAATATCTCAGCCAATTTTTGTCGTACGACATTCTGTACCGTGTATCACGTTCCTTGGAAGAAATCGCTGAGAGCATGCTAAAAATAGATGGAACGGGTGAGATGGAAAGGAGCGAGAGAGTAGGAGCGAAAACAGATTGATTCAAAGCCGGAGCTCCCCAGCATAACGAGTACGTGCCTTAGACCGCTCGATCGTCGCTGCTGTCAACATTGGAATCTGCAAGAGAGCGAGCGAGACGCGAAATCACCTCAACCGTAGTTGGCTCGAGCATAGGAAGAGGTGGAGCTAAGTAGAGCCGAGCGCGCCTGCGGCTGTGTCCGTGCACATCTATACAGGCAGCGCTTTAGGTGGTTGGGGGAGTAACTACGAAACTCCCCCAAGACATCTTGCCAAATCGCCCCATAAGACCTGTTGTTCCATGTAATATCTGGTCTTTGGTCGTGATCACGGTCTTACATACAGGTCTTGCAACGAAGCTAAATTTTCGTGGTGGGGGTAGGCACGCTTATCGGCTTCATTTTTCGATTCACTAGGCGCCGCAACGCGTTGCTACTAGCAAGGGGAAGTAGTTTCCCCCTTAGCTCTTACCGGTGAATGGACCGAAGGCGTTTACGTATGTTTTTGTGGCGCGATTGTCGAAATAACCTTTATTTGCGACCATATACCAGAAGGTTCTATGCGATTTATCGTGATACATTTTTTTATCGTGTTTTTACGCATAAGTGTGAATTTTTTTTGGTAGTGTTTGCGAAAAAAATGCGAAATGGCTAAGGGTTGCGCGGTTCGCAATTGTAAAACGGGGTACAAAAATTGTAAGCAGAAATGCTCTGTGTTTCGCGTGCCCAGAAACGTCAAACGACACAAAAAATGGCTCGATGCTATTCCGGGACTGGAAGAGTCTCAGTACGTGTGCGAAAAACATTTCGAAGAACGATGTATTGTGAGACATTGGAGACAAAAGGATGTAAATGGTCGTAATATGTGCTGGTATGAATTAATGTATTCAAAAAGTTTTCAGTTTTTTTTAGATCAAAGTAGTCATCTTTTTTTTAATCAACACATTTTTTAAATTGGTTTCGTATATTATGCAGTTTACGCGACAGTACGGTAAATTAAGTTAGGGCAAACGGCGCATGCGTTGCGTTCAGGAGGGACAAGGACAGAAGAGCTATTTCTCTCTTCGTCGCACCACTACTTCCCCTTGCCGTCACACACCAAACGGCAGAAATCGGAATAAAAAACAGAACCGCTAAGGGTGCCTACCCCCACTACCGCCGTTGTCAGACCAGTATGTAAGACCGTGGTCGTGATCACCGCTCAAGTCGGTATCGCAGTCAGCGTGAACACGAATGGGTAGCTGGGTGGGGGAAGAGTCTCCGCCGCTCGCAAATCGTGCTTACTCGACAGGCGAACGGAACGAGGTTTTCCGTCCGATCGAGCTCGACATATATGTGTGGCCGTACTGCGGATTTGAATATCCATTAAATGAATTTCTAGGCGAAAAACATGTACCGAGATCATTGTTTTCTCTTCGTTGTCTGTTTATGCCGAGAATGCGGGTTAAAAAAGTTAACGTCGAAACGACCGTGGAAGGTTAAAAAAAAAATCTTGAGTTTTTGCCGCGGTCGTTTCGGCGTTTTTTTCGACATTCAACATTATGGATAAGCGTGTATCATAAATAATTCTCTATCCTCAATGAGCGTCGTGGCTGAGTTAGCAGCGTGACGGATTAACGATGCTTGCGGTCCGGGTTCGATCCCCGATGAATCGACTCGATCTATTTTTTTTCTACATTTTATATTTACAAAATTTCGAACTTCCTCTCGCTTTAGCTACTTTCGCCTGTCCAGGCATTATTTATTATATTCAATTCATATATGTGTAATAAAAAAAAAGATGTTGCTGCCGGGAATCGAATCCGCGTCGTCCGTACTCAGAGCACAGACGCTGATATCTTAGTTAGCCACGGGGCTCTTGTGACCGCAAAGCTGCCTTAGGTATAGACAATTATTGAATGAGAAATGTGTTGAAAAAAAAAATGCCGAAACAATCGAGAAAGACTCAAAGTTTTCTTTCTCAAAGTTTCTCTTTCTCGATCGTTTCGGTACTTTTTTCCAACTTATCCAACGTCTATTTATTTAAAAAATGCTTTGTTTCTTGTTTAGCCGAGTGCACTAATTAAATACTGCATAACTGCAAGTACAGTTTATTTAATCTCATAATAAATCAGTGCACTCGTTCTCGGATGGCACCACGGGAAGGCAATCAACTCCACCCCCCGTCAGCTCGGGTGGGGGTAAAAATGTCGAATCACCAAATATAGAACGACAAAGATTTCGAAACGACAGAATTATGAACTCTCAAAATAACAAAGGTTAAATTATTCCAAATTTTATCTTTCGACTGATAAAAAAATCGGATGACTATAAATCGAACCATTATTTATTGGAGAGGTAATTTATTCGAAAACGAATATTCAGATTTTCTGCAATTCGGAACATAAGAATACAGAATGAAAAAAATGTAGAATACCCATATCTCCGAAACAGAAAATAGCAAGTGCCTAATATGCGTAATACCGTCTATGGCGAAAAGCAATATATCGAAACGCAAAATGTCGATGGCCCGAAATGTCGAACGGCCAAAATGACGAACGTGGTGGGGCCCGTCATGTGGGATGACTGTCTTACGATATTTTAGCCGACAGACCGCCAGCGCCATCTCGCAGCTTCACTCTGAGGCGCAAGTAACGTAATGCTCGATTCGCCATTCGGGCCGTTCTACATTTTGATCCTCCGCGATTTCAACCACTTGACTTTTTGGCCGTTCGCTTTAATGATTTTCTGCATTGTGAACCATCGCCATTTTCTTAATTCGGAGAATTGTCGTCTCGAATTATTTGGTGTTATGCATACAGGCCCATCGATTTTATGTTTTTCGATATTTTATTAAATCTGATTTTTGTTTTTCGCTATATTTCAACTTCCGAGATGTTCGTATTCGTAATTGTTATTTTCGACTTCACAGACTCTAGTAAGATTGATCTATCTATAATCGAACATTCGTCATTTTCGAATTTGACATTTTGGCCCATCCGCATTTCGATCGTTCAACATTTTTCCCCCCAACCCGTCAGCTCAAAGAGTCTCGTCTTGAAGACGGGACGCTATCAAGAATATATGGTTCCCAAAAGCGCAACTCAAGGAACTATTGATCGATCGAAGAGGGGCTTGAAAAGCCTCTGACTACGCAATTCGACAATTCAAGATGACTTGCGAAAGTGCTGCTTAAAAGCCGCCAATTGCAGACAGGTGCGACTTCGATAATCAATCAACGGTTGAATAATTTCAACACTCTGAATTTGTAGCAAATTCAGAGGATCGCCATTTTTTTAAAACACTTCTCACATTGGATAAGTATGTTTCGGCATTTTTTTTTCAACACATTTCACATTGGGGTGGGGCTCAAAAATTTAAAGGCCAAATATAGAACGACAAAGGTTTCGAAATGGCAGAATCGTAAACTCAAAACAACGAACTGTAAATTATTCGAAATTGTATCCTTCGGCCGATGACGAAATCGCATAACTATTACACCTAAGGATTATTTATTCGAGAGCTCATTTATTTGAGAACGTGTATGCAGATTGTCAGCAGTTTAAGTCATACAAATAGAGATTCAAACAATCTAGACCATTTATATATCCGAAATAGAAAGAAGTGAGTATCTAATATTGGTAATACCATCTATAGCAAAAAGCCATACATCGAGGATACGAAGTGGACGAGTTGCTTCATAATTTTCTGCCGTTTTTCGCTAACACGTACGAGATTCGTTTAATCTCTTTGAGGCGATATACATTTACAACGATAAAAAAATCAATTTCTTTTAATTGAAGGATAACACCACCCTAGGAATTAGGAAAAATCGTTTTCTTTTGGCTTCAAAAATACTTTGGGGGCATAAAAACAATATGCAATTGATCTTGCAGCGATTTTTTTATAGGTTGGATAAGTGTGTGTCCGTAAGGCAGGTTTGCAGTCACAAGAGCCTCGCGGTAGATATATCAGCGTGCGGGCTCTGAGTGTAGACGACGCGGGTTCACTCCCCGGTAGCAATGTCTTTTTTTTATTAAACATATATGAATTAAATATCATAAATAATGTCTGGACAGGCGAGAGTAGCTAAAGCGAGACTGAGTTCAACATTTTTTGAATACAAATTAAGAAAAAACATAGATAAAAAAATCGATTGACCGGGGATCGAACCCGGATCGTAAGCATTGTTAATACGTCAAGCTGCCAACTCAGCCACGAGGCTTATTGAGAATAGAGAAACATTTATGATGCACGCTTAACCGTAATGTTTACTCTTGAAAAAAAAAATGCTGAAATGACCGCGGCAACGGCTCAAGGTTTCTCTTTGAACCTTCCACGGTTGTTTCAGCGTTTTATTTTTCAACGCGTTTCGTCGTTAATTTCCTTAACCCGCATTCTCGACATAAACAGGCAACCGAGAGATAACAATGATCTCGATACATGTTTTTTACTTTGAAACTCACTTAATGCATATTCCAATCCGTCGTATGGCCACACATATATGTCGAGCTCGATCGGACGGAAAATCTCGCTCCGTTCGCCTGTCGAGTAAGCACGATTTGCGAGGGGCGGAGACTTTTTCCCCACCGAGCTACCCATTCGTGTTCACACTGACTGCGATAACGACTTAAGACGGAATGACAATCGCGGTCAGTATGGTAGAGCAATTGTAGATACCTAAAAATCTCTGAAACGGCTCTTCAGATCCCGTCGAAACTTTGCCAAACGACGTCAAATAGATAGACGAACAGCTGTCTGCCCCTCAAATTTTCTGACATTGAGAAAAAAACTGATGATAACCCGATCTACCTTTTTTTCTCAGCGTAAGCGTTGTACATCTCTCTCTGGTATTCCTACGCGCTTAGGAAATAGAGCGTGCGTAAAGGCTCCGATATATGCAGCGTCCCCCCTTTCTCGGACAGCCGGCCAGTTGCGTTGATCGGAACCCCGGTGGTTTGTCGCGTTAGATTAATTTATATCGTTCTTCTGCACTTGAAGTTTCTCGGCGTTTCCGAAGAGCAACATTGACGAAAATTAACGTGTAAGTTTGCTCACGGTGAAAGTGAGACTTGAAAAGTGTTTCTCTTTTGTTCTTACCGACGACGATGCTAAGTGTCGTTTCGATGCGACGACGGTGGCACGCGAAGTTCACGAATTCTTCAAGATCGACGGAATTTTCCCGTACCCGCGATCATACGGATATTATCGTGCATCCTCGAATTTTGATAGCACGATCGTATCGCTGGAATTTATATTGACGTAAGAATAAAAAAATATGGCCTGTCTCCCCTGCCATTTTGGTCAACCGGTTGTAAAAGACAGTTGAGTCAACGTAAAAGTTCAACGGTTGAATTTGGACAGCTTCTCAACTGTTCATCTTTGAAAGTCGATCTTCCTGCGTTTTCTGTGGATGGTTGACTCGACGGTTGACTGGATGGTTGACTCGGCGGTTGATTGGATGGTTGACTCGACGCAATATATTTAATGATTAATCAAATTATACTGTCTTGATAATTAAATTGATAATTTGCGGAGAATTGAGTAATCAAACACAGGGCGGGGGGGAGGGCGAGAGAATATCCGCAGCAGATTGTGCGATGGAGTGAGACAACCATCCAGCGAAAACAAAATGGCCGCGGTTAAACAACCGTTGAATCAACCATTAGGATTTTTTTACGGTCAATTTTATAGTTGTAAAGCTGTCCAAATTCAACCGTTGATATTTTCGGTTCACTTTGCAGTTGCCAAAATTGCTAGGGTCATAACCTCAATTTACGAACTCTGTCATTTGCCACGATCTTCCCTCGCATTGCTTTCCCGCTCGTCGATGTGTCAAAGAGCCAACGGCTCTGATGCAAAAACTCAAGTTTATTTGCTCTTTGCGGGAATACCTCGAAATGTTTTCGTGAAAAAATCGCAGATAGCATATTTTCCGACGATCCGTAGCCATTGTCATTACCCCTCAAAATCCTCGACTCCCCGAGCATTGTGCGACCAAAATGAGGTACGTAAGTTCAACAACCTTTGTCTACGAACGCTAAACTGCCGCGTCTCAAACGCGGATGATTTGTGGATCTGAGGCGATTCCTCAATAGCTTCACCCTGATGACCGAGCGTACTATTGGTATAGGGTACAGAGATTGTACCCTACGGTGTACTTGTACGGTAGTACACTGCTACACGCAAATGTACGTGTTACTAGTATGGTGTCGGTCCACTGTACAATAGTAAAACATACCGGTACTGTATCCTCACTATACTAATACTGGAACCGATGCCATACGCACATACGTGGTAGGTACGGTACCTGGGCTATCATGTAGGACCCAGAACCAATGTAGCGTCGTATTAGCGAGGCTGACCTCAAGGAACTCGTCGAACCCTTTGGCTTTGTTCAGAAACAATATCTCGCCAAGGATCGCACCACCAATCTGTGCAAGGTCTTTCCTTTACGTATGTACATTTCAAAATAAAAGACGAGGATGCTAGGGCCTTCTTGCATCTCAATGGTTACGGCTACCATCATCTCACGCTCAGCGTCGACCGGTCCAAACCTCCAGGCCAACAGAATTGAATGGTCAACGGTTGAAACGCGTTAAGGTAGAACGAGCGCGTGCTCTTGATTTCTATAGATTTTGTTCAAATTTTAACGAGATATTGTTTGTATCATTATGCATGTTTCAGTGAAATTTCAGAACACTCGACTATTTAGATTCTGAGATAATGGGTTTAAAAATGCACCTTTTAACACTGTGGGGTCTGCATTGAAATTTAGACATTAATTGTCCGTAAAAAATATTTTTCCCCTTTAAGAAGACACATGGCAATAACATAAACAATGTCAAATTATTAATGTTTATAGTGCAAATATTTTTTTACGTTAAAAGTTTTTACCTTAGGAACACGATAATTGTTTTTTTCTTCTTGAAATATTGATCAATACGGTTCCGCAGTGTTGTATAATGTCTTCTTATTATAGGGGACAAATATTTTTTACCCAGAGTTATTCTGTCGTTACTGAACGTTTTTAGTAAAACTGAATAGTAAAGACAATCGAAACTGTTTTCACTCGTTCCCTGACTAGTTTTCTATCTAAACATAATTTTTTTTCACAATTAATAAACACCATAGATTGGTACGACGAATTATGTGACCTGACTATCAGTTAATGCGGACGCTGCAGTGTTAAAAGTTGCCATTTAAAAACCTATTATCTCCTAATCTAAATAGTCAACGGTTGTGAAACTTCACTTGAACATGTATAATGATATGAACAATGTCTCGTTAAATTTGAACAAAATCGATAGAAATCAAGGGCGCGCGCTCGTTTTACCTCAAGGGCTTACACCACTGTAAACGTCCAAAATTAAGTGATATTAGGCGATTTTTTTTTTGTAGGAGGACAAATAAGAGAATACTAATATTCAGGGATGTTATTAGTTGTATCTTTAAGTGACCAAAAATAAATTTATTTTAAAAAATGATACCAAATGGTGACGCTGGAGCCATTCTCGCGATGCATGTTGAATTTGAGACGCTCTGCAGCATGCAGTATGGCTGACGCAAATGTGATTTTAGAAAAAAAATTAAAAAATTCTATTAATTTACACGAGTATAGTTAGAGAAATACGTAGAGGATTGTGAAAATATGAATTTTTGTGCAATTGGCAAGCGTTAAACCAAAAACTTAATTTTGGACAGAAAAAAAGGACAATCATTTGTTAATAACTAATGTTATAATTAACTCATGGAAAATCCCGTACGTAATTCTGTTCGCAATGTTATTTTAAAGATGTACTTAAAATAGGGAGTGAACAGAATGAAAATTGTTGGAGTTATGCTGCGTGCCGTTTTAAAAAAAATTGTGTTTCGAGGAAAACGGTCGATGTCTCGCACATGGGCCAGCCACTGCGACCGCAGACCCACACGGGCCTGCGGACCTTGTTTTACAGGTACCAAACTTTTTCCCTCTCATTCTAGATGGTTCAAAGTATCTTTTAAGTTGAGTAAAAAAATCAATTTTAAAACGATTCTGCAGTGGTGTGACCCCTTAGATCGGAGTACACGGTGGCGATTGTTCGTCGCGTCTCTTAGAACGAGGCCTCCCATCCCTCTTTTTTCTACGCAAGGTTCGTCCGCTCACTGCTGCGAGCTTGAATCTCCTATCCGTAAATAAAATTCAAAAAGAGGACAAGACAATGATTGCCAAAGAATCGGGTGGTTTTTATTCGAACCAAATAATCCTATTATTTTTTCTGATATACCTGCGGTCATTCGGATGAACTTCCGAAATTGGAACGCGTCATCTATTGCAACTCATGTCGGGGATTATTTGAGAAAGTAAAAAAAGAACGCCAAGCAAAAAAATTCTTCCGAAAACATTTTCGCTTGTTTTACCATGTTAAAAAATCCGATTTATCTTAGAATATTTTTTATTTTTATTTAAACAATGGTTTTATTATATATTTTCAATTTAAATGTACAGAAAAGTGAAATAACTTTTTATAGAATAGCCACACAAGTTTACTAAAAATTTTGTAAATAAAATTATTAAACCTTCGTAATGATATTTTGCGTATTATTTTATTTTTATTTTAAAAAATCATCTTACTATTGTAACATGAAATTGGTGTCACCATTATATATTGGGAGTACAAAAAGGTATTTGCCGTTTGACAAGAGATGGCCCCACCATGAGGTTATGGTTGAAATTGTCAGATGTAAAACGTCACATCGTAAGGTTGGACCAAGGAGACTATAGGGAATAAGTCTCCGCATTCTGGCGCGTCCGTAAAAGTGCAACAAATTAGGATTCCGCATAATCAGCGCTGGGAACGTTAGTTATTGTTTACTCTATATACATGTATGTTTTGCGCATGCACTGTTATCAGCTGACTGTGTTGTTATTAGCTGTCACATGAGCTGAACATTTTAATTGTCTGAACCTCAATTCATTTTATAAGTAAATTTCGTGTAGCTGTAGTAGTGCCTTAAGATGTTTCTACATTTAAGTCGTAGTGCAATTACCCACCTAATTATGAAAAAAACACCTAAAAAATGCCATAATAATTTATATCCGACGTAAATATAAATTCCATTCAAATGTGGTTAGGTGGCCGAGATTGTAGTGTGTAAAGAACGTAGAAAATGTCAGCGACTGGCACATCCGAGTGTAAATTGCAACCTCACATACCACTGCGTCAAGTATAGTGCTCCACACGAAAACGGAAAACGCACTTTAAATAACTCATCAGATAAACAGCTCCTCCGCTGTGTAAATTGCAATAACCTAGATCACCCAGTGGACTATAAATGATACCTATACTACAAGGTCATATACAAACCCTCATAAAGTGAAAGACATGAGACAACAACAACTCATAGAAGGAATTGAAGTGATCCACCCGAAAGTCACATCGGAAATATCCTTTTCAAAAGCTATGGCACCATCCGCAGCAAGAGTATCAACATAGAGATTCGCTACGCAGTAGCAAGCATCATCTGCAGCATAACGAGACTCACCGCTACCATGAGCTATCATTTTACAATTTATATTTATTAAGATAATATTAAGACTTAAAGATGCTGATAACAACAATCCAAAGTCTAGAATCTAACTATTACTGAGATGCGTTTGTTTGTTAAGTTAAATTTTACGCACAATATCAAAAAACTGTATGGCACCGAACGAGGTACTGCTTTCGATTTTCTCCTCGTAAAGTTTTTTTATAACTGAAATTTTTATATCGAAATTTTGTGTTATTGCTTTTATTGGTAAATTAATTCGATCATTGATTACATGTTATAAGAATCACAATAACGCAAATAAAACTAGTAATAATTCCTAAAAGCTATCAACGTCAATGTGTTTATTGATGGTTGATGTGCGTCTGAAATAAAATTTCGACAATCAACACTTGTCATTGCAAAAATATATTTTTTAATGTAATAATTAATTTGTTTGTCTTCAATAAAATTACGTCAACAAAAATAAATCGTCGTGCGAAAAAATGATTTATAGTGGAACCTTTCTAATCAGCAGGAAAAATGCAATGAAAACATTTTAAGAACATTTAAAGAATGTCCATATTTATTCTCTCGTTGTATGCAGTTTTCGGCCTCCACGATCACGTTGACCATGCACAGGTTATGTTTGTTTGGGTAGGCCTCGCATGCTGAAAGTAAAAAGAATATGTTTAAACATCTGACAACTATCACAGATATGTATACAGATAATACAAAAAGTAATGTGCAAAATGCTATCCCTGATGCAAAGTGTTGCGAAGAACATCGTTGTTTTCAGAACCCCGAGGATCTGAAGCGCCAGACATCTTCGTTAAGGCCTTAGGCCACAGTAACGGGTATAAAATCATGTGTACCTCATTTTTTAAAAAATCTGTGTCATACATAGTGTTTGATTATTATCAGCATTCAATTACATGCTACAAGAGATGAAAAATAAGAGAAATATGTCTTACAAGTCGTACGTGAGCATTGGAGCATGTTTCACGTGGCTACGAAACATCCGAGGTTACAAAAACTCTAGAAGTGTATGCACTGTAAATATTTTAAAGAAAAGCAGAACATGCGGAGTATAGATTAACGCATTAAATAATTCTGTTAGCGTCGGAATAGAAAACAGAATACAGCGGTGCAGCCCTAATCTTTTTTGCTGTGCGTTATCTTTGGCAAGGCCGCTATGGCATCCTAGCACTGCACACGTTCTCCCCATCTTTCGTAAATAAAAATAGACATGTGTTAAATTGACTAATCTCAAGATATTTTGAAATATTAAAGATAAACATTAAAGGTGGGGTTTAGTGTATTTCAAATTCATTTAAATTCTCGATTTCGAGAAAAGCTTCAGAACGTACAAAGACTGATCATCAGTGCCAGGAACATAGATCTATATATACACTGAAGATACGGACGACGCCTACAGGCCATATTTAACACCACGCTCTTGAATCAAATTTGCGGACGTTTCTTATACCCATTCACCATACGAAGATTGGACTCCTTACCTATAGTCTTCTTGGGTTGGACTTCTGGGAAGACCATAACCTTGAAATATTATCAATTTTGGATCAGCATCACATAATTTTTTTCGTGGGAAAATCCCGAGTTTTGAGCCGCATAGGCGTTATTTGCGGGAACTCTTGCGTTGGCACTAATTTCCCTCCAATCATGCTTCTAATTCCGCGTCTTCGTGCACTTTCGGCCTTCCGCTACGTTCTTTGTCTTATGACGTTGAAGTTTGCATCGTCGAATGCAAAGATTTTTTGTTACTCTTCCATTTCTTTATTATTGTGCTTATTTAAAGCCTGCTTTTTTGCAAATGGAGGTCGTACATCTCTAATAACAATACGTAAAAACGTTCGGGTGATTTTTACAGCCAAAAAAAATTGAGCAAATAGAAAGAAATCATTTTCATTGCATTCCAACGATGCAAACTTCAATATCATCTTTGTCTTCGACGTCGACCTCACCGTTCTTAATTTTTTGAAACCACTCACGACAACTTCTCTCACGTAAAGCAGCCTTACTATATGCTTCTACAAGCAATCGATGCGTCCTAGCTGCAATTTTTTTGAAATTGAAGAAGTAAATAAAAAGTTCCCGCAAATTACGCTTATTCCCCAGATAGACGGATGTACCTCATATTGGCATCATATGTACATCATCACTGCGGCATAGAATGTCTCACAGCTGTGTATCCCTTATGAGTGCTCCCATTGAAGTCATATTTGCATCACATGATGATTCACAATAATACATCCAAATGAAGCAAAGTTGTTCTCACGCGAATATGGATGCAGTGAATTCATCAGACTAGAAAATTTGGCTCACGAATATCTAACAATAAGTGAGTGCATATGGGGCTCATATGGGTGTCACGGCGTGACGAAACTGTAGTGCTCATACGGAGCTCATATTAGCGGCATGGCGCAACGTAACTATGCTGTACTCATATGGAGCTCATGTGAGTGTCACAGCGTGAAACATTTTAAAAATCCAAAAATATTGATTAAAAAAATCTGGTAAGATTTTTATATCCCCACACGCTTTATTTATGTTCCGGCCTTTTTTTAATTCAATTTTTATTTTGATTTTATAATCTCTCATAAGACTTTGCATGTGCAGGTAAATAAGTCAATTCGAAAATATGTATTACTAGTTTTATTTATCTATTGTATTAAAATAATTAATCTATTAATCACGTCACAATGAGAAAGCGAAATAATATGGTATAAAAAATAAATAATTAATCTAATTCACACTTGAAAATTTCGCGGCAGGTAATTATTCTGATTCTTCTTCTATCAGATCAGTATGTTGACAAATTGGAAGGTGGAAACCATTGTAAAAGCAAGGGAAGCACAAAGGCTTACGACACCACGAACATAAAATGAACGTAATACCACCGCAACCACATTTAACCTTGCGGATTCTATCAGGAAAGCATATTTGAAGATAAATATCTTCAAATATTCACTTTCCTGTGAATTAGATTAATTATTTATTTTTTATACCATATTATTTTGCTATGTAATTGTGACTTCATTATTGGATTAATTATTTTAATGTAATAGATAAATAAAACTAGTAATCCATATTTTCGAATTTTCTTATTTACCTGCACGTGCAAAGTCTTATGAGAGATTATAAAATAAATTAAAAAATTGAATTTAAAAAAAGCATGGGGACGCGAACCGTGAACTTTCAGAGTGCCGGTCTGTCGTCTTACCGTATTAGCTACGGCCGCTCTTGTTTTATGCGTCAACGCTCAACATACTCTACGCACGAGACGAAACTCCCACATTTTCAAATCGCGATATGTCAGCAACTAAGGCCTATTGGAACAAAAATAAAAAACGACGTTAATTCGGAGGTTTTCAACTTTCACCACGCGAGAGGAGAACCCGATTCGCGACATCCAGGCTCTGCCTTCTCCTTGTTAGAAATATGCAAATCGCCGTCATAGCATGTGTCACAGAAACACGCATATCGCCGTCATATTGAAACAAACTTTGAGGGGTGGTTTCATCCCCTAACACCGTTTTTCTGCCGATACAAAAAAAACATGTTTAATAGTTTGCAATGCTTTACCACATATATGAGTTTCAACGAAATCGAAAGCGGATACTTCAATGATGTTTCTCGTCAGAGGGGTAGTTACCCCTTAAGACGAATGTAACAATTTTTAAATATGATAAAACATTAAATTGTAGCTTATAGAAATATTTAAAATCAGCGGATACACTTTAAACAAAGAAAAAACGACCATGATAAATAAATTTATGTTAGGGGTGGTTTACCCCCTTAAATTTGCTATGCCGCTAAAACGCAAAAACCCGTCAACTTTAATTTTAATTTCCCTTCAAAATGATACCTGTTGGGTGGGGGGAAAAATGTCGAACGATCGATATGCCGATGGGCCAAAATGTCGAATTCGAAAATGACGAATGTTCGAATATAGATAGATCAATCTTACTAGAGTCTGAGAAGTCGAAAATAACAATTACGAATATGAACATCTCGGAAGTTGATATATAGCGAAAAACAAAAATCAGATTTAATAAAATATCGAAAAACATAAAATCGATGGGCCTGTATGCATAACACCAAATAATTCGAGACGACAATTCTCCGAATTAAAAAAATGGCGATGGTTCACAATGCAGAAAATCATTAAAGCGAACGGCCAAAAAGTCGAGTGGTTGAAATCGCGGAGGGTCAAAATGTAGAACGGCCCGAATGGCGAATCGAGCAATACGTCACTTGCGCCTCAGAGTGAAGCTGCGAGATGGCGCTGGCGGTCTGTAGGCTAAAATATCGTAAGACAGTCATCCCACGTAACGGGCCCCACCACGTTCGCCATTTTGGCCGTTCGACCTTTCGGCGTTCTACATTTCGGGCCATCGACATTTTGCGTTTTGATATATTGCTTTTCGCCATAGACGGTATTACGCATATTAGGCACTCGCTATTTTCTGTTTCGGAGATATGGGTGTTCTACATTTTTCGATTCTGTATTTTTATGTTCCGAATTTCAGACAATCTGAATATTTGTTTTCGAATAAATTACCTCTCCAATAAATAAGCTTCGATTTATAGTCATTCGATTTTTTTATCAGTCGAAAGATAAAATTTCGAATGATTTAACCTTCGTTATTTTGAGAGTTCATAATTCTGTCGTTTCAAAATGTTTGTCGTTCTATATTTGGTCATTCGACATTTTTACCCCCACCCTACCTGTTTTATTAATTTGCATACAACCCTCTTAAGTGTGGGGTGAAGAACAGGCAAATTGAGGGGTGGTTTACCGCCTAATTTAATTTTTTCTTAACATTTTCATAGTGGATTTTTCATCGTTTTTCATTAGAAGAATTTTCGTTTTTGTTTCATTCAGATCGGTGGAGTGCTTCTGGGTGAAACTGCAAAATCACCCCTCAACACGCCTTTCTTTGAGGGGCGGTTTCCCCCCTTAAATCCGTTTTTCCGCAGATAAAAAAAATAAGTGCCTCAAAGTTTTCGATGCTCTATCACATATATGAGTTTCAACAAAATCGGAGACGGACATCTGAGGGATGTTCCTTGTGAGATATACTCTGGTATTCACATCGATATTCATTTATATACATGGTTTTTGTACAGTTAGGTTACACTATATTCATGTTTATAGTTAAATCATATAAATAATAAATATCTCAAAATTGGTTGATATCTGCATAAAACATTATTAAGTTCTTTGACAGCGGTAACCGTCCTATAACCCTTTCAAGGGATTGTGACCAATAACCAGTTGCCCTGTATATATATTTATTTCAAAAAGATATGAAATCCCTTTAAAAACTTGAACAAGTGAAAAAAACGCCAAGTAATAAAAAATGCTCTCGAAAAAAATATCGGTCGTTTCATTATCTACAAAATTTTAATCAACCTCGAAATACTTGTGATTTTTTTAAAACAATACTTGTATTTACATAATTACTTTTTCAATTCAAACGTACAAAGGAAATGAAATAACTTTCTCTGCAAAAGCCAAGCAAATTTAGTAGAAACGTACACAAAATAGTCAAACTCTTGAAATACTATTTTACCCCACATTTTATTTAAAAAAACCATATTACTATTATAATAAAAACTTCAAATCACGATTATATAAAAGTACAATGTATGCATCACACGAGTACTGTATGTATGTATCACTGGATACATACATACAGTATGAGTATGTGTGTATCACTGGAAATGCTGCGCAAGGACTTGGCGTGCATGGTTAAGAAAAAAAAGCTCAGCGAAGGATGACGTTTTCTTAACAAATTGACTATCGGGTTAAGAAAGACATAAATTAACGCAATTTATTATATAACTGCAAACCAAATTTCGAATTCTGCATAGTGCAAATAAAAATATCAGCGATGTACCCCTAAACCACACGGCTCTTGAAATCCCACTTTATTTACATAATTTGAAAAGTTACGTGGAAGTATTCACATTTTACTCTATTACAGAACCACCATACATCTCATGAAATCTATTGCGTCGCATAAATGTTCGTTCAATAGATATAGTTTTGGCAGGCTCAATATCTCATTTCTAATAATTCTGTATGCCTGGTGCAGTAACTGATGCGATTTTACAACTTAAAATAATCTAAGTAAATAAATTGTTGCAAAAGTTACTTGTGGAAGCGGTAGGAACGTCTCGCCAAGAAAATCGGGTATCTTCCCGAGCGTTTTTTCTTACAAGGGGACAGTACGGCAGTCGGATTTTTGTAATTTTTCGTACTCATGGTACGCGAAGTTCAGAGCTCGAATATTAATATCTCAAAGCAGTTCGACGCCATATTCAGAAATTTAGGAGAAAATTGACTTTGAAGTTTTCGAGCGCACTCTTATCCCACAAAGATGCAACGATATTCGAACAGGGCTCGTGGCGTACCCGGTAGCGCTCGAGTCTAGTAATCGCGGGGTCGCTGGTTCGAGTCTCACTTCGAAATTTTTATTTTTATTTTTATTTTTTTTCATTTTTTTTAATGAAAAAACGAAAGTCATATTTTTAATTATCTCTTGATTGTAAACATACATTTTCAAGTATCAATATTTATAACCAACAACATTTTTAGGATGAAAATGAAAAACGTCGGTAAGGAATTGAATACTTTATTATTCGGTCTGTATTCGTTTGTTTTATACATCGGGTGTAATGTTACACGAGCCAGAGTGATAACCATCGTAAAAACAAGGAAAACAGTAATTTTCACGGCATCTCGCACACCGTACAAATGCTGCATTGTTACATTCGCATTTTTTTTCAATACATCGATCAGAAAACAAATTTCATTCACGTTCATGAAGATTTCTCTTTGATCGCAAAGTTTCGAAGCAAACCACGCATATCTGATCATGTTATTGAAGACCAGAGAAGACAACTGATGATGAACAATAGAATGAATTTTTATGCAATCTTCTCTATCATTAATTTCACGTCCTTGTTCAATCAGATAGGCGCAGTTCTGCAGACGCTTTATGAAATTTTTTACTTGGCGGTAAAAATACACCTCACAAGGTTGCACTAATGGAGTGCATTTTGGTGGAATTACCTGCACCGTGCAAGTAGGCAGACACCTGTCATTTCGAAACACCTCATTGTACATCACGGTATCGGTTTGGCCTCCCCAGGAATCGATAATTAAGAAAAACTTTTCTTTTTTTCGTAGGGTTTCAAAACGTTGATTAAAAAATCTTTGTATAACTTTGTAGTCAATTTTCCCGATTTCGATGACGTGACTACGACGGTTCCGTATTTTTTTAGGTACTCGTCGACCGATTTTTGAACTCTGGGACCAAATGAACCTGTTGTTTCTTGTAGGCATACGAACACCAGGGGCAACAATTTTCCTGATAGGGTGACAGAGTACTGCGCAGTATAGGAATGGGTGACTTTATTCATATTCTGCCGCTTTACCAGCACTACGTTGATCCGTTGGTCGCCAGAGTTCTGTCGAACGTCGACTGGTATTGGCATCCTGAAAAAAATAGAAACGGAATAAATTGAAAATACTATATACGAAAGTCTACATTAATTTATTATGGAAAATGAGAACAAATTTTGAATACCTGTTTGGTCTGTATTAATGACGAAATCGGGATCAAAGTTTGGTATGACATCACGAGCCTGGATGCGAAAATCTTCTGCAGCAGCCAGGATTTCATCCCGCGTTGCGGTTTCTCTTTCCGTTACAATCTTCGTGATTTTTCTTCGGCGAATTCGATGTCTCCGTTTAAATTTCACAACCCACCTATCGGAAGCTTTGAAATCAAAATTTTCAAATTGACTCGCAGCCGATAAAGCCCACTGCTGCAAGTTCCGGGTTGTAACTTCTTGGTTGTTCTGTCGCGCTCAGTGGCGGACTAAGCCCGTCGGAGGCCTGGGGCGGCATATAATAAATGAGGCCCCCGGTCTGCTAAAAAATGGATGTATTATTGATGATATGTAATTTTACTATACGCCCTACTTATGATATGGGTTAAAAAATTAGAACACGGATCAGCATTTAACACAGCACCTAGCAGGTAGAGTTCAAATAAATAATGACGACTATAATAAGAAAGTAACTTTTACTGTACTTATATGTTTAAAAACAAAGCTTTTGCTTTGTAACTATTTTACATGTTTTCGTGCTTTCATTTAACTGAACTTCTCAATAACGTCGTTGAAATCTATTTCCCTTGAAACTTTCCTTTCAATTGATAGAATGGACAGATTTACTAGGCATTCTTGGTTCATCATAGCTCGACGAATTTTTTTTATAAATTTTAGTTTAGAAAAACTTCTCTCGCATGATGCGACCGAGACACGATCAAGAAGTATTGGATTATAAGTGATAAACATTGCAAAGATTCACTGAAGTCCCATCTAATAATAATAAAGGTTTGATACAGGTTTGGAAACGACCACGATATGTTCGGCGCGCTAAGTCGATCTACTTTTCTTTACATTTTTCGCCACTACGTGGCATTGCTGTTGACGGGTACATATGTGACATGGATAGAATATCTTCTGTCTGTCTCTCCCACTCTCCAGATCGAGGCGCAGGCACCGTCGACCTTGCCCCCGAATATTTAATGAGGATACGAATAAAAAACCAAATGAACAAATAATACGCTTACTGAAGACTAAACTGATTGATACACCCATTCTCTGAAAAGTCGTAGCTACGAAAACTCGTCTGCTAGTCACATATTTCTAGGTTTAATTCTGAATATTTTCTCTAAACATTCGGTGACCGGCTGTTTTTATTGTCGCTACGAAATCTTTATAAAATTTTACACGTGTGAGCAGTTTATATCTGGCATCTACAGTTATTTAGTGTTTAAATTATTACATATAAATGTGGCCAGCGCGTTATCTCCATAAAGCGCTGTATAAATGAGACCTTTTTTAAAGTTGTCATTTTTCGTTAAAAGTTCGATCAATTGGCTTGCAATTTTACCCGTATACGGGGATGTATTTTTCCTTGATTATAGATGAAAAACAATTAATTATTAAATATTCGAGTTCGTGAAAGAAATGCCTTAAGAGCATGAGATGACACACGGACCGCGGTTATCGTTCACATGACAACACGGAAATTATAAGTAGGGTGAGATCACAGAAGACCGTGGGTGGGGGATATCCTCCGATAGGAGTGACCATGTGGCGGCGAGCGGAACAAAAAGTGGATCTTGTAACGGTGCCTCACGGCATCATTGAAATGTGGCTTCGTTTCCAGACCTGTATGTAAGACCGTGGGTCAGGAAAGTCCCGCAGCGGCTAATAGTTTTGACAACTTAGTGGATTTTTCACGTAAACTGGTGGTTTAGACATCCTTTTTAGTGGATAAAATTTGTTTTTAGTGGATGGTGGTTTTTGTTAGTGGTGAGCAAGATATTCAACCACTAACGTGTAAACAAATTTATGATACATTATATTTTGCTATGACAAGGCCCTTTGACACAAAGTGTGTCAACTTTTATGGTGTAAGCAACACTACGATCTTGTAAATACCTACCAGCGCCATGGGGATTCCCTGAATAATGTTTTGGCTGTATATAGATTTGAATGAATATAGACTACAGGGTATAGTAATTGAATCGAGTTTTATTTGCTTGAAAAAGTATGTTTTGAAATACTTCATAATTTTGTTATGTAAGTGCATCAGATGTAGTTGCTTGTTTACTAGACCGTAAGCGGTAACACCAAGCGGTATTAGAGGTTTTCTGGTGGATCGTAGAACCGCTTATGGTGGGTATAACGAAACAAGTTGGCAAAAGCGGCGGCTACTATATTTATTTTGGCTTCTAACAAGTTACAAGTTATAATGTAATTTTACGACAGTAAGGTTCAGATTGGTTGAATTCCCCTGTTGTTATTCTTTAGTAGGTATGGATGTAATTTGTTTAGTACGTATGTATGTCATTTTTATTACGAAATTTCTCAATTGTTCGGATCTAGTATTTATGTTTCGCGCCAAAGCCACCATAAAGTGAGCGGTGCCCACCGCACGGGGCGCACCATTTTGATGGCGCTGGCTATAAATAGGTAGAGCTTTATGCTATGTTGACAATTTCTATCATGACCTGGGGGGCTATTACGGTTCTCCGTTCGGGTGAAAATGACAAAAGCGAGCAGCTCAGCCTATTACGGTTCTCTTCACCTAGTGAAAATGCGAGATTATTCACGTAATTTTACTCGACAGGAAATGTCATGTCGAAAATCTAAATGCGCATGCGTGAGCGTCTTCCGAACCCAGCGACGACACGTCCAAAGCTAACACATAACACAAGTTACTATGAAATGGCTGATTCAGAGACGGTAGCATCTCGACACCGAATAATTAATAAAATTCAGCAACTTTAAGTTGATATCGTAGCGAGTTAAGTAATGTCATCCGATAATGATGAATCATTTTCTGATGATTGTGGTTTTGCGAGATCGGAAAAATCGAATCCTTCGTATACGACGATCACTGTGCGATACCTTGGATTCCTTCAGTATAACGGAACAAGAATATATTGCATAATAGTTCGATTTATTGACATAAAACAATAATTCTATCACTGTTTATAAGAACCGTTGTATGTTCTAATATGATACAAAAATTACGAGTATTTTTCATTTGAATGGCTGTGTCGCAATCTGCCTCGTGCTAAATCTTCGTCTTTTTTTCATGAAATCTAATAACATTTGTCTTTGTTTTTCGGTAACATTTATGTTGCAAACTCAGATTCTATTTAAACTTGTTGCTAATTCGAGTGAAGAGGTTGTTTTTGTCGATGGGCACGTCTTTCGTTTTGGGCTGCGTTTGATAGGCGTGCTAGTATACCCCTTCTACGGTGTCGTGAAAATGTGAGATAACTAGCCGGAAGTTCCTAGTGATCTGACATTTTCACCCGACCGATCCGTAATAGCGTGACTAAACTCACGTGAGATGAAAATGCGAGAAGTGAGAAGTCTCACCCGAGAACCGTAATAGGCCCCCTGATAACAGGTGAATTAGTACATACCTACCAATGTTTATATTTTGCATACGTACGGGGCCTCCAACTCGAAACTGCCCCTTACTGAATATATTTCGGCCTTAGTTGGAATTTGACTATAAAAATGACTTCTCGAGATTTGGAGGCCCCCCAGGACCCGTGGCCCGGGGCGGACCGCCCCCTTCGCCCCCCCCCCCCTTAGTCCGCCACTGGTCGCGCTTCCTCAAAGCGATCGTAAGTCCACGAATCGATGGTCGCGTATTTGTCTGTCATGGTTCCTCCGCTTTTTACATGTTTTTCCCATTTTGGAAATTCCTCCATGCGCTTTAAGCGGATGCACCCGTCTTTTCGCAGAACTTTTAGGCTCCATGTCGGATGTGCTCGAACTATATTGATAACTTTCCTTTTATAATCCAGCGGAATATTGTCCGTGTACGATTTCGCCCTTTTCTCCTCTGGCTCATAATTTTCAGAAGAATCTTCGTTGTCAGATGCAGGTTCGTCAAAAGCGTATCGTCCAATTCATCAAGCATAATTAGTTCTTCATCCGTTACAAACTTTTTTTCGTGTAAAGTTTGTACTGTATAATGGAACAAGTCTTCTGCTAGTAACATTCCCTCTTCAGTAATTACCTCCGATGGTGTTGGTGCCACAAGATTATTTTGTGTGAGAATTTGCTCGTAATATACGAGGGCATCCTTCAATTGTAATTTTGAAACTTCACTGCACAAAGAATATTCAATATCATCTTGTGCCGTCGAAGGCCCAGGCACCTCGTCGTCTCCCACGCCCGACATTTTGATCTTTTTTTATCGAATATTCTACAAAATCGTGCACCACGCCGAAAAACAGTACTTGCTGCTCCGAAAACCAACGGTCGAATGCTACTTCAAACAGGCATTCCTTGCGGAAGACGCCGTATCCCTTCCACCCGTTCTGGAATTCCCAGAAATCTTTTGTGCACAAGCAGCTGTGCCCGCTTCGCAGGTAGATGATCAGGACAAAGGCAAACGATGTACGCAGAACTGTTATTCACAATATCGACGGTTGCCAAAGCAAGCGTTATATTCACATATTTCAACATTTATTCTTCTATTTATATTCCTATTAATCTACAAGGGAGTTTATGTAAATATTATTACTGGATATTTTTACGTCGCCTATTCGCAATTTCAAGCAAGAGATAATCAAAAATAAGACTTGCATTTATCATTGACAATTATAATTACATATATGTGAATTAGCATAGATTTTATGATTTTTATCCCGGGATTATTTATTTATTTTTTTATAAATAATCACCTATTGTTATATATAAATAATATATGATCATATATGAGAAAATATATAATTATGTATAACTATAATGAATTTTGTACATAAATAACTATATATGGATTTTGTCCATATATAAACATATATAGATATATTATATTAATTATATATAATAATATGTGATTATATACAACAAAAATTTATCGGGATATTTAAATGACGGAGGTATGCGAATTAAAAAAAAAATTAAAAAAAAAATTTCGAAGTGAGACTCGAACCAGCGACCCCGCGATTACTAGACTCTAGCGCTACCGGGTACGCCACGAGCCCGGTTCGAATATCGTTGCATCTTTGTGGGATAAGAGTGCGCTCGAAAACTTCAAAGTCAATTTTCTCGAAAATTTCTGAATATGGCGTCGAAATACTTTGGGATATTAATATTCGAGCTCTGAACTTCACGTACCATGAGTACGAAAAATTACAAAAATCCGACTGCCGTACTGTCCCCTTGTTAACCATGCACGCCAATCGTTGCACAGCATTCCCAGTGATACACACATACAGTACTTGTGTGATGCATCCGTTGTACTTTCATATAATCGCGATTCGAAGTTTTTATTTTAATATCAGGTTGATAAAAAAGTTTTGTCGCAATAATTTCAATATAATTTATTTATATATCTTATACAAAACATTTCTAATCAACAATATATTCGCCATCGGTTTCTATGACACTCGACCATCTAGTTGGCAACTCATTTATTCCCTTTGCCCAAAACTGCGGCGGCTGGAACTCAAAGAAATTTGAAATATCCCTTCTGAGATCGTCGACGTTTTCGAAAGTTTTATTTCTCAAATTAGCCTTCAAATGTCTGAATAAATGGTAGTCAGATGGCGCGATGTCGGGAGAGTATGGTGGATGAGGAACGGTATTCCAGTGAAGCTCAGTGATTGTTTTGTGAGTTTCCTTTGCGACATGGGGTCTCGCGTTGTCGTGGAGAAGGTGCACAGCCGCGCGTCTTGGCCGTTTTTTTCTTATAGCTTTTGCCAATTCCTGGAGATTTTCGATGTATCGTGTAGAGGAGATCGTCTTACCTACAGGGAGAAAATTGTGAAACAGCATTCCCTTTGCGTCCCAGGAACAGCAAAACAAAACCTTTTATGAGTGACGATCAGATTTCGGTTGGTGTGGCGGTTTTTCTCCGATAGGAAGCCAGTAGGCTAAACGCGTTCTGTTATCATACAAGACCCAGCTTTCATTTCCCGTCACAAGATCTTCTAAAAACTCCTTGCGATGGTGGCGAAGCAGGAGAGACTGGCAGATGGTCACGCGACAGTTCTTATTGTCGTCGGTGAGACGGTGTGGTATCCATTGAGCTAGAACCTTCCTGTATCCCAAGTTGTGTAAGTGATTGACTATTGACGGTTGGGTGCAGCCAAGTTCTCTTGCTAGCTCGTGCGTACTTGCTTCCGGTTTTTCTTTGATGCAGCGGAGTAATGCTTCATCATCGATGGTCGACGGTCGTCCGGAACGTTCCTTATCTTTAAGGCTTGTATCTCCAGATTTAAAACGATTGAACTAACGCTGGACTGTTCGATGAGAAACTACGTTCTCGCTGAATGCATCCTGTATATTTTTAGCAGTTGTGCTTGCGTTCGTGCCGCGCCGCCACTCGTAAAAAATGATCGCTCGAAGTTGCTCCTGCGAGATCGAAGCCATTTCTGTCCAATAGAACGCGCGCTCGCCCTTTTATACCCTGTCACGCGGAAGAGTAGAAAAGATTCTAGAATATTCTCGACATAGCTCGATGTCATATTGCGTCAATACGTAAAAAGACATTTTTAAAATTTTTGCGACAAAACTTTTTTATCAACCTGATAGTATATAATATGGTTTCTTAAAATAAAATGTTGAGTATATATGTAAAATAGTATTTCTAGGGTTTGACCATTTTGTGTACGTTTCTAGTCAATTTGCTTGGCTTTTGCACACAAAGTTATTTCATTTCATTTGTACGTTTGAATTTCAATAGTAATAATGTAAATACAAGTATTGTTTGAACAAAATCACAAGTATTTCGAGGTTAATTAGAATTTAGTAGATAGTGAAACGACCGATATTTCTTCGAGGACATTTTTTATTACTCGGCGTTTTTTTT
The DNA here is from genome assembly GCA_944452715.1 of Ophion slaviceki. Classification (NCBI taxonomy): domain Eukaryota; kingdom Metazoa; phylum Arthropoda; class Insecta; order Hymenoptera; family Ichneumonidae; genus Ophion; species Ophion slaviceki. The sequence continues at coordinate 50,199,975 of OX101785.1, read as the reverse complement.
ACTTGTTCAAGTTTTTTAAGGTATTCATGTACTCTTACTCGAATCGACGACTTATTTTTTAATCGCTTCGGTACTGCACAATTCTTTCGTCCGGCTATACATCGAATCATTATGTCGCTCAATAATTCCTTGACTTATTGGAAAATTGCAACAATCGTTATCGTTAATCAACGATTTTGTGTGAAGCAAAGTCTGCGTATCTGCAAATCCCTGCAAGTCTGCAAGTCCTGCAAGTCTGTGTATCCAAACGATTCCTGGATTTCGTTTTGTTCAGATTCACATGGGAACATATTCGTTCTGTGTTTGCACTTGAGTGTGGCAATGAAAGCAAATCCAGAACAAACTTTGTGAGTCAAGGAAATTTTGGGGTGTCATCACCACACTTTCGGCTTCGAACCATGACCCAAAACTTGCACGTAGAACTTGCTTCAATGTCCGTAGGTTTGTGTTACGGAGCTCTCTCCATTCGTTATCCAAATTGTTTAGCTCATTCTCTTTGACCAAATGCGGACAGCTGCATGCAAGAGCAGCGATCGAAATGGCAGGCGTCGTTCCGATTTTCGTCTAATTGTCAGAGTCTAAAATCCACAGCATTTTGATGATTTTGACCTGAGGATCTCGGAAATTGAATCTTTTTCGTATTTGGTTACATCCTTCGATGTAGAATGTCAAACACCTTTGTCGCAGATGGAAGATTACATCGGGTTTCACATTATGTTTCGTCTAAAACAACCCTGCGGTCAACGTTGCGCCCAAGTATACGTCTTTGAGAGAAAGACAGAAGCTCGGGTTTTTTACGTTCACGTCTTCGAGATTCGTTTTCTTGAGATGATCCGGTTTGATGAAGCATTCTAGCAACGATTGAAATACTGCCGCTACTCTCTCATAAATTACGAGTAATTTTGTATGTTCAGCCTGCATTTCAATATTCAAATTGTGAAAGAATGGCAATACGTACTGTAGGAACTGGAGGTACATTTTCACGTACTGTTCTCACAACCGTGCTGCGATCGTCTCGGCTGCAAGTATTTTTTCAGTCATTGCCGCTTTTTCGAAGTACTTAACGAGAGCGTCATATTGCTCGAGAAGTCTTTTGACCACAGGCAGAAGGGATAACCATCTCGTTTGACTGGGTTACAGCATCTTGAGAGGTTTCAAATATAACAACGTTTGGAACTCTTTGAATTCACTTAGTCTTTTATAGCTCTTGACGAGATAATTGTAAACGTCTCTACAAATATCTTTGCAACGTTGCGCATGCGTAGCTTGCACATAACACGAATGAGTGGCAGATGCAGTTCATCGAGAACAAATTTGGTACATGAAGATGTACCAAATTTGTTCTCGATGAACTGCATCTGCCACTCATTCGTCTTATGTGCAAGCTACGCATGCGCAACGTTGCAAAGGAAAGAACGTCAAGGGAGTGATTCACTCCGAACATGTTGCTCGCACCATCCAAAGCAAACCCTATAAGGTTTGTCTTGTCCAGAATTTGATTTTCCGGGAAGAAATTGATGAAGCAGCTGTGGAGACTCCGAGCTTTAACATCCGCGACAGGTATGAGGCCGAGAAATTGGTCCGTTACCTATTTTGCCATCGATATATCTGGCAATTATTATGAGATGCTTCACGAAGCTCATGTTGGTGGATTCTTAGACAATTATCGAAAATTTCTCCCGTCAGAGATGCTGCAACAAAATTTCTAAGCCACTCACGCCCGTGACGTTTTCGACGATTTGCGTGCATTTGGTCCTTCCTCAACTCAGGTTCTTAATAACCTCCGGGTCTGTACTAATGGTTTGTACTAAAGAAGCCAAATGATCGACAACGTTGAACGCCCGGTTATGCTCGGCAATAGAGGCTGCCATTCGGATTTCCCCCTCCTTCAACCGTTGTGACAGCGGGTTAATTTTTTTTAAACAATCTGAAATTATTCTGTTGATAGCAACAGCTTTGGCTTGTGTCGTGTGTTTTACGCTTCGTTGATGCTTCGTCACGTTTGACTTTCCACGAACTGTGGTGTAATCGCCATTACATATCTTGCATCGGAACCAATTATTTCCTTTCAAACTTCGCTCTACCCAAAGATTGAATTCGTGGTCCAACCCCCAGTTAGCATCATATTTCTGTACATAGTGTTGGTTTTTTTCTCGGTTTTTGGCCAATCGTTTTTTTCCCCGTTTATTTGGGGATGAACAACTGCTGTCTCCCGAGTCCATGCTAACCTGAATAATAATAACACGGTACATGTTTAACCTTTAAATTCGTCGACAATATTGGGGAAAGCTTAATAAAAAGTGCAGCGTATGTTTACTTCCCGTGTGTCGTACCGTGCTTACTATACCAACGTTTTTCGTAGCTATGCAGGTATCGTATTATGAACTTCTTTATAATGTTGCAACCTCGCAATCTATAGTATGCTGTTTTATCCTAAAAATGAAAATCCCGCATGGGATACTAATAGTGATAATATTAAAAATAGCAAGCATCGAGAAGTTTTGTGAGCACTAATTAAAAATACAAAACCGTATACCGTTGAAAATTGACTCGAATAATACACGCTCTCGACAATAATGCTTTACTAAAAAATAACCATTGCAGGTTAGAAAGACGTCTCGTACGAGTGTCGCGGGTGAGAGATGCTTGTATGTGGCATACGTGCCGTCAACAGATGGCGATAGCTGTTCAAGGATGTGACGGTTGCGTGATGTGATTTCGCGGGAATATTCAAATCGAAATAGCCTTCAAAACCTTATACTAGAGAGAATAGTTAGATTAAATTGATCCTTGTAGCCAGTAAGATTAAAATAAATTAGAATGACTTGCGATAATATATATATATATATATATATATATATATATATATATATATATATATATATATAAATGTGTATATGTGCATAGAATATGTGTTAATTTCGGAAATTTAATTTGAATTCCACTTTTAAATAAGTAAATCGTGTTCCCAAAGAAACAATTTAAATTTTTCAGCGCATATCCGGAATTTCCTTTTCCACGCGAAGGATAGGCCTTCGCCTCTCCAAAGTTAGATCCCCACCAATCCAGGTACTATAACGTGACAGAGCGTCACAGGGAAAGACGCAAAACAAATCCTAGTTCGATCGATAATGCAGAGCGGACAGCATCTCGAAATTTAAGAATTTATAACACAGAACGAACAAAAATGGGATCGCTGCAATCACACATATCTAGCAGGTTGCAAACCCACTATTTTGTTGCAACTTGGAACCTCGGTCAATAATGTTTCACAAATTGTAATGGTAAAAACACACGACTCCGTTGATCAGAATTTCGGGGGTGTAAACAAGGCGCACGACCTATGTTTCCACCGAGCGTATCGATATCGTATTTGACAACTCTGTGGTCGGCATGCTATCCAATCAGGCTCGTCTCAACTGACCACGCACCAATCACTAAGCAACTATGGACGGAAAGACATGAAAACTCCGTCAGTGATTGGCTCGTGGTCAGTTGAACGGTGTCCAGTTCGTTGCTTTCCGCAGTTTATGATCTAATTTTTCTCTAGTTGCAAGGTCGTTATGACGATGCTGGATTTTTTTCTTTGCAATTCTTAGGACTTCTGGAATTTCTTTGAAAAAAGCCTAAAAATTCTCAATTCTCAAAAACTATCGAATTTCTGTGGATTTAAGAAATTTCTTAGAGTGTGGCAACACTGCTCATGACTACAAATGATTCCACACTCGATGAGGTTTGCTGAATCGAATAAAGTCTTTCGGCCCTGTCGTAAACATGAAACATGCGCCTTCATTCGCGATTTTCACGTCCTAGAGCATGAAGACTAGAGTAAAGGAGCCCACACGCTCATGGCAGAATCGTCAAAGAAGTGGCTTATGAAAGTGATTGAAGACATTACTTCGAAATTCAGCCACGGCAAGCGCTTGTGTTGCGGGGATTTCGATATGAAGTATGGCGTTGGTGATACAACGAAGTGAGCAGGAATAAAACTTCAAGGTTTCTTTTATATAGACCCTGGCGAAATACCCCATTCTTGTTTTTCGTCTTTACATGCAAACGCAAATTTTATAAAGTTTTTTTTCCGCGAAGATGAAAGTTTATAGAAAAAGTGTAGTGAGCCGATTGCCCCATATAAGATAACGAGCAGGTAAGAAGAAGTTATTTTTTTAAATATTATGTGACATATTACATGACATTCAGTAATATATTGCAATTGTAATTCGTGGATTGAATAAATTGAGGTTAACGTTCATATTGCCACGTGCAATTACAAAAACCATATTGGGTTTATTACGTATTTTTTGTACTAGTTTATTACCTATTACTTATTACAGAGTGCTTCATCGCAATAGACAAACCCTATGAGAAGGGTTTGCCCGGGTATGTACCCGGGGTGCCGCACTGGGCGAACCGCCGACAGGGCGAAACGTCCGCGCATGGGATTACAACTGTCGGCTTTAAAAATTCCAAAAGTAAGTCGTCTGCTCTGACTTTTTTCCTTGCCAGTTAGGCGAGGCAACAAACATGATTTTTTGTGTAAATGGATATGTTTTTTACAGCAAAGCACTTGACAGCGATGTTTAGTAACCGGTATGCGTGGTCCCTTTGTCGAGCGAAAAATCGCTGAGCAGCACTGCTAAATGGTTGATGTCGAAAACGCACCCAATATTTAAGTCAATGCACATAAATGAAATTTTAATTTATTTGTAACAGGTAATACGCTAGTTCTATGGTGGATATGAAATTTCATCCTGCTCCAGTTCCTTTTTTTGTCAATTGCATTTTTTTATCTTGTCTGCAGAATATGCTGCAACGATGGAGCGAGGCCATCAAACACTGTCTCTCCCAAACTGATTTTGTTTGCGAACTTCACTTTTCTGATGATACCGTAGTCGGAGAAGATCGTATTATAATGGCTGATGGGAGAACTGTGATAATTCCTCGCATCCAACATTCGCTCATCGCAGATGCTGTGCCCATCGCGGTTTATAACAAGGTAATAAAAAAATATAAAAATTAAAGGCATTTAAACTCAATAGGGCTGCGAAACAGTTGCGAAGCATGCTTACGTCATTAGAAAAATATGTGTAAAAAGTCAGGGTTATTTGTAAAATAAATAAAAAATCAAACGAACAATAATAAATAATAATAGAAAAAAAATATTTTTTGAAATAAATTATAACTGTTTTTTCAGCCTCACTCTCGGAGCACTGATTGTACAGTAATATAAACATTAAAGGCATAATATAAAAATTAATTACTACATTACAATACAATATTAATAGATGAGTGAATGTTAGATGCGAGGAATTATCACAGTTCTCCGATCAGCCATTATACTACGATCTTCTCTGACTACGGTATTATCAGAAAAGTGAAGTTCGCAAACAAACTCAGTTTGGGAGAGACGGACTCCGATGGCCTCGCTCCATCGTTGCAGCATATTCTGCAGACAAAATAAAATGCTCACCGGATAATTAATAATTGTGTCATATAAATAAAATGTGAAACTATAACATTTTTCAAAAGTTATTTTCCTATATTCCTTTAAAGTGAATTACATGAAGTAAAACATTTATGTCGTCTACTCAATTTACGAGCTACGGGAATGTTTGAATTTATTCGTCGAATCATCACGTTTAATTCGAATCAAAACTACAATTGAACTCGTTAAATTCATTCAGTTCGATTCGTTTTGGTTTATTAATTTTTCTACGCTTAAAAATTCTCATTGATTTCCATTCGAAATCCTTCTTTTCAAGATGACTTTCGATTAAGGGGAGATATACACCTAGGACCCGGAAAAAGGTCATTTTTGTGATTTTTTCAAGGAGAACTATCTGAAATTTAGGATTGGGGTTTTAATTATCTAAAAGTATATAGATTCAAAAATATGTTTAATTTTATTTCGAAATATCAAGCATATACAAGGATATTGTATGATCCTTAGAGCGTCGTACAAAAATCTGCGTATACGGTAACCACTGGCGTTTCTTCAAAAATCATTTGAAAAAAAAACCAAAAAGATTATTAAATTAGATACTATAATCTAAATTTTGAAAATATCGATTTATGACAAAATGGCGGACGTTTGAACATAAATAATGACTTTTGGGCCAAAAACTAGTTAATATTTTGCCTATAAAACCAAAACTGAGTAACGGAAAAAAAATCCTATGACAAGTACTAGATAATGGTGTATAGAATAACCACAAAAAACCTCAAGGCAATCGTTTCATTGGTTTTCGAGACATTTTGTGTACCGATTTGAAAAACGTGGTTTTGAGAAAAACGCGTTCGAAAATTTGGAAATGAATAAATCATGAAATTTGTCAACTTACATGGAATCATCGATACCAGGCCCATAGTATAGGTCTTCTACGGTCGACGGAATGTTCACGGCTTCTAAATCCTCCACCTCGACCATCTAGATGTATATCTCTCCTTAATTATATTCGTATTAATTATGTTCGGCCTCGTGAATAAAGGTAAAGTAATAGTCCACCTCCCTCCTTCCCAACAGCGGTACTGCTTAAGCGATAGCACAATTGTGGGATAAAAAAATATATGTACCCTACTAAACGATATAAAAAAAAACATGGTAAGTGCCGTTATTTCCATTTAATTGTCTGTTTTGTTCTTTTAGCAGTAACACAATTTAAATTTATGGCCGTTTAACCGTACATGTCACCGTATGAAAATAAACATTTGCAGCATAGAAATGTTATCATTTAATGATTTTAACACAGGCATTAATATTACAATAATATATTATAAGCTATATATATATATATATATATATATATATATATATAAAATATGAGGTATTCCAGCCCAAGTGTGTAAACCCGTGACCCTGACCCTCTCGGATTTCTTTGATTTTTTTCATATGATCGCATTGAGTCTAAAATACACCCTCACAATTTGTTTAGATTTTTCCAAACATGCCTTATTTAAAAAAAAAAATTAACAAGCGCCATAATAACCGTGATAATATATAATAATTTTCAAGCTATCACCCGTAGTGGGCAGATTTTTTTTCTGTGTTGGACAAGCTATTAACGTTCTCAAAATTCCAAAAAATCTCAAATAGCGCACCTTGAGCAGATACTGAATTGTTTTGGTACTCAAATTAATTTCGTTGATGATTTTCGAATAATGAAATAGGAATTACCGGCCTTAAATTGAAAACATTACCAGTATTTTTCTTAACCGATTGAAAAACGAATTGGCTATAAATAAACTGAGTGAAAATAAGGTTATGTTAATCTTTCTTTGTATGCTGTAACTTACAACCATTGACCAAGAACTCAGTACACCCTTTGGAACATTATACCGATTGTTTGGCCTTAATAACATGGACTGATCCAACACCAGAGTACTACAGTGAAATATGTACAAGTTGCCCAGGAATAGAAACACTACACGACTTCCTTAATCATGTTTTGGAAGAAAAGGATATTGACTCTATTACTTATAAACATCAAAAACGTATCCGAATTTGATGACGACTTATGCGAAAAAGTAAAAAAAAATTTACCGCATTCATTTATCACAAAGCAACAAGGAAATTTTATGAACGTAACGAAAGAGTCGTTACACGACGGTGAATTTCTCGTTCTTTGTGACTTCGCGGAAAATTACGCCTTCGTCGTGCAAAATGCTGCTTCCGGATTCCACTGGAACAACAATCAGGCTGTCCTGTTGCTGTATATTTCAAACATAACGGTGAAAGTAATCGCAAAAGCTTGCTGGTCATTTCAGATTGCTTGACGCATGACTCAATAGCCGTTTATGTTTACACCAGAATTATAATTGATTTTATAAAATCAATCAACGAAGAGGTTTCAAAATTATATTATTTCTTGGATAGAGCCCAACAACAATTAAAAAAAATTTTAAACTTTATAAACGTACATTACCATAAGGAGGATTATAGCATCAGTGTAGAATGGCATTATTTTCCAACAGCTCACGGTAAAAGTGCTTGTGATGGCGTAGGGGGCAGCGTAAAAAGATTAGCCTCCCGTGCCAGTTTGCAGTTACCACCTGATGGCCAAATAATAACTCCGCAAGGACTTTTCGAGTGGGCTTCACAATCGAACAATCTTCCCAATATTACAGTGAAATTTTCACCTCAAGATCGGTACAATGAAGCAAAAATATTATTGGAAAGTCGATTCATCAATAGCAAGTGAATACCGGGAACGCAAAAATTGCACCGCACAATTCGTCAAACATACAGCATTATAAATGTAAAACGATTTTCTACGAGTGAAAAATATGTATCGTATAAAATTCGAAAACATAACTAAAAAGTTTCCAGATGATTGGATTTTAACTGTGAATTTTTGTATCTATGTTCTCGTGGAAATAAATGGAATAGTTCGTTTTTCAATCGGTCAATAAAAATACTGATAATGTTTTCAATTTAAGGCCGGTATTTTCTATTTCATTGTTCGAAAATCATCAACGAAATTAATTTGAGTACCAAAATAATTCAGTATCTGCTCAAGGTGGGCTATTTGAGACTTTTTTGGAATTTTGAGAACGTTAATAGCTTGTAAAACACAGGGAAAAATCTGCCCACTACGGGTGATGGCTTGAATTTTTTAAAATATTATCACAGTTTTTTCAGAATTTTTTTAGATTAAAAAAATGGAATTTTTTTCAAAAAAAATGTTAATAAGGGATGTTTGGAAAAACATTAAAAAAATGATGAGGGTGTATTTTAGATTCAATGCGATCATCTGAAAAAAAATCAATGAAACCCGAGAGGGCCAGTGTCACGGGTTTACACACTTGGGCTGGAATACCTCATTTATATATATATTTATATATATATAAGGGTGATTCAGTATGGGTCGTGCATCCGGCAACTACAAATTCTGGACGATGTTCGGAACGAAGCTACGTAGCCGAATTTTTTAATTCTCAATAGCTTTTAAATGGGAAGCAATAGAATTCTGGAAAGCTAGGCCAATCAGAATCGCCGTTACGTACACGTTGGAAGACGCCTCAGCACCGGGTTATCAAGGCACCGATTCTAAACATTTGAAAAAGTGGCAGAGTTCAGACGGAATTTCGTTTCGCGAACGCGAAAGTTTCTTTTGTTCGAACCGAAGTTTGCTGTCCTTCTCTATCAAATGATGAAGCAACAAGTTATCGGCGTTTGTCACTTGTGCAATGAATTGTGCTGCGACATTCAGTTCTTTCTTTAGAAAAATATTTTTATCCAAACATACGTAGATTCTAGGTTCTTGGATAATGCGAATGGGATAAATAAGTCATATGATGTAACGCACGGTCCCGGCGATTTATTTGATGAACTGTCACCGTTGATTGAACCTTCGTGAACGATTAAAAAAAAAACAAAACGAATCTAGAAATGTAGAATGAGCATTGCTCAATTGTCAATGTTTGAGAACGTTGAAAATAATTACTTGACAAAATAGGAGAGAAAGGTTTTGCTGATCGCCACGCAAATAAAAAATGCACAAAAAATACACAGAAAGAAGTTGGCTACTAACGGATAAGGGAAAAAAAGGAATTGAAAAAGACTCGGATGTTGAATGGAATACACTCTGCAATCATAGATTATTGCGCAAAACATTGCCCGTGCGGAAATTGAGTTGGGGCTGTGATCGGGCCCCAATAATATTCCCCTAACTTTCTTCGGGCCCTAATCTGGAAGCCACATGAGGGCCGTTAGCGGCCGGTCACACTTTGTCAACAAGGGCCATTAAAGGCGCAACGACCGGGGCCTTATAAGTTGCCTCAATGGCGCCTCATCAAAACCATTTTAGCACCCTGAAAATGCCTCAACGGCGCCTCATCAAAACCATTTCAGCGCCATAAAATATCCGTATCAGTGGATACACATGTTTATTAAATGTGTCAGGGTGTATCTGTATTTGTTTTTATGTAATTGCGCGTTATTGTAATTACGTAAGTGCGCGCGTAGAAATGTGATTGCGTATTTGCATGTGAGCCTTTATGACAAACTGCCATGACAAAATTAATACAAAAAATAATGTGAGGCGAACTCTCTTCACTGCAAACATTTATTTTTGAGGAACTATCCACTATGATAATATTCTTAGAATTGTGATAGCTTGTAACACTTAAGTTTGAAATTATAAGATTATCACATTGATTATAGTTATAGTCACAGTCTGAAATGAGTCTGTAAGGGTACAGAACGCGAAGGAGCGACATTATATGTGCGCTGTGTAAAGTAAAGTATTAATGACTCCAATAAAAGTAATATTATCTTAGTTTTAATTATGAAATTATTAAGTAATTGAAGAAGTAATTCTCAATCATTAATATATCACGGAAAAATATCAATATATCACGGGGAAAAAATACACCACGGAATTCACTTGTTTTTCTGCAAGGTCCACGTAGATAAGTCATCTCGATGAGACTTAACGCATCCTGCGCCCCCCCCCATGCCAGTCTTTTGCATTATTTAAACAAATATATTTTCCATTCTAAGGAATGGATGTGGAGTAGAAAAAAAAATTTATGGATCTACTGAATCACTAGAATCTATTTCCATTGAGGGAAAGATCTGGAAAACAAAGACCAATTTATTTACTTATCCTACACAGTCAGATAATGACTGTTTATGAATGGGAAATATCAGCGAAGTCTTCAGAAGAAATAATTTTCCCTACGATGAGTATTGAGCAGAAATTAGTTGCTATAAAAATGTCGAGAAAACCGGTTGGGACTATTCACACTTATGCGCTAGCAGTACTCCATGTATGAGTGAAACCATGAGTAATTGTTTGTATCTATGTAAAAGGTTTCTTTAATTTGATAAATAAATACTGTCTGATGTTTGTCTGAATATTTGTGTTCATCGTTGATTTTTTATTTGCTAATGCCCTTACGCTTTTTCCCAATTTGCGTTCGATAATATTATTCGATCGATGTATATTATCGATTTGAATAATTGAAATACCATCAACCATGTAGCCTAAGCTATTTGTACTGGTTTATCGCTATAATAGTCAGATATGGGCCTATTGTGGAAATCCCTACAGGTTTATCCCTATAATGGCTAAGTCGGGTCCTATTGTGGAAATCCCGACAGATTTATCCCTATAATGGCCAAGACTATTGTGGAAATCCCTACAAGTTTATCCCGATAAGGGCCAAGTCTGGGCCCATTGTGGAAATCCCTACTAGGGAAAGCACTAGGGAAGCCCTGAACGGCCCTTATTTTTATTAGGGATACTCTATCAGTTTTCCGCACGGGTGGTTTCATTTCTTTTCGTAGCTTAGTGCAACGGTAGCTATTCGGAAACGCTCGTTTGAGCTTTGAGGGGCGTATATTTTAAAAATTATTCAAAGGAAACCAATTCGACCACGGTAAATATGATTCCAATAAACAAACGTGAAACATTATTTGAATAAATGGTCTTGCATATTAGATTCGTCTCGATACTGAAAAAAAATTATTGTATGCTCATTTATCAAAGTTGAAGATAAATAACAGTCGGATCTCATATAAATCTCCGTTTGGATCAATGTTTTTTACAGTTGGGAATAAATCCCAGTGCGAATGCAAGGGGTCTCGTTGTGGAACAATCTCTACAATCAGAAAACATTGAAACAGGCATATTTATCAACGTCAAATCTCATGTGAATCTCTCTTCGAATCGACGTCTTTTACATCGGGGAACGAATCCGAGTCCGCATGCAAGTGTTTCTGTTGTGGAATAATCCGTACAAACTGAGAACTCCGCGCCGAACATGGGATTCGTTCCCGTTCACCCACAGCAGCAGTAGTAGTCCTCAATGGTAATTTTCGTGCTGAGGGTGATACATTTTAAAAAGCACCCACTGGGAACAAATCCGAACAATCTCAAGGATGTTTCGATAATGAAACACAAAACAGAATTTGAATGGACCGTTTTTCATATTGGATTCGTCTCGATCCGATAAAAAAAACGGTTGAAAGAGGCGTATTTATCAACCTCGAATCTCGTGTGAATTTCTCTTCGAATTGACGACTTTTACATCGGGGAACGAATCCGAGTCCGCATGCAAGGGTTTCTGTTGTGGAATAATCCCTACAAACTGAGAACGCCGCACCGAACATCGGATTCGTTCACGTTCATAGTCCACAGCAGCAGTAGTAGTCCTCAATGGCTGTTTTCGTGCCGAGAGTGATACATTTTTAAAAATCACCCACTGGACGAATCCGAACAATCTCAAGGTTATTTCGATATCGAAACACAAAACAGAATTTGAATGGACAGTTTTTCATATTGGATTCGTTTCGATCCGATAAAAAAACGGTTGAAACAGGCGTATTTATCAACGTCGAATCTCATGTGAATTTCTCTTCGAATCGAAGACTTTCACATCGGGGAACGAATCCGAGTCCGCATGCAAGTGTTTCTGTCGTGGAATAATCCCTATAAACTGAGAACGCCGCGCCGAACATCGGATTCGTTCGCGGTCATAGTCCATAGCAGCAGTAGTAGTCCTCAATCGCTATTTTCGTGCCGATGGTGATACATTTTGAAAAATCACCCACTGGGAACGAATCCAAACAATATCAAGGTTATTTCGATAATGAAGCACAAAACAGAATTTGAATGGACCGTCTTCATATTGGAGTCGTCTTAATTCTATAAAAAAGGGTGAAACAGGCGTATTTATCAACGTCGGCTCTCATGTGAATTTCTCTTCGAATCGACGATTTTTACATCGGGGAACGAATCCGAGTCTGCATGCAAGTGTTTCTGTTGTAGAATAATCCCTACAAACTGAGAACTCCGCGCCGAACACCGGATTCGTTCACGTTCATAGTCCACAGCAGCAGTAGTAGTCCTCAATCGCTATTCTCGTGCCGAGGGTGATACATTTAAAAAAATCACCCACTGGGAACGAATCCAAACAATCTCAAGGTTATTTCTATATTGAAACACAAAACAGAATTTGAATGGACAGTTTTTCATATTGGATTCGTCTTAATTCGATAAAAAACGGTTGAAACAGGCGTATTTATCAACGTCGAATCTTATGTGAATTTGTCTTCGAATCGACGACTTTTACATCGGGGAACGAATCCGAGTCTGCATGCAAGTGTTTCTGTTGGGGGATAATCCCTACAAACTGAGAACTCCGCGCCGAACATCGGATTCGTTCACGTTCACCAACAGCAGCAGTAGTAGTGTCCTCAATGGTTATTTTCGTGCCGAGGGTGAAACATTAAAAAAAAATCACCCACTGGGAACGAATCCGAAAAATCTCATGGTTATATCGATAATGAAGTACAAAACAGAATTTGAATAGACTGTTTTTCATATTGGATTCGTCTCTTTCTGATAAAAAAAGGTTGAAACAGGCATATTTATCAACGTCAAATCTCATGTGAATCTCTCTTCGAATCGACGTCTTTTACATCGGGGAACGAATCCGAGTCCGCATGCAAGTGTTTTTGCTGTGGAATAATCCGTACAAACTGAGAACTCCGCGCCGAACATGGGATTCGTTCACGTTCACCCACAGCAGCAGTAGTAGTCCTCAATGGCAATTTTTATGCCGAGGGTGATACATTTTTAAAAATTACCCACTGGGAACAAATCCGAATAATCTCAAAGATGTTTCGATAATGAAGCACAAAACAGAATTTGAATGGACCGTTTTTCATATTGGGTTCGTCTCGATCAGATAAAAAAACGACTGAAGCAGGCGTATTTATCAACGTCAAATCTCGTGTGAATTTCTCTTCGAATTGACGACTTTTACATCGGGGAACGAATCCGGTGGGCATGCAAGGGTTTCTGTTGTGGAATAATCCCTACGAACTGAGAACGCCGCACCGAACATCGGATTCGTTCACGTCCATAGTCCACGGCAGCAGTAGTAGTCCTCAATGGCTATTTTCGTGCCGAGAGTGATACATTTTCAACAATCACCTACTGGGACGAATCCGAACAATCTCAAGTTATTTCGATATTAAAACACAAAACAGAATTTGAATGGACAGTTTTTCATATTGGATTCGTTTCGATCCGATAAAAAAAACGGTTGAAACAGGCGTATTTATCAGGTTGATAAAAAAGTTTTGTCGCAATAATTTAGATATAATTTATTTATTTATATATCTTATACAAAACATTTCTAATCAACAATATATTCGCCATCGGTTTCTATGACACTCGACCATCTAGTTGGCAACTCATTTATTCCCTTTGCCCAAAACTGCGGCGGCTGGAACTCAAAGAAATTTGAAATATCCCTTCTGAGATCGTCGACGTTTTTGAAAGTTTTGTTTCTCAAATACGCCTTCAAATGCCTGAACAAATGGTAGTCAGATGGCGCGATGTCGGGAGAGTATGGTGGATGAGGAACGGTATTCCAGTGAAGCTCAGTGATTGTTTTGTGGGTTTCCTTTGCGACATGGGGTCTCGCGTTGTCGTGGAGAAGGTGCACAGTCGCGCGTCTTGGCCGTTTTTTTTTTTATAGCTTTTACCAATTCCTGGAGATTCTCGATGCATCGTGTAGAGAAGATTGTCTTACCTACAGGGAGAAAATTGTGAAACAGCATTCCCTTCGCGTCCCAGAAACAGCACAACAAAACCTTTTGTGAGTGACGATCAGATTTCGGTTGGTGTGACGGTTTTTCTTCGATAGGAAGCCAGTAGGCTAAATGCGTTCTGTTATCATACAAGACCCAGCTTTCATCTCCCGTCACAAGATCTTCTAAAAACTCCTTGCGATGGTGGCGAAGCAGGAGAAACTGGCAGATGGTCACGCGACAGTTCTTATTGTCTTCGGTGAGACGGTGTGGTATCCATTGAGCTAGAACCTTCCTGTATCCCAAGTTGTGTAAGTGATTGACTATTGACGGTTGGGTGCAGCCAAGTTCTCTTGCTAGCTCGTGCGTACTTGCTTCCGGTTTTTATTTGATGCAGCGGAGTAATGCTTCATTATCGATGGTCGACGATCGTCCGGAACGTTCCTTATCTTCAAGGCTTGTGTCTCGAGGTTTAAGACGAGTGAACGATTCGTTCACGGGCATAGTCCACAGCAGCAGTAGTAGTCCTCAATCGCTATTTTCGTGCAGAGGATGATACATTTCAAAAAATCACCCACTGGGAACGAATCCAAACAATCTCAAGGATGTTTCGATAATGAAGCACAAAATAGAATTTGAATGGACCGTTATCCATATTTGATTCGTCTCGATCCGATTAAAAAAATGTTGAAACAGGCGTATTTATCAACGTCGAATCGCATGTGAATCTCTTTTCGAATCGACGTCTTTTACAGCCAGGAACGAATCCAAGTACGCATGCAAGAGTTTCTGTTGTGGAATAATCCCTACAAACGTGAGAACGCCGTGCTGAATTCGTTCATGTTCATAGCCCACAGCAGCAGTAGTTGTCCAATGGTTATTTTCGTGTCGAGGGTGGTAACCCGAGTAGAAATCCTGGTCCCGCTACAAAAAAAAACTTGATCAGGCATCCTGATGTTTGCCTAATGCCTTGATTAGGATTTTTTATCAAGCAGTGATAATTTTTGTGACACTGTTTCTGATTTCGGTCTGATCAGGGTAAAAAATCAAGGATTGATTAGGGGAAAACATCAAAGCTCGATCAGTGAAAAAAATGAAGGCCTGATCAGCACACAAAATCAAAGCTTCATCACGGTAAAAAGTAAAGGCCTGATCAGTGCAAAAACCCTAGCCTCTTAGGGCTTAATTTTTCAAGGATTAATTAAAGTGAAACATCATCGCCTAGTCAGGATGATGGAATGAGCCACTGCTGAGAATGTCCTATTTATTCCTGAAATAAAAAGATACCACGCATCGCCAAAATAGAAAAAGGCACAATTATAAAACACGTTGATACTTTATTTTCTAATGTAAATAAGAATCTTAGTTTATCACATAGATTTTTTTCCTCACTCCACTTCATCATATATGTTTTGGTATGTGGAAAATAAATAAAACTTTGTTTAATTTTTTATATAGAAAAAAGGCGAAATAAACTGATATTTTTCATACAAAACTAAAGGATCTTAGAAAGCAAGGAAAATAACTTAGAAATAAAGTTAAAAAAAGGTTAAAAAGTTTTTATGGACAGAGGTTTTTAGGGAACGTCACATTGTTCCTTCCGTTGCTGGTTCTTCTGCAGCACCCCTCGACATTTATCCCAGTCTTTTGCGAAATTCAAGACTGCCCCAACCGCTTGTCCCATTTCTTTCGAAAGAACTTCAATGCCATGTTCTTTTTCTTTCGAGATAACAGCCGCTGAAAAAGTCGAAAAAATGCATCCCACTTAAAATTCAATGTTTACATATACAGCCTTGGCCAAAAATATTATGCGCCATATAAATGTTCTATCCGGACAAAAAATCGAATATCTCTGCGGGAAAAAGATTGTAAACCATTTTCTCACTTTGCAAAATCGCTAGCTGGACTTTGAAACATAGCAACTTCACCATTTAGTGATAAGATCTTTGAAAAGGACACTGTTAGTTTAGTTTAGTTTTTTTTTTAATTGGCAACTCTTATTTCCAGAGTTATTCATTTTTTTTAACGGCAGGTTTCCGAAAAGCCGGTATCGTGGGGCGTAACTTGAAAACTATGAGCTTTGGAATATTTAGTCTAAGAATTAAAAAGTTGTACTTTGTTCTTTTGGACTCACTGCATCTGTTTCGATTTTTTTCCAAAAGTGCTTTGTATCGCTATTTTTGGTTGATAGTCGACGATTTGTCTCAGTAATTTACTGCCTTTACTTTGAAATAAAGATGTTTTAACGAAAAGAACAAGAGGAGAGAAGTTACATAATTGAAGTTTTAACCTATTCGAATTTTTTCGGAAGTCTTATGCGAATTTTCTTATCTCGAAATAATATTGACATCGATATTTCAAGATTTACACGTCTCCCACATAGACTTTTTTATTTGACTAATGTGTTGAAAATTTAATCATCTGCCTGTTCTCTCTCGATATTTTCATTGAAACATCATTGTTTTGAAAGTAACGGCAGTGCGTTAATGAGACAAATTGTCGACTGTCAACTAAAAAAAGCAATAGAAGGAAATTATGAAAAAATTTTTTTTTAAATATGTAGCGTGTCCAAAATAACAAAATACAACTTCTTACTCCTTAGATTAAATATTCCAAACCTTATATTTTGTGATAATGATAATCTGTACCGATGGCATCACATTTACCGGACTAAACTACAATGTGAACTTAACATTATTTCGTTGGCCTACGCTCTCCGGGCTAACTTGTATCGAAGAATGTCATGCCATCGGTGCAGGTTAGCCTGGACAGCATAGACAAACCAAATAATGGCAAGTTCACAGCGTACTACAGTTTAATGAATGTAATGCCTACCTATGCTGTCAAGGCTAGCTTGCACCGATGAAATTGATTCCATTGGCACAGTTTAGCCCGAACAACGTAGGCGAATTGAACAATGTTAAGTTACCATTATTTGTTTGGCCTACGCTCTTCGGGCTAACCTGTATCGAAGAATGTGATACCATTAGTGCAGGTTAGCCCGGACAACGTAGACAAACCAAATAATGGCAAGTTCACAGCGTACTACAGTTCAATGAATGTAACGCCTACCTACGCTGTCAAAGCTAACTTGCATGGATGAAATTGATGCCATTGGCGCAGGTTAGCCCGAACAGCGTAGGTGAATCAAACAATGGTAAGTTGACAGCGTAGTTCAGTCCGGTGAATGTAATATCCATGCGAAGTGCATTCTGAATGGACTAACCCGCACCGAGAACTGAACTACGCTGTGAACTTACCATTATTTGTTTGGTCTTTGCTGTCTTGTAACCTGCACCGGTGGCAACATATTCACTATACGGAACTACTTTGTCGACTCACTATTATTTGGTTGGTCTACGCTGTCCGTCTCCTTTCTCCTCTAAGAAAGGAGACAGACTAAGGTGGAGGAAAATTGAAGAGATGCACAAACCAATATAAATCTACTTACATAATGGTAGCGGCGACATGTGCCAGTTCTCTTCGAGTCGTTCCTCGGTGATCATGTACCTCTTCATCACTGCAGTCTCCTTTTCCGCTATACTCCCCTTGTCGTCTCGTAGGGTACATTACTTCTTTCGGGTTTCTGAAATGAGGTAATGTTTTACTGAAATGCATGATACACGTGGGCAACAGAATGAATGCAAATACTAAATAAAAAAGTGAAAAATAATAAATAGAAAAGTGTTGAAAAAGTATGTAAAATAAAAATGTATTGTTGGAAAATAACAAAGTGGTATATACAGATATCTTACCTCAAATAAATATCGCAATTGATGCAAAACCAATTGTTTAAATAATTATTTTTACCGTTTATTTTTTCAGCGCGTAAGCAGCAATTATATTTGCTGAGAGGTACAGAAAGTACCGTATCTACCGATCATACCCGAGATCGAGAATACATGCAAACATTTTTTTTTAACAATTATTTTTGGGTAATTTCTACCGTTGTTTTTTGCAGCGCGTAAGCAGCAATCATATTTGCTGATAGGTATAGAAAGTACTGTATCTACCGATCATACCCGAGATCAAGAATAAATGCAAAAAATACTTTTTTAAACAATTATTTTTGCCTAATTTTTACCATGGTTTTTTGCAGCGCGTAAGCAGCAATCTCTATTTTCTGAGAGGTACAGAAAGTACCGTATCTACCGATCATACCCGAGATCGAGAATAAATGCAAAAATATTTTTTTAACAATTATTTTTGCGTAATTGTTACCGATTTTTTTGCAGCGCGTAAGCAGCAATCTATATTTGCTGAGAGGTACAGAAAATACCGTATCTACCGATCGTACCCATGATCGAGAATAAATGCAAAAATAATTGTTTAAATGATTATTTATGCGAAATTTTTACACCGTTGCTTTTTGCAGCGCGTAAGCAGCAATCTATATTTTCTGAGAGGTGTAGAAAGTACCGTATCTACCGATCATACCCGAAATCGAGAATACATGCAAACCTTTTTTTAAACAATTATTTTTGGGTAATTTTTACCGTTGTTTTTTGCAGAGCGTAAGCAGCAATCATATTTGCTGAGAGGTATAGAAAGTACCGTATCTACCGATCATACCCGTGATCGAGAATAAATGCAAAAATAATTGTTTAAATGATTATTTTTGCAAGATTTTTAGACCGTTGTTTTTTGCAGCGCGAAAACAGCAATCTACATTTGCTGAGAGGTACAGAAAGTACGGTATCTACCGATCATACCCGAGATCGAGAATAAATGCAAAAATATTTTTTTAACAATTATTTTTGCGTAATTTTTACCGTCATTTTTTGCCGTGCGTAAGCAGCAATCATATTTGCTGAGAGGTATACGAAGTACCGTATCTACCGATCATACCCGTGATCGACAATAAATGCAAAAATAATTGTTTAAATAATTATTGTTCCGTAGTTTTTGCATTGTTGTTTTTTGCAGCGCGTAAGCAGCAATCCATATTTGCTAAGAGACACTGAGAGTACCGTATCTACCGACCATATCTGTGATCGAGAATGAATGCAAAAATAATTATTTGAATAATTATTTTTGCGTAATTTTTCGCAGCGCGTAAGCAGCAATGTATATTTGCTGAGAGGTACAGAAATAGAGGCACAAAAAAAATGGTTTAAACAATTATTTGTTGTTTTTTGCAGCATTGTTTTTGCAGCGCGTAAGCAGCAATCATATCTGCTAAGAGGTACAGAAAGTACCGCACATTTGTTAATGTGTCAATTGTTAAAAATAATTAATTGTTAACAATTATCTCGCTGCAGAACAGCGCAGACCGCCAGCAAGAACTCTTGCTGCGAAAGAGAGATTCTCGATGATCTCGAATTTCGTGAGAATTCGGTGTTGACGAAGAAAACAAAATTCTTTGTCCACATCGACCGTGGGTCAGCGGGTGGGTATATACGTGTATATACGCACACGAAGTGTGTACTCGCTGCGAAGGGACAGCATGCGGGAAGACAACAATCTTCAACCGCGTGCGCCCGTCGTAACGAACGCACACAGACACACGCGCACACACACGTTGCGTCGAAGCATACATTGTTATGCCTCGACGCAAGGAGGCCCGCGGCCCCGTCGCAACGTGCGTTCGGAACGAACACGCGTTCGGGACGAACGCGCGCTGTGACATCTAGCGGTAGGGAGCAGTAGCTCGTGCCAGCGCTGCCCTACCGACTCGAGCCGGGGCTGAGTCGAACGATTGCTTAGGTATCATTCCCTCTTAAACGAAACTACCAAGGAAGCTGGCAGTACATGCATTGGTTGTCAAACTGATGCGTGTGACTATGAAAATTACAGTCCGAAGCGGAATACTTTCTGGAGTTGGAATAATGATAGAAATTAAACCTCGACGCATACGAATATCGACATTGGGAAGCCAAATAAAAAATGAGCGAGTGTAGTGAAAGACCTGAAAACCGTTGACACTAAGTTGTGTGGGCCTGACGATTTTGTACATTACGGTTTCGTAGGATTCTCTCATATTGAAACGGATAAGACTATGTTGCAGTTAGGCGGGGTTTCACTCAATTTTTTCAATGTGTTGCTCGATCTGGCTGTCGTGAAAGCAAGCGGTCAACCAGCCTACTAGCGAGTAGTAATTTAAAAAAAACCTTTATTGCTTTTTCTAATGAAAACGAAATTGGGTATTTCCTTTTCCAGTCTAGCTTGTTTCTTTAAGGCACACAAATCAAATGCTTCTCAAGTCTTCTTTAAAATTTTGAGTGCGTTGCCGCAGAATACCAAAACATGGATTTTCTGGCCATCAAGAAAAAGTAGTAAAAAAAACCTACCGGTCGCTTTTAAAATATATCCGAATTGCCGA
The DNA here is from genome assembly GCA_944452715.1 of Ophion slaviceki. Classification (NCBI taxonomy): domain Eukaryota; kingdom Metazoa; phylum Arthropoda; class Insecta; order Hymenoptera; family Ichneumonidae; genus Ophion; species Ophion slaviceki. The sequence continues at coordinate 50,179,108 of OX101785.1, read as the reverse complement.
TGCATCATTGATTGCACGGAAGTATTTACAGAAACCTCACCTGTACTGTAAAACAACGTGTTCTCAAGTACTCCAACTACAAGTCATGTTTTACCGCAAAATATCTGATCCTTATCACGCCCGATGGTTTTATTTGTGAATTGCCAAAGGGGTATGGCGGAAGAGCTACAGACAGTTATATCACAAATGACTGTGGACTTTTACAATTCATAGAACCAGGGAATACGGTTTTGGCTGACAAAGGTTTCCCTCAGATAAAATCGGAACTACTCCAACGTAAAGCTTCATTGGTGATACCTCCGTTCGCGTTCGAATCACAATTCACTAACTCTCAAGTCGATGAAACTTACAAAATGGCATCGGTTAGAATACATCTCGAGCGTGCGATTCAAAGAATAAAACTCTGTAATATTTTTAAATTAATTCCTGTAACACTTTTACCTCATCTCGATGATATTATGCACATGTGCTGCGTTATTTCTAATAGTAAACCATCACTCATAAGGAATACTGAAGCGACGAGTTAAAAATGTATGAGTATTGTCCTAATTCAATGCTCAGAATAATAGTGGAAGATAATGTGTAAAATAAAACCATTAAATTTTCGGAATTAACCCTTCTAAAAAGTTTTCATCCCTTTTAACTATCACGTCTTCGTTATCGTGACTTAAATACACGAAAAAATGACACCTTTTGACGTTCAGTACCTATGTACATAGATACCTGAACTTGCGTATAATATTTGTCGTTTATCTTCAAATAAATCTCATCGTTTTCATCGATTTGCAAATACGAGACATTCGAAAAGTTAGCGTCACGGTTATCGATTTGTTGCTCCCTATAGGCGAAAAGGCATTTTATTTCCAATAAAGTTAATTCGCTTAATATTATTCCATCTCGGCTCGTGGCCAAGAAAGGTTGTGTAATATTTACAATCAACCCTACGAAATTGACTTTCAATCCAGTTTGCTCTTCGATAGACTTTCTTGCATTCGGCTCCGTTTCTAGACCATATTTCATCGCTTGCGTCATTTTGCCATCAAATTTATTATTTTTCAATTGTGTCGCTGAAGATTCGAATGCCTCTCGCCTCGTTTTTATACGCTGAGCTTTGCTAGAACATGTGATTCGTTTGACTCTTTCTTGAAACTATTTGAAACAATCTGATGGTCTTTCCGAAAGTACGCTAGTAGTCAAATACTCATTTCTGTTTGCTACAATATTTTCCTCGTACTTCAATCGCAATTCATAAGGGCACGTATATTTCTGCAGTCGCATCTTTAAATCATCCACTGACGAAACTTCGTAGCACCTGTAATCTCATCTCGATTCTTGTAAGCTTTAAATTTGGTCCACAATGTGATATGCTTGTTCTTTTCTTTCTTTCTTATCCCCTCGCGCAATTTTTCTTTGCGGTTCAATGGCTGTTTCAGATTCTATGTACTGGCTAAACAAAGAACCTTCCATTCTATGCGGTACATTTTGAACGTCATTAAATGTATACGTTGCATTGCTATCGATCAATTGTCCTTACCCGGATACATTTTTAGAAGAGTGCAACCTTTTTTATATTTGTCAACTTGGCTCTGACTAGACTGATGACAACATTGCGGTTGATCGGTTTTTGATTGCGTGCATTCATTATTGATGAAAATGCAAACCGCTGCTACTTGTTTGCATCCTCGAACCGATGAGCCAGCCTTGCAGGTGCATTCTGTGTTTCGTATCGTATGATCTGGGTTCACCTGCAGAGCAATCAGTTCCTATTGGAAAGAAAACATAAAGATCGAGAAAGCACACACAAAAAATGTACACAAACATGTAGACACAACCAGAAATTGCAAATCAAAATATACAGTGCCCAATATTCATGATAGTGTTAACGGTATGAGATGTTCTTAAGGAATACGTGTACTAGAGCCAGCACAAATAAAAATAAAAACAAATGGGCAGAATGTTAATCATGTCCAATTTTAAATCTTTTTAGAGAACCACGTGCAAATTATTTTTTATTTCATGTTTTTTATATATGATAAAAATATGATTAATTCAACATTTCAAGCTCATTTTCAACGATTAAATAGTATTCACCAATAATATATTATTCATTTAACATTCCATACTTATCCTTACTATACTAAACCTAATTTAAATGACCAATATACTTATTGCTTCATTATTGATATTTCTTTGATAAGGAGATACAACTTCATTTTCCAATTCTGTTTTACATGTATAGTTGAAAAGTTGCTGAAATTTGTTTTTCCCATTATTCTTCAACTACTAATTGATTACATAATTAATACATACCTCTACTTTTACGTCGTACATTGGATCATTCACTTTAGTCTGTGGTATTTACCTTCCCACGGATAATTCGATCTCCATTAACTGTATCGTGGATTTCGACGACCTTCTGAACGTGGTGACATTAAAATAGTTTATGCCCTCTAAATTTTTAATCAATTGATACAGATTTTCCACGAAAAAAATCTCCATAAATATTCTGGAAGCCACACTTGATAATTGCACTCATAATGTGTGGCTCATAATTGCACTTTAACAATGTGGTGTTGCACCAAAAAAATAAATCATGCAAAACGTGCAGTGATTTGTATGCGAATCATATGTGTACTGTTATGAGAACAACCACGAGTTGCCGCCGTTAGCTGACAGACGGCGTTGCCGTCGTTTCGCCACGATATCCAAGAGGCGTATAGACAAGAGCGAAACTAGCGCAGTTCTAGTACGCCTTTGTGATGTTGGAAAAACTACGATCTCCGATATAAAGAAAATCGAGACACTCGACGATGGACGACTATACAAAACTAAAGAATTAAATAAGCATTCGATGTATAAAAGTGGTTAAATATATTTGCACGCACGCACGCACGCATGTATATATATGAATGTATATTTATTTGAATTTTCGTTGTATATTATCCCTTCAGAAAAAAATTACGTTTGGATTAGTCTAACCATCATCAGTCCCAATTGACTCCGATTATCGAGGTTCTACTGTGGATATTTTGATTTTCTAATCTACCGACTTAATAATACGTCATCTGCCGCTAACAACAGTAAACGGGAAATTACCGAGAAACGAGCATTCAGATCGTATAGAAAGTGATTAAAAGAATTTCCAACCGTAGGTATATTTTTAAGCGTTTCCCACATACGATCCTTAAACTACGTAGGCAACGATTTGTAACGTTTTTATCGGTCGCCGAACCTCGCGTCACCTCTTCACAAATTTACCTCAAATAACCACCAGTTATTTTACTTAAAAAACAAAAACGAACCCGCTAACACGATCGCGTGTAAAATAATCGCATTGTAAGTGCACAAAAACGAGGACTTATTGCTATATCTTTACTTGTCTTGTCAATTGCGCATGGAAAGACGCCGTCGTTGCTTTTCCAATTGGTCTCCGCCGCTTTCATTGAGATACATGCAACATTGAGCTTATTGCGTTCTATATTTATTTACGAGGATTGTTTATTGCTTTGCCGATCTTCCAACGGCTTGTCTTGCGTCACAACGGCACGGAGTTTCCCTTGTACGCGCATATATCAGCGACCTTGTGCATGCTCAAAAGCCCCAAATGTCAGTGGGCCACGATTAAACGTGACCTCGTAGGTACTGATAGGAAGCTACGAGCGATTCGACTATAAACGGATATTACGTCAGCGTTATTTCTGCCGTATCTCAATCGAATTATTCAGTGAGGCGGCTTAGCATCGCGAGGCCCCACGTATCGGATTATCAAAGTGATCTGGCCCCATCGCGAACATTGCGCTGGTGTACTTTCTTCTAGCCGATCTTTACAGCGCAGCGCGTTCATAAAATGAACACTAACGATGCACTCATGTAATACCACTTATTGAATCGTAAATGGTACAAAATATTGTACATTAGTCTGCGTGAGATAACAAACTGACAGCACGGGAACCCTGTCAAAATCCTGGTATCTCTTGATGATAAGCCTTAAGAGTTCACTCCTCGTCATTCAATCATCCCCCAACAATCGCGGCCAAAACGTTGATCATTCCGGTAGCTAATGTGTATTTATTGATTGTGTAGTTCAAGAAGAAGACGACGAAGGAGACAAATCTCTTATTCTGTCAACACCAGTCCTGGAAAAACTCTTGTCTCGATAAGTCATGGCTTTGAACGTTTCGTGCCAAGTGCCGCCGCCCTGGTTGGATCACGAATTTGTGAAAAACGTATTGAAAAAGTCGGAATGTGACGAGTCCATAAGAGTGAAGAGTGTGAGCGGAAAGGCAGCGACGGCAAACGGCGATAATTACATGAGCGAGATGATACGCATACGGATCGATTTTACGCGGAATCTGTCAGGCAGGGAAATAACTGATTATAAATCGTTTATTTTAAAAGTCGAACCAGATCAGGACAGTTTCAGCGGTGACCTGGTAAGAAATTGCATCGATAACTTAATCCAAATATCTGTATATATGAAGCGTTTGGAAAGCCGTACATACGGTCGGTCGACGAATTATGCGGAAGAAATAAACAGTTCTCGCCAAGAGGAAAAATCTTTCCAAAATCATTGAGTAGTCGTTTGACGGTTTTTTATGAGTTTCGGACCCAAGAAACCAATCGATTTTGTCGAGGTCGGGGTTGGGATTTGACACACAATTGATACATATATAGTAGGGTGGCCCAAATTTGAGCTCTATTTTTTCCTTTTTCTCATCATCCAATAATCTTCTTCAAAGAAAAAAAAACGATTGTCGCCGAAGCTGCGAGCGGTCAAAAAATATTTAGAGGTCGCTCAAGCCACCCAAAAATTGGAATTTTTATTTTTGAAATAGTTTTTTTTCGTCTACTGCTCACCCATGAATTTAACGATTTATAATTTTTAAATTAACCTCGTGAAAGGTCTAGCCGGCCAATGAATATTTAGTGGTCGCTCAAAATAAATCTCGCGTGCACTACAATTCCTTGTAGCAGAAAAACAAAATAAACAACGAAGTGTTACATTTTCTGAATAATTTATTATAATAATTTGTAGCAAACACCAATTAGATGGTATGTGTTATAATGTATTATTATGTATTATTGTATTATGGCGTCGCTCGTCACAGAGTACAACTACGATTGATCCGAAGTTTGACTAACGAGACCAACTGTGGAACGCCTTACGATGCACGAAAAACAGCTGGCATTTCAGTTTTGCGAATAAAACCACCTTCAATTTTGTTTACAGACAAGAGTTTTAAAGAATTATTTTATGAGAACAAAGATCATAATTCTTGGGTCAGAAGTGTGAGCTAAATTTGAAAAATCTGTTTCTAAAGAAAAAAGGATTAATTGTTTTGAAATTTTTTTACAATGCGGCAATTTAGGAGTGAGAAAGGTAAAAAATGGCGAAAATTGGAAATTTCGAAGCTCTTGAGCGACCACTAAATATTCATTGGTTGGCTAGAGCTTTCGCGAGGTGAATTTTAAAATTATAAAGCGTAAAATTCATGGGTGAGAAGTGAACGGAAAAAAACGATTTTTCAATAAAAATTTTCATTGTTGGGTGGCTTTAGGGAACTCTAAATTTTTTTTTACCGCTCTCAGCTTTCCCGACATTTTTTTTTTCTTTAAAGAAGATAATTGGATGATGAGAAAAAGGAAAAAAAAAATAGAGCTCAAGCTTGTGCCACCCTAATATACAGTCTGACCAAGTTATTTTTTTTTTCATTGAACAATATTGGTAAGCAATGAACTTATGATTATTTAAACAACGTACTGCCATTATTGCGTAGCCAGTCGTCATTCTGGCAACTAGGACGATCGGTAAAGAAAAATTTCAAAAATGTACTTTTAGTGTAATAAATAAAATTAACGTACGACCGAATGATTTTTTTAATTTGCTTATTACTAAAGTGGCAAGCTGTGGAAAAAAGTTCGACTTTCAGCCAACAAAACTACGTTAATAAATTGTTATTACAAATCGGATAAACATATGCAAAAATCAACCGGTCATACGATAGAAAATCTTATAATAATGATCTATCCGAATTTGAAGTGAAACATAGTTTCGAGAAAAACGTAAAAGAAAAAGGGCAAATCGCAATGGATCCGTTCGCCGTAGCGCAGTGAGCGATCTGACCCTCCACAAAAAACATCATAACTCGGTCAATGTTTGGAAGGTTCCCAAATATTTTTCGGACAAAATTCCAAGAAGGACATGCCTCCGATTATTTTGGAATTTAGTCTACCCATGTATTTTAACTGGCTGATGACGAATACGATAGCGAAAATACCCGCAAATTTGATTTTGCAAGGTCAAAACTTACAAAAACTGATTTTTTTAAAGTGTTTCTATTTTATTTCAATAAATGTTGATCTTAGAGAAAAATATTTCCTACAAAAGTTGTAGCCTACAAAAAGATTGATCTTTTATGTTCTATACAGGTTTTGTCTTAAACCATTCTGTTTCGAGAAAAATAGGTTAATGCTCTAAGTACATTACACGCCATTAGTTTCGATGTTATCTACTTACGCACTATACCGCGGGAAGGTAAGAGTTTGATCGTTAACACTATACATAAACCTAAACAACACACAACACGCATACTCAAACAGAATCTAGGAAAGGTCGATATGTAAAATTCATCCCACGGAAAATTTATTCGTCGGAAAATTCAACCCACGGAAAATTCTTTTCTCGAAAAATTCGGTTCCCAAACATAAACAAACCAATACAACCATACCCAAACGAACCAAAGAAACCAACTTAATAAAATCTTTACAAATTAAACATTAATATATCAGGATGAATTACGACTCCTTATTTATCCGGATATTCATTTAAGACGGAATGACACCTCATCGCGGTCGGTATGGTAGAGCAATTGTAGATACCCAAAAATCTCTGAAACGGCTCTTCAGATCCCGTCGAAACTTTGCCAAACGACGTCAAATAGATAGACGAACAGCTGTCGGCCCCTCAAATTTTCTGAATTTGAGAAAAAAAACGTAGATCGGGTTATCATAAGCCAATCTACGGTTTTTTTCTCAAATTCAGAAAATTTGAGGGGCAGACAGCTGTTCGTCTATCTATTTGACGTCGTTTGGCAAAGTTTCTACGGGATCTGAAGAGCCGTTTCAGAGATTTTTGGGTATCTACAATTGCTCTACCATACCGACCGCGATGAGGTGTCATTCCGTCTTAAGGCCATGTGCCACACGCCCGAAAATTTCGACGCGGCCTCTCGTTACGTCGGTAGCGCAGATCTCGTAGTTTTTAGCTACGAGTCGCTGCCGACGGACAGCGCAGCAATCGCGAATTCGGTCTCGATGCTTTGCACTGGGACGAAGAGTGGAAGCCAAACAGACAGCGATCGCTGAGCGCGCGTGTGTGTGTGTGTTTGCTACGCCGACCGCGTGCAAAAATAACGAATTCATTCTCGCACGCTGTTCGGTCGTACGCAAGCGCCTTACATCTATGTGTGTATCACAGAATTCACACAACTATGCGTAGCGACCATGGTAGGCTTGTATTGGAAGCATGCGCTCGCTCGGCAGGAGAGCGGTGAAACTTTGTTGCATTTTACATTGTATATGGAGCCATCGAATCGATTATTTTTTCGACGACGGCCACAACTAAAAGACTGGCATTTTCCCATACTTTTATAATTCATTTAAACAAATTAGCTCGAGCACAATTTGTAACATCGATGCCGCTTATCGTTAACGATATCAATCCCTGCCAAAATTTCGAGTGACCGAAATTGCTCGAAACTCACTCTACAAAAGAGTGGTAAAATTTCGCAATGTTCATTATTTAAACAAATGCGTTTAGCATTTTTATCTCTGCCAGGGTTCATATTTGGCAGCATTTTTGCTGGTCAGCTTCAAGAACAATCAAGATCGCTAGCCTCGCTCTACGGAAGAGCGGTGAAATTTTGCGATCGCGCATTGTTTAAACAAATGCCCTCGAATCGATTTTTTTGTCGACGGCGGTCATGGGTGGAAATTTCTTTATGTTTGAACTTTCTAACAAACGGGGTTTGCTAGAGACTTGTATGGTGGAAGGGTGCTAGCATTGCCCCATTCTTTTTTAATTAATTTAAAGAAATAAGCTCGAAGACTATTTGGCATCTCGATGTCGCTCATCGTCGACGAATTCGATCTCTGCTAAAATCTCGAGTCAGGACCGAGATCGCTCGAGACTCACTCTACAAAAGAGTTGTAAAATTTTACAATGCTCTTTGTTTAAACAATTGCGATCGGCATTTTTTTCTCTGCTGTGGCTTATCTTCGGCAGGTTGTCGGGTCTCACTCTGCGAAAGAGTGGTAAAATTTTATTATTACTAAATTATTACTAATTATGCTAAAAAAAATTCGTTTAGCATTTTTTCTCTTTGCCGGAATTCATCTTCGGCAGGTTTCTCCAAAGATCAAATTTTCTAGCAATGACGATCGGAGAAGTCTCGCTCTACAGAAGAGCGGTAAAATTTTACGATCGCGAATTGTTTAGAGGTCATCGGTGAAAATTTTTCGAAAAATCGTTTTGTTGGAAGCACTTTTAAAAAATCCTTGGAAACTTAAAAAATTTTACAATGCTCTTAGTTCAAACAATTGCGTTCGCCATTTTTTTCTCTGCCATGGCTTATCTTCGGCAGGTTGGCTGCGGCCGATCAAATTCGCGAGCGAGCGAATGATATCGACCGAGTTTCACTTTGCGAAAGAGTGGTGAAATTTTAAAATCATTGCTAAAATAAATACGTTTAGAATTTTTTCTCTCTGCCGGGATTTATCTTCGGCAGGTTCCTCCAAGGATCGAATTTTCTAGCAATGGCGATTGCAGGAGTCTCGCCCTACAGAAGAGCGGTGAAATTTTACGATCGCGATATGTTTAAAGGAGGACAACAGTGGAAAATTTTCGAAAAATCATATTTTTTGAAACACTTAACAAATCCTTATAACCTCAAAAAATATGATAAATATTCATTTATAGCCAAAAAAACAGTTTTTAAGTCGTTTTCGAGCTATTTTTATAGGGGAGCCTCCGGCGCTGAAAAACGTCTTCGGCGATGCCATGCCGGTAGTCGCAATTCTCAACTCTTGTAAGCCTATTATCTATGGGGAAAAATTCACTGACTAAAAATAGTTTTATTTTCCACCAAAAGGTGGCATTAGATTACGGAAACAAAACTTCTTCAGCTCTATCGTCTAACTGTTGACTTCACACACGTTTGCGAAATCGGGACGCAGCAGAACTCGAACAATTTTCGTCCAATCGACCAATCCAATTTCTTCAATTTTTCAAAGTGTTTTTTGAAGCGCTGTATCAATGTGAAAAATGGTCGCATCGAGATGAAAAAAAAAGCATTATGAAGCTTCAAGTTTCTAGTTTCGAGATCTGTCGTCAAAACAAATTTGTGAGCTACTGTACTCGCGCAATAATAAAAAATAGCGAGAGAAAATTTGTTTCCAAATTTTTTGAGTTTTTTTTTCAACGGTCAACGCGCTGGAGAATGTTCCAGAGAGAGAAAAATCGAGAATGGCAGCTTTAAAAACTTAAATAAATTTCCTACACGACCCTTTCGTTGATTTTTTAGAAAAAAACATTTTTTCACCATTGATATTAATTTGAAAAAGGACAAAAAAATGAATTTTTATGGCTTTTCAGTAAATGTACTACTACTTTATATATTATAGTAAATGTACAATACTTTAAGTATTGATGGAAAGACTAACGTTGCCCGATTGGTTTTCTGCTTAATGTACCCCCAATAGCCCTGTAAATTTTCAATTTGATCCATCGAACCATTTTTTCGGTTCGATTCATCAAAGTTTTACAAAACAAAGGAAGAAGTGTATTATTCTTAAACATCGTGTAATCATCATCAGAATGAAAAAACCAATTTTCTTCGACTTTTTTCACAACTTTGCCCTAGTTGCTTGTTAAAGTCAAGAAAAAAAAATTCGAAAAATTTCAATTTTTTTTTCTTCATATTTGTCAAACATTTCAGGAAACAATACTGACTCATTTTTAGACGATTCGAACTTCGCGCACCATAATTTTACTCATCTTTAATTGCATTAATTAAAAGTTGATACCCCCAAGCTGTATTCACTAGTCGATCTGAGAACCTGTATAAGATGAATTCTCGATATTTTCTGCGAAGGTTATTAGGGTTACAAAAAAAACTTTCTTTCAAAACTTATTTTTTTTAAAGAAAAAATCAATTAACATTTTTTGTAAACTAATCTTTTTTGGTAATTTTTTTCTACGTTTTGGTAAAAAAAAATAATCTAAAGTTTCTGTAAACTTTAATTTTTTTCAATTTTTGTTCATGCCTAGTTTGAAAAAAACTGTTTTCTGGAACCCTAATAACCTTCATAAAAAATGTCAAGAGTTAATCGCATAAATGTTCTCAGATCGACTATTGAATGCAGTTTGGGGTTATCAACTTTTAATTAATGCAATTAAACATGAGTGAAATTATAGTGCGCAAAGGTCGAATCGAGTAAAAAATGAGTCAGTATTGTTTCCTGAAATGTTTTACAAAGTTAAAAGAAATATTTTTAAAAAATTGAAATTTGATGAATTTTTTTGTCTTAAATTTAACAACAAAATAGTGCAAATTTGTGAAAAAAAGTCGCAGAAAATTGGTCTTTCCATTTTGATGATGATTACACGGTGTTTAGAAACAAAACACTTATGCCTTTTATTGTTCTGTAAAACATTGATCAATCAGTCCGGAAAATCGGTTCGATGGATCAATTTGAAAATTAACAGGGCTATTGGGGCTATATTACGCTTGAAAAAGAAACGCGGCAACATTAGTGTTTCCATCAATATTTGTAAGGTAGTAGTAGATTTACTGACAAACTATAAAAAGTCACTTTTTGTCCTTTTTTCAAATTAATGTTAAGGGTGAAAAAATGTTTTTTCTGAAAGATCAACGAATTGGGCTGGTAGGAAATTTATTCAAGTTTTCAAAGCTGCCCTTTAATTCCCGTTGCAATCATTGGTTGCTGAGATATCGATGATCAAAGACAAAAGGATCTTTTTTCATTTAAAGTCGGATATCTCAGCAAAAAATTGACGTAGAGAGACAAAAAAACCAAATTAAAGCTGAATCAACAAGCTAACTGACCTATATATTGAGTTACGTGGAAAAAAAATTAACTAGCCCGTGAAACCTTGAAAAAAAACAAATAAATTTTGCAATTTTTTTCCTCCACTATTCTTATGATAGCGCGATAACCGCAGCTCACAAAAAAATTGGCCAAAAAATCGCGAAACTAGAAACTTGAAGCTTCAAAGGCTTTTTTTTATCTCGATGCGACCATTTTTCACATAGATACAGCGCTTCAAAAAACACCCCAAAAAATGAAGAAATTTTCTGTTCCTTTAATTTTTGGAGTAGTATATAAAAATTATGGTCGAAAACACGAACTTTTTTTAAAACTCGTTACTATTTTTTTTAAATTATTTTGATATTTCTCCCCGTACTTGACTTCTAAACCTAACATAATTAACGAAAATATTTCACTCTTAGTTCCAGGATTAAATTTACGATCGTTCTACTGCGCTCCGCGGAGAGCGTATGAGGTTGAAGTTTGTATCGTTGGAACGCAACGAAAATTAATATTTGTGAATTCTTTTAATTTATTTTGGCAAACTTTGCTCACAAAAATCTTCTAACCATTTTTTAAGATGTTCATTTAGCGATCTACAATATAAATATTTTTATAAAAGATTTTCTATAACAATAAAAATGTTAAAAATAAAATGTAAGCAAAAGCTTTCGTTGCGTTCCAACGATGCAAACTTCAACAGCATGGAGAGGGTTGACTGAAAACCAGTAGTACTATAGCAACTCGTGCACCGCGATTTTCTATTCTTTTGACAAATAAAGTCTTTTTACATACTTCAATATATACCTAATGAAGCCTAAAAGTTCTTTTGACCATGTATTTGATTGCTTTCTTAAAAAAAAATCTTTAAAAAACGGTCGAAAATGGGCAATGATGGTGGTGTCCTCCTTCCTTGACACACTGCGTCATTTTGACCTGAACGAATTTGAAATAAAATGCTGACGTTCCCAAAAATCAGTTTTCAATCATTTTTTACAACAGTTCAACTTTCCGAGTTGCTAAAGACTTCCCCTGTGGAAAGGTGGTGACATCTTACCATCGGTTTTAATCAATTTAAACAAATACCTCGACCACGATTCATATACACTTTGTCCACCGCTCGCCCCACGAAGGCATGGGTACGGTGCTGATGCCATCAGATGGCGGAGATTCAGCCCGGACAGTGGCTTATTCTCCTCGAAAAGTTTCATCGGAAATATTTTGTCCATACTCCACCAGGGAACGGAGAAGAAACTCTGCGTTACGCTGGGTTTTCTCGAAACACAATTTTTCAAAACGGCACGCAGTATAACTCCACGATTTTTATTATTTTCACTCCAAATTTTGAGTACATGTTTAAAATAACATTCCAAAGAGTAACACGTACGGGATTTTCTATGAGTTAGTTATAACATTAGTTATTACCAAATAATTGTCCTTTTTTTCTGTCAAAAATTAAGTTTATGGTTTAATGCTTCCCTATTACACAAAAAATAATAATTTCACAATCCTCTACGCATTTCTCTACTTATACGCGTGTAAAATAATAGAATTTTTAAAATTTCATTCTAAAATCGAATTTGCGTCAGCTATACTGCGTGCCGCAGAGTGTATCAAATTCAACATGCCTCGCTAGAATGGCTCCAGCGTCACCTTTTGGCATAATTTTTTAATATAAATTTCATTTTGTTCACTCGTAGATATGACTAACAACATCCTTGAATACTAATATGGTCTTTATTGCCCTTCTACAAAAAAAAATCGCGAAATATCACTCAATTTTGGACGTTTACAGTGGTGTAAGCCTTAATGGCAAAACGAGCATGCGCTCTTGATTTCTATCGATTTTGTTCAAATTTTAACCAGACATTGTTCATATCATTATGCAAGTTTGAGTGAAATTTCATTCAGAAATTTTTTAATTTCATTCTAAAATCAAATTTGCGTCAGCTATACTGCGTGCCACAGAGCGTTTCAAATTCAACATGCCTCGCCAGAATGGCTCCAGCATCACCTTTTAGCATAATTTTTTAATATAAATTTCATTTTGTCCACTCGAAGATATGACTAATAACATCCTTGAACATTAATATTCTCTTATTTGTCCTTCCAGTATTGGAACTATATTGTTCCTATTGTATATTGGAGACTATATTGTCCTCGGCAGTACGTACTTGCTGCCCTGGATAAATCTAATGGTCCATCTAGATGGTAAATCCGACGCTACATTAGTTCCGGTTCCTACATAATAACCCAGGTACCGTACCTACCACCTGTGTGTGTATGGTATCGGTACCGGTATTATTATGGTGAGGATACAGAACCGGTATATTTTACTATTGCACAGTGTACCGGTACCATTCTAGTAACACGTACATTTGCGTGTAGCGGTGTACTACCGTACAGGTACATCGTAGAGTACTATCTCTGTACGCCATACCAATAGTAATCAGGGTCATCAGGGTGAAGCTATCGAGGAATCGCCACAGGCCCACAAATCATCCGTGTTTGAGACGTGACAGTTTAGCGTTCGTAGGCAAAGGGTGTTGAACTTTCGGGCCTCATTTTGGTCGCACACTGCTCAGGAAATCGAAATTATGCTATCTGCGATTTTTTCACGAATAAATACCGAGGTATTTCTGTAAAGAGCAAATAAACTTGTGTTTCTTGCATCGGAGCCGTTGGCTATTTGACACATCGGCGAGCGGGAAAGCAATGCGAGGGAAGATCGTGGCAAATTACAAAGTACGTAAATTGAGGTTTCGAGGTTATAGCACGTACGTACCTTGACTTCCGGTGTTTTTTCCTTCGGCTTCTCGCTATCACTATGTTCCTCGATCTTCTTCGTGTAATCGGCCGCGGCGGTTCTCTCGTTGTCGGAATTTCTCGTCGGTGGTGTGCCGGCGTCCTGAGGCGTTCTTCACAGCAAAAAAACTCACCAAAACGCGACGAAAACAAACTCCACTCTATCACACCATTCACATTCTATATCACACTCTATCACACACATCGTATGAAATATAATTCGAACGGATGTGCGAGGTTATAGCTCCGGCTTTCGACCTGTCAAAAAATAAATTGTTCCGGAAGGAGGCGAGCGCGGTCGGTAAAAACAGGACGAAGTGAGCTGCGCGCCGCCAGTGAGAAAACGGATGAACTGAACGCTCGCTTCGGTACCTGATATTTTGAGCTTTGTTGGTACATTTTTGCTACATTTATGTAGAAATTTCAGAATGCTTTTTCTCCGCCATTTGTTCATGAAAACAGGTGAAACAAAGCTCAAAATGTGTGCTTTTTCACTGTCGAGAGCATGATTCGCGCCAAATTATCGAAACTGCGATGCAATGGTTAAAAATTCACATGGTAACCACAAACTGCAATTTTTTTTCGAAATTTTGGAAAATTGCGCGAATCATGCTCTCGAAGCAAGCGTCCTGCATGCACACAACAAATTTCATTCCAATTGGTTGTTCCGTTCGGGAGAATTCCCATTTCAAAATTTCGAAGCGGTCGGAGGCGTGTGGCACATGGCCTTAAAAACTACGTTTAGTGCCCCTTGGTTGACGATCCGCCCGCTCCGCCCCGCGAGCGTCTGTGTCCCATGGCCCGGACGGGGGGTGTACCCGCTGGTCCCCCCGCGGCACGGTACCAAACGCATTCCACGTGCGGCACACACACTTCGAACGCATGGTGTATTACATGAAGTGTCGTATCTCCATTATCGAGCGGAGACGAATTTTTCGTGGCTAAATACAAAAAAAGCAAAAAACAAAGATGCACTTTGAGGCGGTATTACCGTCTAGAAGCTTGTTTTTAAAGTAATTTTTAGGAATTTCTTTAGCGAAAACTATCAAACCTACAGTGCCGGGGTTCTTGACCCATATTATGACATGTTTCACTAGCAACACAAATTTTTATGAAATACTTTATTGAAATCTATACAGATCATGCGCTGTTATGCAGGTCGTGGCGTGAAACGCTCGTCCAATCGGGCGCACGGGTTGCGGCGATCCTAGTCGGCTGAAACAGAAAAACAATTTAAAAAAAATCTATATGAATGTAGTTATCATCTTAACTAGAACTAAGTAAGTAAGAATTTTTTATCGGAGTCGCAGCTGTTTGAAATTTAAGGTTTAATTTTCCCGGAAAATTGTCAACTAAAACATGAGAGCGTGACTAAAATATTCAAGCTACTAGGTGCACAACTAAGTTTCCGGGTTTTTTTACCAATAAAAAATCGAAAATTTCAAGACAAATACAAAAAATGGTTCATTCGAAGTATTGTCCCTCGCTATTTACACATTTTTGCCATCTCTCTGGCAATACATCAATACCGCGACGATAAAAGGACGCGTCATTGGACTGAAACCATTCGTCCAACCAATTTTGTACTGCATCGTAATTGGCCAAGTGTAGCCCACCTAAGCCATGCGCCATCGACCGGAACAAGTGATAGTCTGAAGGGGCCAGGTCTGACGAATACGCCGGTTGCGGTAGCAGATCCCATTTCAGTGTTTTTATGGTGTCCTGGACGATGGAACTGCGATGGCACGGAGCGTTGTCGTGCTGCAATATCGCACGTTCCTGTCTCGTGTCCCATTCTGGCCGTTTTTCGAGCAATGCGTGGTTCAAATTGATTAGTTGTTGTCGGTAGCGATGCCCATTGACAGTTTCGCCCGGTTTCAGCAGCTCATAGTACGCGATTCCTTTCTGGTCCCACCGAACGCAGAGCATAGTCTTTTTTCCGAAGCGATTTGGCCGTGCCGTCGATGTTGACGCTTCGCCAAGTTAAAGGCACGATTTTCTGCGTTTGAGATTCTCGAAATATATCCATTTGTCATCGCCAGTAACAATTCGATGCAGGAAACTCTTTCTGTTCTGCCGCAAAAGCAAAATTTCGGAAGTGGCTCTTCGATTTTCCATTTGTCTCTCAGTCAACTCATGCGGCACCCACTTTCCTTCCTTATGAATATTTCCCATGGCGTGCAAACGTTTCGAAATACATTGCTGAGTCACATTTAATGCCTCGACAAGTTGATCTTCTGTTTGAGTGTCATCTTCATCCATTAACGTTTGCAGATCAGCGTCCGCAACTGTTTGCGGTCTTCCCGAGCGCTCCTTGTCTCCAGTCTCAAAATCGCCACTTCTGAACCGCTTGAACCAATCTTCACCCATTGTTTTTGAAGGTATATGTTCGCTGTAGGCCTCCTCAAGTAACCGACGTGCTTCAGCTGCTCTTTTTTTAGGTTGAAGCAGAAAAGCAATGCTTCCCGCAAATGCTGTTTATTTGGCACAAACTTTGACATTTTCGAGGTTAGAAAAAAGGTCGTTGTGTTGCGATATTTGTTTATATTACGACTAGGTATTCTTAACAGATGTCCAAGCTATAAAGACACCCAATTTCAGACCTGTATGCCGATTGCATGTGTCGCTAGCGCCATCCATGTGCGAAACCCGGGAACTTAGTTGCGCACCTAGTATCAGTATCATTCTCGTTCAGACTATAGGTGAAGGTTCCCTCCAAAAGTGTGCAAAACCCGAAGTCAATCGGTCTAATCGTTTTTGAGAAAAACGTGCGCCCGACTTAAAAACTGTCGTTTCGAGAAAAACGCGTTTAAAGTTTGCCATTCATTTAGCATTTATACGGCTGAACTGACGGTGGATAACACCTGATTTAAGTAACTTACCCTTAATCAGCTATACCGGGACCATACAGACCACCTGCCCAGCTTCAAAAAAAGAATATTGAGCCGCACTCGCTTCTCTTCTGGCCGTCCGTGCCTCTTTAGATGCGGTAGATGCCTGTCTGTTGGACCGTTGTATACGCTCGTTGTCTCTACACTCTGCGTATTGTTTTGCGTTAAAGCCGATTTTGATTCCCAATAAATCCATCATTTTTAGGTTTTGCTTGAATCCTTCATTAAAAATGACGACAGCTTAATAATTAACAATATCTATGGTGTTTTTGCCACAGTGCAAATGTATACTGCCAGAGCTTTGCAGAACTCTAAAGTATACTGACTATTTATAAGGGTACCTTGGGTACTGGACTGCAAGGCAGGGGAATTGGGGGATAGGGAAATTCCCCAAGCCAGTATACAATGGACACAACAGTCGAGGGGATTACTACCTGCCGCTCCCCAACGCACCGCAGCCTTTAAGTCTCTGTAACTATGGGAGTTCTACGAAGTTCAAATTACTATTTTCGAGACACATTCTCAGAACCCCAAACTATCAGGAAATGCACAAAAAATCGAATTATTAATTTTTTTCGACGGTAATACCACCTTAAAGACTAAACTCCAAACTTCCCGCGGTGAAAGTGCGCAAGTAGATAATATCGAAACTAATCCAGTTTAGCAAAATGTACTTATTGGAGCATTATCACATTTTTCTCGAAACAGAATGGTTTTAGATAAAAACTATATGGTACACAAAAGATCAATCGTCTGATAGGCTACAACTTTTGTAGGAAATATTTTTCTCTGAGATCAACATTTATTGAAATATTTTTTTTTAACTTTGAAAAAATCAGTTTTTGGTGAGTTTTATGTGAGTTTCGACCTCGAAAATCAAATTTGCGGGTATTTTCACTATTGTATTCGTGATTAGTGAATCAAAATACATGGGTACACGAAATTCCAAATTAATCAGAGGTATGTCCTTTTCCGAACTACATCCAAATTTTTCTGCAAATTGACATTGAGATCCTACGCTATACATTTATAAGTAGTGTTGACACACCGGCGAGGTACATAATGATTTATTATTCATACCACGATTCGAATTACAATAAAGGCCAAGTTGTGCGAATTCTTCGATACGGAAATCCGAATGATGTCGAACACTCTGATCAAGATGACGGAAGCTGTAAACGAGAAAGACGTACATTTTGGTGCTCGCGTTTACTACGCAAAAATTGGAGACCCTTCCTTTATCGCGATGGAAGATCTCGGAGCCTTGGGCTTTCGTATGGCCGATCGAAAAAATGGCCTCGATCTTCAGCACTGCAGGCTGACCATGGAACGACTGGCCAAATTCCACGCTAGCTCCGTAGCTGTTTATGAAAAGGTAGTTTCCTGATACTTATCTCTCCGTGCGCGTGTCTATACAGGGTGGCCTAAAAAGTGACGTCCAAGAGGAAAATCGAGGTGCCTCTTATCAATACCTATCCGAATTGCCATCATATACCTACGTTCTTTTTTAGTTTCATTCTTTGAGTTCTTTCAGACTTCAATTTTTTGTAGCTTTTCCTGTTTCATAGGGTTTTTTCTATTTTGTGTATGTAGTTTCCTTTCAGAATTTCTTAAAAGCCATTAGCAGTCATTTGTCCTAGTATTAGTATTTTTTTATCATCTGAACTTTCGTGATTGACCCTTTTCAACTTTTTAAAAATTTATTTATATCAAAATCTAAGGCGTTAGCGTTTGTTTGGTTCTTTATTCATTGCCTAACAGTGCACTTCATAACGAGAACCGAAGTAAAAAAATCGCGAAGAATGTACATACACAAAAGAAAAAGATGCTTTTTTGCAAAAAGTTAAGAAGATCGTAGAAGATACATTGGGGTGATACGGATAAGTATTGATACGAGGCATCTGGATTTTCCTTTTGGACGTCGCTTTTCGGACTATCCTGTATGGGTATTGAGAGAACGACGCACAGGTTTAGATATTGATAACCCAGAAGTTCGAAAGAGGTAGAGCACGATGCATACTTGTGTCGGAGAGAGATGCAAAATGACAGATAAACGATTGCCAGATTATGAGAGCATAATGCATGAGAGCTAAATTGCGGCTCAATTGATAACGGAGCATCTTTTATCGCAGCAATCAAGACAAACGGGAAAAAGTTATCACTGAAATATAGTAAGGTTGGAACGTGCGTCATGTACTGCCAGTGTGCGTCGCTAGCGGCCGGACGTATTCTTGGCTTTTTTTCCGTTTTCCATAACCGTAAAGACAAACTATCATGGAGTCGTAACTTGTTGTTGGCGACTTATCACACGCATAACTAAGAATTATCACGCAGGTTAATAAGTTTCGGAGTCGTTACGGAACACTACCAGTCTAGAGCCCGGAAAAAGGTGAATTAAGATAATTTTTTATGGATATGCAGGTGATCGAATAAAAATTTCGTTTGGTGGCCTGTCTTCTACATATCATGGAGCATCTTTACAATCTTTTTCACAAGATTTTGTTACAAAGTGGTGGCGCTGAAGTTGGATGAAGCGAGTCTCCTCTGTCTGATAGTATCCTGCGGCCGGCAAGGGTTTTTCTCAATTTTTTACTTGGAACGAAAATTCGAAATAATTTCAGTTGTAGATGGGATTCGCACACGATGCACATAGAGAAATAGAAAAATATCGATTTGTCATAAAGTGGTGCCTTTAAAAAAATTGTTTTTGGTAACAAACTACGCTGTAAATAATTTGTTCCGAAAAAGTTTTCGACACATCAAAAATTCCCGATGTAATTCGATGCGAAGAGCTGTTATAAGGTTTGAAAAGAAATTTCCAGTTAATTGAAGCAATGTTGCCGGCTGCAGGACATTATCGGACAAACGTGGCTCGCTTCATCGAGTTTTAGCGCCGCTATTTTTTTTATAAAAGCGTGTGGACAAATTTGCAAAGGTATTTGAAGATATGAAAAAAAGGCCGCCAAACGAAATTTTTATTCTATCAACTGGGTATCCATAAAAAAAACTATCGGAATTCACCTTTTTCCGGGTTCTAGACTGGTAGTCGCCGGTAATGAAAACTGTCATGCTGGGTAATCATTGAGCATCTAACGGGCTCCTCAAACTCGCTAACAAAAACTGTTATACTTCGTACCCTTGCCTCTCTTCTACTTTTTAAATTTCGCAGAATCCGGATATAGCTGAAATATATTCGAAGACCATTTATAATGGTGGAGAAAAAATAAGGGCGATTGTCAGAGGCGGAATGGTGAGCCTCGCCATTGAATCCGCCAAATGGGAGGAACTCGACCCTAGGTAGGTCTCTATCATCAGGTAATTTCGTTCGATGCTTCGCAATGATGATAACGCGGTAGCTCAAAACGTTTTTGAAAAATGGTCTCTTATCACTGTATTAATAATGTAATTATTGTACCGCTGCTGCAGTTAGTCCAAAAAGTTGTACAAATTGGCGGAGGTTTGCTTCGACAAGGCTGTCGAGTGTACCATAGCGCGGGAGGGTGAATTCAATGTGATTAATCATGCCGATTGCTGGGTCAACAACCTGCTGTTCCGATACAACAACAAGGGCGAAGTTGTCGATCAAATTTTCGTAAGTCCGTTATGTCAGACAGACAGGAAAAGGATAAGCTTCTTGGCGGTTATGTGATATTCGAGAATCCAAGGGGTACCATATTCGGGAGTAATTACACTTGACCGTTGAACCATATCGAATAATTATTGTAGTAATAGTTTTTTTTATTACGTGACCGATGCGATTATTTCTAGGCATTATTATTTTTGTACACTCGTGCCCGAGTAGAAATTTTTAGCCTCCTCTGAACCCTCGCAGGACCCATTTCTTTTGAAATGCACAAGCCGCCAGCCTCCGTTGAACCTACCAAACCCCATTTGTCGAGTTCAGTGCCAATGGAGAGACCTCTTCTAGGTCCAGGGTAGCCTCTGTTAGACCTCCCAAACCTTCTTTCGACCCCCAGTTTCAGTGAAACGTGCAGAACACAGGCCTCCTTAACCTGCTTTCGATTTCAAATCTGTTGCCTCGACCCCACCTAACCTGATTTCGGCCCAAATTCGATATCTCCTCCATCATCACTCTATTGTGGCCTGATCGATAATCCGTTCGATGACGAAAAAAATACGTTTTCCCTGATTATCGCCCGAAGGATGATACAGGTAAATATGCATTATCAGATGATGAATAAATACTACACAATTCATAAAAATACATCGTCACCTTATCTAATTATTAATGCAATATTAACAAGTGCAAACAATCAAATTTGCTCAAAATCGGTTTATTATTATTTTACAGGCGATTCATAAAATAATGCTCGTATAATCCATCCTGGTATGCTCGCTTACTCCAATTCCATCGAATTTATGGGCGTCACGAATTTTCCAAAATGCTTAAAAAATTCCAGGCTATCCAGTATAAACTCACGCTACTTTTTACATATTTGACATTTCCTCTTAAACCCTATAATTCTTGAATTACATTGCATTTTCCAGAATTAGTCTTTTTTGACCAAAAATGAAATAACTTTGCGAATAAAATCGTACGAAACTTAAAAAAAAAGAATGGAGCTCCTGCTACCCCGTTCAAGTTTATCATGAATAAACATGACAACAATTTCTCCATAAGTCGCGCGCCCAATTCTCGATGGTCGAAAAAAGCCGATAAACAGTGACGTACAAAAGTGCGTACCGGGTCGAAAAAAAATCATGAAAAAATATTTCATAAAAGCAAATTAAAGCTGAATCTGTTCCCTTCAAAACGCCGTTCGGTAAATTCGGTTATCTTTTTTTTTAACGAAGCTATGTAACTTTTAGTGCAGCAAGAAGTATCGACTGGTGTATGCAAACTTTTAAGCGGCAGTGTATATTATACAGGGTGTCCCATTTTAATCTTACACCTGAATTTTCTCGAAAAATATTGCTCGGACGAAATATTGTGTGGAACAAAACTTCTAGGGATTGAAGGGGGACGTTTGAAAAAAATTATTTGAGGAGCCAAAATTCAAAATGGCGGCGTTACAAAGGCTGACATGTTTTTTTTCCAAACGGAAACATAACTTTTTTTATTGCCAAAAAATTTGTCAGCTGAAAACTAAAAGCTTTTGTTGAAAACATTTTTTGATAAAGTTCATAGTTTTCAAGTGAGAACATCATTTTCAATTATTTCAGATGTATCCAGGATTTGTGTGTGTGTGTGTGTGTGTGTGTGTGTGTGTGTGTGTGTGTGTGTGTGTGTGTGTGTGTGTGTTTTTCTACCCATCGTGATCAAAGTTCGTCAAGGATTTAAAGAAACACGTTTTTGGGCCTGAAAATGGCACCAACGCTATTAAAATGGAAAAAAACTATTTTTCATCGATTTTCCTCCAAAATTTTCTCATGAAATATCGTCCAAATTTGAAAACAAAAAAAAAACAAAAATTTTCAACAGTGTTCCACACGCACGCACATGCACACACACACACACACACACACATCCACACACATACACGCACGCGCCCACACACACACACACACACACACACACACACACACACACACACACACACACACACACACACACACACACACACACACACACACACACACACACACACAAATTTTGGATACATCTGAAATAATTGAAAATGATGTTCTCACTTGAAAACTATGAACTTTATGAAAAAAATTTTTCAACTAAAGTTTTTAGTTTTCAGCTGACAAATTTTTTGGCAATAAAAAAAAAGTTATGTTTCCGTTTGAAAAAAAACATGTCAGCCTTTGTAACGCCGCCATTTTGAATTTTGGCTCCTCAAATAAATTTTTTTCAAACGTCCTCTTTCAATCCCTAGAAGTTTTGTTCCACACAATAGTTCGTCCGAGCAATATTTTTCGAGAAATTCAGGTGTAAGATTAAAATGGGACACCCTGTATAATACTATATATATATATATATATATATATATATATATATATATATAATACTTGAAATATGTGGATGTGTTAATATATTCGAATATACATGGAAAAAAAGAAATAGTACAAAATACAGGGGCTACACAGTTCGCATTGGACTCGAGCGATTGCACAGCGATATTACCTGAAACACAGTGCTCAAAATACAGTGTGCTCAAAGTAAATTATTACAGTTCCTATACTGTCCTCTTTGGACTCGAACCGCTCTACTGTATCTTTTACTGGAACACACAGTCCAAAATACAGTGTACTCAAAAATAAATTTTGACGGTTCAACACTGTAATATAAATTTAACAAAACTTGTAATTTGACAGTTGGTTAATCTGTATTATGTACAATGAATGCGCCAGTTATATCGACAGAGTTTATGTAGGTGGTTTAACAGTGAAGTCCTCTGTTCTAGAAACTGGTTAGCAACAGATATAGTTTCAGTTTTGAACCGTTGCTTTTTACAGTGGGAACACGGGAAACGTTCTTGTTTTAATACTGTAATTCAAACTTGATGAACCCCGTAATTTAATAGTGCCACAAATCGTATATTATACAAAATTAGGGGTAAAAATAACATTAGATAGCGCTGAAAGAACAATTGAAGCGCTGAAAGAACTGCCAGTCCTTTGTGTCCTGGTCGCGCCACGCTCGAGACAAGTCCTAACCAGTGAATACCGTTCACAACGTCACACTGTAAATTTGATTATGAAAATAAAATAAAAAAAATTCGGCGAAATCTTCGCTTACAATGTATATTGTAAGCATACTGTATACATACTGTATACTGTAATACACACACACACACACACACACACACACACACACACACACACACACACACACACACACACACACACAACACACACACACACACACACACACACACATATATATATATATATCAAGAATATACTGAAGTGAATGAGACACACAAAAAAAGTTTATCCATAAAAGAAGTTTGAGAAAACTGTGTAGAAAATATTTAAAAAATCAGTCACATACACAGGAACGTACCTTTTTGTAAATAATTCTCTCTTTTTTATAATTTCTTGAATTATGTCGCGCAAATTTCAACATTCGCATCCTATCGACTACGCACTACTAACTGGCAATCCTTTGTGTCCTGGCCACGTGCCTCACCCCACGCGCGAGATAAGTCCTAATTAGACAAGAACGTACCTTTATTTTAAATTCTCTCTTTCTTTATAATTTATTGAATTCTGTCGCACAAATTTCGATGTCCGCGTCCCATCAACCACGCACTACTAACTGGCAATCCTTTGTGTCCTGGCGTCGTGCCTCATGTGCGTACAGCATAAAAAACAGTGATCTCATGTAAATTTTACAGTTGGATATTTTTACTGAAATCACTGATTTATTCACAATACCAAAACTGTAAATAAATCAGAGTAACTGTAAAAATCTTAGAGTGCACAGATTACGTCACGAACTGTTGAAAGAAGAGTAAAACTACCGTGCCACACTGTACAATTTAATGGATCACTCTGTACTCAATACAGTGTAGCCCTTGCAGTTTGCGTACAGTATAAAAATCAGTGATCTCATGTAAATTTTACAGTTGAATATTTTTACTGAAGACACTGATGTATTCACAATACCGAACTGTAAATAAGTCAGTGTAACTGTAAAAATCTCAATGTGTAGAGGAAAATTCGTCATTTTTGTAGGACAGGATTTACATTACTTTGTTTTACTGTAAAATGAAATATGGCACCCTGTTTTTCATACGGTTTATACTGTGATTTTCGCTGTTTCTTTTTTTCCGTGTACACTACCGGTCAAAAGTTTTCGGACACTTCAGATAATTGCAAAATTATGTTACAATAATTAATTATATAGAGCTTCATAGTATCTTCGTAAAATAATAAATGAAATGAATTATATTACTCTCACATTATTTGGCAATTATCCAGCGCTCGAAAGTTTTGCGATTATGTGGAGTGTCTGAAAACTTCTCGACTGGAAATGTTGTTCCAGCAGCCAAATCACTGTTCAGGCATGTTTGAAGATACGGTCCGGAATACCGTAGAAGCGCTCACCTGATCTGTGCTGGATATTTACTGGATCAGTGAATCCGGAAAACGGGTGTAATAAAAACAAACTGATCAGTCCTGAATCAGGTAATCTTGCGAGGACCTTGTTGGGGCGCCGAAGTCCGTGCCTGATCGGCGCCGTATGTCTGCCAGATCAGTAGTACCCAGATACCGATGTAAGAAGGCAGCATTAATCAGGCCCACATCAGACGACCCGCAACGCGTCCCTCACATGGCTCTGTTAAGGTTACCTGTTCAAGGTCTGATCGATTTTCCTTTCCCCATCCGTGCTCCGAGGTTGGCTAATCCAGTAGACGCCTGGTGCCGATCCGCCATGCACTTCAAAGTGTATGTCTGATTTGCGCCGCATATCTACCGGATAACCTTATTCGGAACCATCAAAGTAAACAACCGAGTTGCTGCGTGCAGAATTTCGGCAAGATTATAATAAAAGTAATATGGTGTCCATGCGGACGCCGTCATCGTCAAATCAAGATACAAAGAACGAATACAAATAAATTTGAAGTTTGCATCGTAGGAATGCAACGCTTTTTTTCTTCCCTTTTCATTCGTTTTTTTTATCATCATTAAAAGGTAATCAATCAAATCAATAATATTAAATTTTATTGGCACAACTTACATTTTTTTTCACAAAATCATAATCAGAAGCCTTTTTTGCAAATTACGGTCGTAACACTGTAATGAGAATATGTAAAAACGTGCAAGTTATTTTCACAGCCTCAATTAGCAGAAAAAAATCCGGTAAAAAAATAATTATTGTTGCATTGCAGCGATGCAATCTTAAACCCCATGAATAAAATTATTGACATTCTTTAGAATAGAATTAGAGTGATAAAAATATGCAAAGACAAAAAGAAGTTTTACACGAGTGTTGAAATGGCTAAATAGCCCAAGTAGAAATTGACCATCGGCCTAGCGCTGACTGAGTACCGAACTGGCTTGGCCGACACTCGGCAAAAATGCTTGGCCCAGGCCTGGCTGACACTCGGCAGCCAAGTGTTGGCTACGATGGCTGGACCGCGACTGGGCCCATGTCGAAGTTGACCATCGACCAGGTAGCGCACTCAGCTCTACAATTAGAAGACGAAGGTTCAATTTCGAGAAGAGGTAAAAAACTTCAACGAGGCAGGATACTTTTTATTCCAATTATCGTATAGGCAGAATCATAAATAACGCACGTGGAAGCAAAAAATACTACCAGAATTTTTTTATTCTTGGTTTTGCATTTTTTCATTTCAGGCATAGATACGGCAACTGGATCAGAGCCTGAAAAGGTGTACGCGTCAGTTACGTTACCGCCATCCGCATCATGGCCGGATTCAAAAAAGCTTTTCACGCCCGGTGAAGCTTCGATCCGGCGGCATGTACCGTGCCGTGGTACGGAATACGGTACGCCGGATGCGGCTCTAGTCTCCCGCCTAGAAATGTTGCTACGGGGCAAACTAGCGCTGCATTCGGCATACCATATTCCGTACCACGGCACGGTACATGCCTGAAATGAAACAAAAATCCAAAGATTACGAATGACCAAATTCTGGTAGTATTTTTGGTTTCCATGTGCGTTATTTATGATGCTGCCTATACGATAATTGGAATAAAACCTGCCTCGTTGAATTTTTTTACTTCTCCTCAGAATTGAACCTACGTCTTCTAATTCTAAAGATGAGCGCGCTACCTATTCAGTCATTCCAACACTTGTGTAAAACTTCTTTGTTTCTTTGCATATTTTTGTCATTCTAATTCTCTTCTAAAGAATGTCAATAATTGTATTCATGCAACAATAATTATTTTTTCACCGGATTTTTTCTGCCTATTTAGGCTGTAAAAATAACTCGCACGTTTTTACATATTCTCATTCCAATGTTACGACCGTAATTTGCAAAAAAGAGGCTTCTGATTATGATTTCGTCAAAAAAATGTTTAAGTTGAACCAACAAAATTTAATTTTATTAATTTGTTTGATTACCTTTTGATGATGATAAAAATACACGAATAAAAAGGGAAGAAAAAAAGCGTCGCATTCCCACGATGCAAACTTCAAATTTATTTTTATTCGTTCTTTGTATCTTGATTTGATGATGACGGCGTCCGCATGGACACCATATTACTTTTATCAGAATCTTGCCGAAGTTATGCACGCAGTAACTCAGTTGTTTACTTTGATGGCTCTGAATAAGGTTATCCGGTCGACATGCAACGCAAATCATACATACACTTCGAAGTGCATGGCGGATCGGCACCGGATGTCTACTCGATTAGCCAACCTCGGAGCACGGATGGGAAAAGGAAAATCGATGAGGCCTTGGATATTTAACCTTAACAGAGCCATGTGAGGGACGCGTTGTGGGTCGTCTGATGTGGGCCTTATTAATGCTGCCTTCTTACATCGGTATCTGGGTACTACTGATCTGGCAGACATACGGCACCGATCAGGCACGGACTTCGGCGCCCCAACAAGGTCCTCGCAAGATTACCTGATTCAGGACTGATCAGTTTGTCTTTATTACACCCGTTTTCCGGATTCACTGATCCAGTAAATATCCAGCACAGATCAGGCGGGCGTTTCTACGGTGTTCCGGACCGTATCTTCGAATCTGCCTGATCAATGATCCGGCAGCCGGAATAACATTTCCAGTCGGGCTGCACCGTAGCAACATTTCTAGTCGGGTTTTGGCTGGCAGTGTATATCTAAATAACATATAATGTTGATGTCTATATGAAACGTTAGGGTGTTAACTATAGTCTATTTTATGTTCTAAAAGATTGACATTGTCGGTTTGGAATTCAACCTTATTCGATTTTTTGTCTATATTTTCCTTTTTTTTTTCTTTTTTGTTCATTCAACAATGAGTCGATAAATGGCGATGGCCGATTACCGTGGATTTCAAATAAAATGTTTGATTTTTCTTTGTTTTCATTTGTAGCACGTAGGAAATTTAAAAAAATATTTCCACGTGTATGTATGAAGCATATTTTTATTTCTTTCAGCTAAATTCTATTGATATTAACTAAGCGCGTCTATTTGATTCTTTTTTATTTGAATTAACTAGATTTTGCGTGGAACCAAATTTTTCCTATTGCATTCCATTATTAGAATAATTTATTTCAAATATATTTGTTTATTCAAATCGTTCTATTTAATATCGTCCAATAACTGAATATTTATTTGATCCTAATAAATACATGATTCGGTTTCATCTGTTCAAAAAAAAATTTAGTTGAATTCACTGAATACATCTAGTTTTTTTTTTAATTTTAATTTAATTTAATTTTCGTAGAGTCAAGCATTTTTTTATTTGATTGAACTAATGGTCTGTCTTTATTGCAACACTGATATCAAATGGACGTGGGGGTAGAGATGGTGTGGAGAGAGGAATTATATACATATATATATATATATATATATATATATATATATATATATATATATACACTCCCGTTCAAAAGTTTGGATACACTTATCGATATTTCTTGCCGCACTTGAAGTTGGATAACTCTGCCAAAAAAAAAGATATCCAAATTCCCAAGGCGGTGTTTGAAAAAGGGTGTATCAGGCTATAGTTTGTCGATTTTAAAAAATTTTTACGATTTTTTTTCGACCCAGTACGCCCTTTGGTACTTGACCGTTTTTAGGCCTTTTTTCGACCACCGCGAATCGGGCGCACATTTTAAGGAAATTTTTTGTATTTTTTTTTACCATGAAAAACTCAAAAGGGATGATAAAAACTCCATCTTCCTCTATTTAAAAAATTTTTGCGATTTTTTTTCGAAATGTCATTTCATTTTTAGCTAAAAAAGATAGATTTTGAAAAATTCAGAATAACTCGAGAACAATAGGGTTAAAAAAAAAACATCAGGGATGAAAAAAGTTGCGTATTTTTATACTGAATCGCCTGGAATTTTTTCAGAATTTTTCCCCGAATTTTTTTTTTGAGTATTCTCACTCGATAAAAATACTCCAAAAAAAATTTCGTAGAAAAATTCTGAAAAAATTCCAGGCGATCCAGTATAAAAATACGCAACTTTTTGCATCCTTGATGTTTTTTTTAAAACCCTATTGTTCTCGAGTTATTCTGAATTTTTCAAAATCTATCTTTATTAGCAAAAAATGAAATGACATTTCGAAAAAAAAATCGCAAAAATTTTTTGAATAGAGGAAGATGGAGCTTTTATCATCCCTTTTGAGTTTTTCATGGTAAAAAAAATACAAAAAATTTCCTTAAAATGTACTCGCGTAACTCGTGAGAGTTACGAGTAAAAATACTCACCTCATCTAGACGAGTTTTTCGTCGAAAAAGCCGCCTTTGGCTCGGCGCACCGCGTTTACGATTCGTGGCATCCGTTCGATGAGTTTATCGAGTTGGTCTTGGTTGAGACTCGACCATGCAGCCTGCAAATGCATCCAGAGATCCCCCGTGGAAGATGGACAATATTTCCGGATTTTCCGATCAAGCTCTTCCCACAGAAGCTTGATCGGATTGAGTTCCGGTGATTGCGGCGGCCAAACCATGTTGGTGATGATCCCAGTCTTTTCCTTATTTTCCAGATATCCTCTGCAGAGTCTGGAGCTGTGCTTCGGATCGTTGTCCTGCTGCATAACAAAACCATGGCCAATGGTTCGGAGACCGGATGGAATAGCGTGTCGAACTAGTATCTGTTTGTATTCTTCCTTTCTCATAATTCCTTCGACTTTTATTAAGTCTCCGGTACCATGACCCGAAAAACAGCCCCACACCATCACAGAGCCACCCCCATTTTTCACAGTGGGCAGTAAGCATTGGGGTGCCATTTTTCTCCGGGATTTCTTCTCACGAACACTCGTCGACGAGATCCAAATACGATGAATTTGGACTCGTCGGTCCACAAAACATTTTTCCACTGAGCTACTGTCCACTTTCGATGTTTTAAAGCCCACTGGTACCGTTTTTTTTATTAACGAGACGCAGCAGGGGTTTTTTTATCGCGACACAGCCTCGGCGCCCAGAATCGAACAGCCGATGTTTTACTGTTGCTAGTGATATCGAGGGTTCGTTCGATTGATTATATTCTGCTCGAATTTCCGCGGCCGTTAATCTTCGATTCCTCTTACTAGTGAGGATGATCTTTTGATCGTCTTGGGGAGTTGTTTTTTTTGGCCGGCCGAAGCGACGACGATCCTGATGAGTGCCCGTCAATTTCCACCTCGCGATCGTTGTCTGGATCCCTTTCAAAGAAACTCTAATTTCTCTTGCAATTTTTCGATATGGAACTCCTTTTTTCCATAGCGCTACTATTGCACCCCGTTTATCGAGAGAAATCTGTTTTCTCCGTGCCATTTATGAAAAATTGATCAATAATTTTCTTGCGAAAATATGCAAATTACGTTTGATTTTGTACTCGCGTTTGAAGCATTCGCGCAGAACTGACTGTCGTCGTCGACAATGCTTGTAGTATTCCGCAAAATTTCTCCTTCTTTCTTCTATTTTTTTTCTCTTTTTTTCTTTTCTTCTTTCTTCTTCTATTAAAAATGTAAATAGAAAAAAATATGAGAAAAAAGATCACCAATTTCACGACAAAACGATTGTTTTCTTTTTCATGCTTTACCGTGTCCTCAAGGTTATTCAATGCCGTTTTTCTGCAACGCTGTCGCGTGAAAAATAAATCAATATTTTCTCATATTTTTTTTCTGTTTACATTTTAAAAAATATTCATTAGTCTTATAATATTAATTAAAAAATCTGGAATTGGGTATATTTATTGTACATATTAAGAGGTACAAAATATATTATTTACTGATTTTTTTCCATCAATTATGTACAGTCGGGAGTAGATTGAAAAATTAATAGAAAATTTGAAAACGGACGTGGCGGTTTGGTCACATTGTGGCGGGAAATCGAAGCAGTGAATTAATTATCGGAGCGGATTTTTTATGCAAATAATAATATATTAATCGTGTATTGAATGCTTCAAAATTATTTTTTTTTCTTGAGCCTACGAGGAGATTTTCCAACTGTAGTGACGATAATACAAAGTGTTCGAAATTTGGTCATGGCGCTTCGTCCGCTCATTTTTACCGACCGAGTTGGTTTGCCATTGTTGGACATAGAAAAAAAATATAACACGTGAAATCTTTACGTTTCTGCAAATTTATTTCGATTTTACGATCCGGTTCCAAACGGTATCAGGTTTTCCAGTCAGACTTTACCTTTCTGCTCGATAAAGACATCGATTTCTTTATTAGTCCCGAATCTATGGCGTTTTTTGAATGATTTAAAATTGATTGTACTTTTCTCGACACCGATGTATCTGTTTGGGACTCGAACGAAAGTTATCAAATGGGCGCGCAATTGATAAAAAAAAATAAGAGTCTGTAATAATATAGGGGAGCGAGGGATCAAACTTATCACCGATTATAAAAATCGATTGACTTATGATGAAGATCAAATACAATTTGTTCTTCAAGTTGTCGCCGAATATCACAGAAAAATTGCGGAAGTAAACAAATGTACTCTACTTCAATCATTTCATAGATGGACTGCTATTACTTATGTAATATTTCATGTAAAGGTACGAATTTGCGGTACGTGATTGATGGGAAAAAATCAGTAAATAATATATTTTGTAACTCTTAATATGTATAATCAATTGACCCAATTCCAGATTTTTTAATTAATATTATGAGACTAATAAATATTTCAGTGTGGCCATTTAAAAAATGCATGTATTTTTGAAAATTAAACTGCTCGGTGGCACGTGTTCTCCTCATCCCAGCGCGTCCAAATTTTACACAGTATTTTTTTTTCATATCTTGATTAGTTTTTTGCTAGACGATAAAATCCTTTTACCGAAGCCAAAATAACGGCCACCCATATATATTGTAACGGGTCACCCCTAGTTACATTAAATTTATGAGGATTCGGGGGATAAACTTCCGAAAAGCGCATACCGCCAATCGAGCTGTAATTTTGCACACTTGTGTTTTTTGGCCTCCTGAGCACGAATATGACAATAAAAATTGGCGCAAATGTGACCTTCATATTGAAAATTCAAAAAAATCGATTTTGAAGGGGTTTTTCTATGTTATTTCAAGAAATATTGATTGGAGACTAAATTGTTTCCTACAAAAGTTGTAGATTATGTAAAAATACACATTTTATGTTTCAGACATTTTTTTGCACAACCATTTGTTTTCAAGTAAAACGGGATAATGCCCAACTCGAAACCACAAGGCATCCCAAACCCAACTCGAACCCAACTCAAACCACAGAACATCCTAAACCCAACTAAAAACCGACACACACACACACACACACACACACACACACACACACACACACACCTTATCACATCTCACACATCTCACACATCAATAGGGGACTAGAGCACAAACACACACACACACACACACACACACATTTCATTATTTGAACTAAAATAACTGTTTTTTTTCATTTAAAAATCTCGTTCTCGTGCTGGGGGGGCTCCGCCCCCTCCACCCCCGCAGGGGCGCTGCCCCTTGACCCCGCCGGGGGGTTCCCCCCCCGGACCCCCCTAGGTCCGAGTTGGAAGTCTTTCCAGTAGCCAACAGTGGTTCGAGTTGAGACTCGTTCCAGTAGCCAAACAGTTTGAGTTGGATTCGGGATTCACCGAGCTAACGTACTGCAGCGGAAAATCATCACAAAGTTCAAATGCTATAGCGGAAAATTTTCAGAGAATCGTCGAGAATTAATTTCGACGAATTGAATTTGTTGCGAACCATGCCTTCACCCAACTGATCGCGGATATTAAATGCTGCTATTCTGGAAAAGGTACATGATTCACACACACACACAGCGGAGAGGGTTTTGAGTTGTTAAAAATGTGGGAGTGACGCCCCACAGTTCCTGATCTCCGCTGGACACACACACACACACACACACACACACACACACACACACACACACACAACCACAGGGGGAGTCTGTAACCCCTACGTGGCGCGTCCCCGGGTGGCGGATAGGGAAATACCTGCTAGATATATGTAGCAGGTAGGAGGAATCTTTCTCCCGCGGACCAAACAGACACAGACCAGACACACACACACACACACACGCACGCACACACACACACACACACGCACATAGACTGCGGTTCTGTTGTTTTGCGTTGGGTTCGAGTTGGGTTTGAGTTGTTTTGTGATTTCGAGTTGGGCTCGAGTGGAGTATGGGAGGTTTTGTGGTTTCGAGTTCAGTTCGAGTTGGGCATTATCCTGTTTTGCTTGAAAAAAAATGGTTGTACAAAAAAATTTCCCAAACATAAAATGTCTATTTTTACACAATCTACAACTTTTGTTTGAAACATTTTAGTCTCCAATCAATAGTTCTTGAAATAACGTAGAAAAACCCTTTAAAAATCGATTTTTTTGAATTTTCAATATGAAGATCAAATTTGCGCCAATTTTCATCATCATATTCGTGCTCAGGAGGCCAAAAAACATAAGTGTACCAAATTTCAACTCGATCGGAGGTATGCGCTTTTCGGAAGTACACCCGATTCGGGGCACGATAAGGGAGTAAATTAATGTAAACCTTTTATGTCTTAACAAATAAACGAAGATTTATTCATATTTCGCTTTATCTCATGATGCAAACAAATTTTGAATCGCCCTGTATCTTGTTTTCGTGCGCTTGGTCGGTTTGGCTGTCGCGGCTCTCGCGTACTGAGGAGGCGGGGCTTACTACGTCTTCGGAATTTCGCGAGTCTCCGTTGCCCGGGTAACGAGTCACTCCTTTTCTATAATGGCCGCCGTTTCGTGTCTGTGTACGTTTGTTGTATGTACATCTTTGACTTGTATGTATTCGAAATTTTAAATGCTCCAATTGTGTGTGTCTATGCGTGTCGCGCGGTCTTCGCGATTTCGCCGGTTCGGCCTTGCTCGGCCACTGCCCCCTTTGTTGTTGTTCCTTCTCTCTCGCTCTCGTTTATTAACGCGGGATGCTTCGAGTTTCGTGATTCTATGCCTTCTTCTTTAAATTATCGAATTTTCTCTTTCGAATATCTGCGAGATTCTTGATTTCCTTCTTTCTCTGATTATTGCACTTTTTCTAATCGGATGGTGCCTATACTTTTCTTTCTGTACTTGCTCCTCTTTACCACTTTCCTTGTTCAGTCGCCTTCCTTGCCTTTCGCGCTCGGACATGCGCTTATTTTACTACTAATGGCAAAGTCCACGTTCCATAGTCGTAAAAGCTGGACATCTCCGCTCGAGACTCGTGCGAAAATCGTTTGAAAAGAAATTTCCAAAAATTCTCTTTTTACCTTCTCTTTTATTATTTCGACTCCTTTCCTCAACGGTCACTTTCCCCGCTGCAATCAGTGGGTACTTGCGTCCGGTACTAAGGCCGTCACAATAAAAGAGATTCTCAAATTTATTGTGCTCACTTGCTTCATTTTGTCCAATGCTTTCCCTAGTTCGATATTTTCCACGCTTAAAAAAGCCTGTACTAATATCTCGTTTCGATACTCGCTTTGAAGCTGACTTGAAACAAGTAAGTAGAGGAACAGTAGCGGTTCTGAGCCACTTTTAGGGGGAGGGTAAAGTGGGGGAGGGTAAAGTGGGGGAGGGTCAAGTGGGGGAGGGTCAGGTGGGGGAGGGTCAAGTGGGGGAGGGTCAGGTGGGGGAGGGTCAGGTGGGGGGTCAAGGGGGGAGGGTTAAGGGGGAGGGTCAGGTGGGTGAGGGTTAAGGGGGGGGGTCAAAGGGGGGCGGGGTGTCGCCGGGCGCGTGTGACGTCACAGGGGGGCCTCGGTGGAGGGGGTACCCATGTGGTTCGAAGACTACTGGGAGAAGGAAGCCGCCGTCGGGGGGGGGGGGGGGGGTCCAGCGCGGGAAAGCCAAGTGCGGGGATACGGTGGAGGGGAGTCACCGGGCGCGTGTGACGTCACAGAGGGGGCCTCTTTAGGGGGCCATGTGGTCCGTGGAGCGTCTGGCGGGGAAGCCGCCGTCGATGAGTGTTGTGTGTGTGAAGGGCGGCCTTTCAAAGCCCAATATTTATGACATGCAGCTGGTTCCATTCCGAAAGACAATGTATATGGCATCCGCCTCGTCGCCAAGCTCGTCGACACTCGAAACAGGTCCTGACAGGTTTCTCGGGAAAAATCTTTAGGGATCAAAGGGACTGCGGATAGACCACTTGAGCGCAGCTCTTGAAAAGTCGCGCTCTCCATTCCAAAATATAACGTCAAGATGTTCGCATGTGCGAGTGTGTACGCAGTGCATCCAGCCAAGCACCCCCTGGACTTGACCAAAAACGAGCTCGAACAGGTTCCAAAGGTCTTGCTCCTAAAATATTGGGGTAAATATGTTGGCTTATTGTGGGATCGTTTGCCAGAACATCATCGAAAAGACAGTGAAGTGATATCATATCTTCCATGCTTGGAGCATTATAATACGCCGCAGATGAAAGATCACATCGATGGCCCTCCACCTCAACGTCGGGAGTGTACAAAATGCTGTGAAAATTCTCCACGTACGAGGTTCTTCGAACGTGTTTGAACCTGTTTTTCGGGAGTATGAAAAAAATGTCGGGGGCGGGGGATTCCCACGGTTCTTCGAACGTGTTCAAACCTGTTTTTCACGATTGGAAGGGGAGGGGGGATTTGAGTGGGAGGCTTACAAGGGAGCTTATAATTTCGTGGACCACGCTCAGACTGCACGATTCCACTGCACCATCGACATCTAAAAAGAACTTTGAAAGTGCGCGGAAAATGGATCTCTCGAGTATCAACAAAGTCGGCCGGATGGCAGAATTCCTCCCAACGAAGAAGCTGTCAGAACTCTCCGTTAAGTCGGAACGACTAATCTCCGACATAAGGGCCGTACAAACCAAATTTGGAAAACGCTACATCGCAGACATCGCGGATGAGTTCTCCGTCTTCTTACCAGCGCGACTTGTGAAGGCCTTCGACCAAGATCCAACAATGTTCGAGAGTATGCTGCAACTGGCGCGCAACGGTCAACTCTGCATGCAGTATATTGGTGGAAAATACAACAGTGTTGAGTTCCGTCGTCTCTGAACATGGTGGACGGGGAAAAAAAAATTCGTTGGAACACCATCGTCGAACGGCTAGCCGCATCATCGAGCGTATTCTGCAACTGGCGCACAAATGGATACATGCAGTTGCGGGGAATACAACAGCGTTCCATCGTGTCTGAGGCGAAAAAAAAGACTCAATTCGTTGGGACACCATCATCGAACTGTTAGCACCACAGTCGTCTTACCATCATTTTCGACGCTTAGTGTTGACTATGAAAAAAAAAATGTATATGTTTGATCGAATTGTAAATGATGGATGATTTCACCGTAGAATAAAGAATACAAATCATATATATTTTCATCGAAATGTGTTTTATTCATTCAAAAGAATCCCTCACTTACGCTTCGTATACGCTCAACCAGCTTTTCACCGATTTTACATTCTCATGGGCGCAGTTCGTGTTGAAGGGATGATGGGGACACTTGGAGTTTATGATTTTCGGCAGCCTCTGCAGCGATGGACAGTCCAGAGTCTCAAAGTCGATGACGTTTGTCGCAGGATCTGTGAATCGTGATAGCCATGCGCATTTCTCAAATCCCTTAGCATAGATCGTAGCAGCTCTTTCCAAGATTCCTCGAATTGTTGTTCTAGCTGCCTCGTACGGTATGCCGCTGTGATCCCATCGTATTCCATGATAATTGCATTCCAGCCACTTGTTTGTCATTTTGTACTTGGCCGGTAAAGCGTCCCAGGCTAATGGTACATCGAAGAAGAATGTCAGCGGTTCAGCATTCTTCTCATGGAGTTTGACGATGGACATCTCCTTCAGGACAAATTCGTTGACGGGTCTCTTGAAGCCCTACACATCGACGATAAGCTCCATGTTGACCGAAGTGGATGAGAATCATCGGCATGATTTTATACCACTCTTTTTAACTCCATCACTGATTGGATTGTACTCTTGGTGAGACGTTCCAGAGACTTCCGAAGACATTCATAAGACATTCAAGAGACGTTCGAAAACATTCATAAGGCGTTTGAAGACATGCATGAGGGGTTCAAAGAGTTTCAAAAGACATTCTACAACGTCATGAGACGTTTGAAAATGTTCGTGAGACCTTCAAGAGACTTTCGAAAACGTTTAAAGACTTTCATGAGAGGTTCGAAGACGTTCAAAATATCTGTGACGGTATTCATAATATGTTTGAAGACGTCGATGAGGGGATCTAAGACGTTTAAGAGACTTTCAAAGACATTCACGCGGGGGTTGGAAGATGTTCAAAAAACTTTCGAATTCGTTCAACAGACATTTGACGACATTCATAATACGTTTGAAGACATTCATGAGGGGTTCGAAGATGCTTAAGAGAGAGTTTCAAAGACATTCACGAGGGGTTTGTCCGAAGACATATATAAGACGTTTGAAGACATTCAAGAGACGTTCGAAAACATTCATAAGGCGTTTGAAGACATGCATGAGGGGTTCAAAGAGTTTCAAGAGACTTTCTACGATGTTCATGAGACGCTTGAAGATGTTCGTGAGACATTCAAGAGATCTTTAACAATATTCATAATACGTTTGAAGACATCGATGAGGGGTTCGAAGATGTTTTAGAGACTTTCAAAGACATTCACGAAGGGTTTGAAGACGTTCAAGAAACTTTCGAATCCGTTCAAGAGCCTTTTGACGACATTCATAATACGTTTGAAGACAATCTTGTGGGGTTCGAAGACGCTTGAGAGACTTTCAAAGGCATCCACGAGGGTTTCGAATACGTCCAAGAGACTTTCGAATACGTTCAAGAGACTTTCAGAGACATTCGCGAGAGGTGCGAAGACGTTCAGAGACTTTCGAAGACATTCAAGAGATCTTTGACAATATTCATAATACGTTTGAAGACATCGATGAGGGGTTCGACGACGTTTTGGAGACTTTGAAAGACATTCACGAGGGGCTTGAAGACGTTCAAGAGACATTCGACGACATTCACGATACGTTTGAAGACATTCGTAAGGGGTTCCAAGACGCTTGAGAGACTTTCAAAGACATTCATGAGGCGTTCGAAGACGTTCAAGAGAATTTCGATAGCATTCATAATACGGTTGAAGACATTCATAAGGGGTTCGAAGACACTTAAGAGAGACTTTCAAAGACATTCACGAGGGGTTCGAAGACGTTAAAAAGACTTTCGACGACACTCATAATACGTTTGAAGACGTTAAAGAGACTTTCGAATACGTTCAAGAGACTTTCAGAGACATTCGCGAGAGGTGCGAGACGTTCAGAGATCTTCGAAAACATTCAAGAGCTCTTTGACAATATTCATAATACGTTTGAAGACATCGATGAGGGGTTCGAAGACGCTTGAGAGACTTTCAAAGGCATTCACGAGGGTTTCGAAGACGTTCAAGAGACTTTCGACGATTTTCATAATACGTTTGAAGACATTCATGAGGGGTTCGAAGACGCTTGAGAGACTTTCAAAGACATTCACGAGGGGTTTGAAGACGTTTAAAAGACTTTCGAATACGTTCGAGAGACTTTCAGAGACATTCGCGAGAGGTGCGAAGACATTCAGAGACTTCCGAAGACATTCACAAGACTTTCGAATACGTTCAAGAGACTTTCAGAGACATTCATGAGCGGTTCGATAACGCTTGAGAGACTTTCAAAAGCATTCACGAGGGTTTCGAAGACGTTCAAGAGACTTTCAGAGACATTCGGGAGAGGTGCGAAGACGTTCAGAGACTTTCGACGACATTCATGATACGTTTGAGTACATTCATGAGGGGTTCGAAAACGCTTAAGAGAGACTTTCAAAGACATTCAGGAGTGGTTTTAAGACGTTTAGAGGACTTCTGACGACTCTCATAATACGTTTGAAGACGTTCAAGAGACTTTCGAATGTGTTCAAGAGACTTTGAGAGACATTCATGAGGGGTTCGAAGACGCTTGAGAGACTTTCAAAGGCATTCACGAGGGTTTCGAATACGTTCAAGAGACTTTCAGAGACATTCGCGAGAGGTTCGAAGACGTTCAAGAGATCTGTGACGATATTCGGAATGTGTTTGAACACATCGATGAGGGGTTCGAATACGTGTAAGAGACTTTCAAAGACATTCACGAGGGGTTGGAAGATGTTCAAAAACTTTCGAATTCGTTCATAATACGTTTGAAGACATTCATGAGGGGTTCGAAGACGCTTAAGAGATTTTCAAAGACATTCACGAGAGGTGCGAAGACGTTCAGAGACCTTCGAAGACATTGAAGAGATCTTTGACAATATTCATAATACGTTCGAAGACATGGATGAGAGGTTCCACGATGTTAGAGAGACTTTCAAAGACATTCACGAAGAGTTTGAAGACGTTCAGAGACTTTCGAAGACATTCAAGAGATCTTTGACAATGATTATAATACGTTTGAAGACATCGATGAGGGGTTCGAAGACGTTTGAGATACTTTCAAAAGCATTCACGAGAGTTTCGAAGACGTTCAAGAGACTTTCGACGATTTTCATGATACGTTTAAAGACATTCAAGAGGGGTTCGAAGACGTTCAAGATACTTTCAACACCATTCATAATACGTTTGAAGACAATCATGAGGGGTTCAAAGACAAGTGTCTTTGAAGACTTGAGAGACTTTCAAAGACATTGACGAGGGGTTCGAAGACGTTTAAAAGACTTTCGACGACACTCATAATACGTTTGAAGGCATTCATGAGGGGTTCGACGATGTTTTAGAGACTTTCAAAGACATTCACGAGGGGTTTGAAGACGTTCAGAGACTTTCGAAGACATTCAAGAGATCTTTGACAATATTCATAATACGTTTGAAGACATCGATGTGGGGTTCGACGACGTTTTAGAGACGTTCAAAAGACTTTCGACGACATTCATATACGTTTGAAGACATTCATGAGGGGTTCGAAGAAGCTTAAGCGAGATTTTCAAAGACATTCACGAGGGGTTCGAAGACGTTCAAAAGACTTTCGACGACACTCATAATACGTTTGAAGACATTCATGAGGGGTTCGAAGACGCTTGAGAGACTTTCAAAGACATTCACGAGTGGTTCGAAGACCTTCAGAGACCTTCGAAGACATTCAAGAGATCTTTGACCATATTCATAATACGTTCGAACACATCGATGAGGGGTTCGACGATGTTTTAGAGACTTTCAAAGACATTCACGAGGGGTTTGAAAACGTTCAGAGACTTTCGAAGACATTCAAGAGATCTTTGGCAATACACATAATACGTTTGAAGACATTCATGAGGGGTTCGAAGACGCTTGGGAGACTTTCAAAAGCATTCGCGAGGGTTTCGAAGACGTTCGAGAGACTTTCGCATGCGTTCAAGAGACTTTCAGAGACATTCGCGCGAGGTGCGAAGACGTTCAGAGACTTTCGAAGACATTGAAGAGATCTTTGACAATGTTCATAATACGTTTGAAGACATTCATGAGGGGTTCGAAGACGCTCGAGAGACTTTCAAAGGCATTCACGAGGGTTTCGAAGACGTTCAAGTGACTTTCGAATACGTTCAAGAGACTTTCATAGACATTCGCGAGAGGTGCGAAGACACTCACAGACTTTCGAAGACATGCAAGAGATCTTTGAAAATATTCATAATACGTTTGAAGACATCGATGAGTGGTTCAACGATGTTTTAGAGACATTCGACGACATTCATAAAACGTTTGAAGACATTCATGCGCGTTTCGAAGACGCTTAACAGACTTTCAAAGACATTCGCGAGCGGTTTGAAGACGTTCACGAGACTTTTGACGACATTCATAATACGATATTCGACAACATCCATAAACTAAAGATATCCATGACGTTTGAGTTTCGCTGGAATTGTTTGGGTTTGTTTGGGATTTTCACAGTTTTGGTAAAATGTGTTTGGGTTTGTTTGGGATTTTCACAGTTTTGGTAAAATGTGTTTGGGTTTCACGAAACCCTCGTGAATGCCCAAAACACATACCCAAACACATTTTACCAAAACTGTGAAAATCCCAAACAAACCCAAACACATTTTACCAAAACTGTGAAAATCCCAAACAAACCCAAACAATTCCAGCGAAACTCAAACGTCATGGATATCTTTAGTTTATGGATGTTGTCGAATATCGTATTATGAATGTCGTCAAAAGTCTCGTGAACGTCTTCAAACCGCTCGCGAATGTCTTTGAAAGTCTGTTAAGCGTCTTCGAAACGCGCATGAATGTCTTCAAACGTTTTATGAATGTCGTCGAATGTCTCTAAAACATCGTTGAACCACTCATCGATGTCTTCAAACGTATTATGAATATTTTCAAAGATCTCTTGCATGTCTTCGAAAGTCTGTGAGTGTCTTCGCACCTCTCGCGAATGTCTATGAAAGTCTCTTGAACGTATTCGAAAGTCACTTGAACGTCTTCGAAACCCTCGTGAATGCCTTTGAAAGTCTCTCGAGCGTCTTCGAACCCCTCATGAATGTCTTCAAACGTATTATGAACATTGTCAAAGATCTCTTCAATGTCTTCGAAAGTCTCTGAACGTCTTCGCACCTCGCGCGAATGTCTCTGAAAGTCTCTTGAACGCATGCGAAAGTCTCTCGAACGTCTTCGAAACCCTCGCGAATGCTTTTGAAAGTCTCCCAAGCGTCTTCGAACCCCTCATGAATGTCTTCAAACGTATTATGTGTATTGCCAAAGATCTCTTGAATGTCTTCGAAAGTCTCTGAACGTTTTCAAACCCCTCGTGAATGTCTTTGAAAGTCTCTAAAACATCGTCGAACCCCTCATCGATGTGTTCGAACGTATTATGAATATGGTCAAAGATCTCTTGAATGTCTTCGAAGGTCTCTGAAGGTCTTCGAACCACTCGTGAATGTCTTTGAAAGTCTCTCAAGCGTCTTCGAACCCCTCATGAATGTCTTCAAACGTATTATGAGTGTCGTCGAAAGTCTTTTGAACGTCTTCGAACCCCTCGTGAATGTCTTTGAAAATCTCGCTTAAGCTTCTTCGAACCCCTCATGAATGTCTTCAAACGTATATGAATGTCGTCGAAAGTCTTTTGAACGTCTCTAAAACGTCGTCGAACCCCACATCGATGTCTTCAAACGTATTATGAATATTGTCAAAGATCTCTTGAATGTCTTCGAAAGTCTCTGAACGTCTTCAAACCCCTCGTGAATGTCTTTGAAAGTCTCTAAAACATCGTCGAACCCCTCATGAATGCCTTCAAACGTATTATGAGTGTCGTCGAAAGTCTTTTAAACGTCTTCGAACCCCTCGTCAATGTCTTTGAAAGTCTCTCAAGTCTTCAAAGACACTTGTCTTTGAACCCCTCATGATTGTCTTCAAACGTATTATGAATGGTGTTGAAAGTATCTTGAACGTCTTCGAACCCCTCTTGAATGTCTTTAAACGTATCATGAAAATCGTCGAAAGTCTCTTGAACGTCTTCGAAACTCTCGTGAATGCTTTTGAAAGTATCTCAAACGTCTTCGAACCCCTCATCGATGTCTTCAAACGTATTATAATCATTGTCAAAGATCTCTTGAATGTCTTCGAAAGTCTCTGAACGTCTTCAAACTCTTCGTGAATGTCTTTGAAAGTCTCTCTAACATCGTGGAACCTCTCATCCATGTCTTCGAACGTATTATGAATATTGTCAAAGATCTCTTCAATGTCTTCGAAGGTCTCTGAACGTCTTCGCACCTCTCGTGAATGTCTTTGAAAATCTCTTAAGCGTCTTCGAACCCCTCATGAATGTCTTCAAACGTATTATGAACGAATTCGAAAGTTTTTGAACATCTTCCAACCCCTCGTGAATGTCTTTGAAAGTCTCTTACACGTATTCGAACCCCTCATCGATGTGTTCAAACACATTCCGAATATCGTCACAGATCTCTTGAACGTCTTCGAACCTCTCGCGAATGTCTCTGAAAGTCTCTTGAACGTATTCGAAACCCTCGTGAATGCCTTTGAAAGTCTCTCAAGCGTCTTCGAACCCCTCATGAATGTCTCTCAAAGTCTCTTGAACACATTCGAAAGTCTCTTGAACGTCTTCAAACGTATTATGAGAGTCGTCAGAAGTCCTCTAAACGTCTTAAAACCACTCCTGAATGTCTTTGAAAGTCTCTCTTAAGCGTTTTCGAACCCCTCATGAATGTACTCAAACGTATCATGAATGTCGTCGAAAGTCTCTGAACGTCTTCGCACCTCTCCCGAATGTCTCTGAAAGTCTCTTGAACGTCTTCGAAACCCTCGTGAATGCTTTTGAAAGTCTCTCAAGCGTTATCGAACCGCTCATGAATGTCTCTGAAAGTCTCTTGAACGTATTCGAAAGTCTTGTGAATGTCTTCGGAAGTCTCTGAATGTCTTCGCACCTCTCGCGAATGTCTCTGAAAGTCTCTCGAACGTATTCGAAAGTCTTTTAAACGTCTTCAAACCCCTCGTGAATGTCTTTGAAAGTCTCTCAAGCGTCTTCGAACCCCTCATGAATGTCTTCAAACGTATTATGAAAATCGTCGAAAGTCTCTTGAACGTCTTCGAAACTCTCGTGAATGCCTTTGAAAGTCTCTCAAGCGTCTTCGAACCCCTCATCGATGTCTTCAAACGTATTATGAATATTGTCAAAGAGCTCT
Source organism: Ophion slaviceki (assembly GCA_944452715.1). Classification (NCBI taxonomy): domain Eukaryota; kingdom Metazoa; phylum Arthropoda; class Insecta; order Hymenoptera; family Ichneumonidae; genus Ophion; species Ophion slaviceki. The sequence goes on along the minus strand of OX101785.1, from coordinate 50,135,637 downwards.
TGAATGTTTTCGAAGATCTCTGAACGTCTCGCACCTCTCGCGAATGTCTCTGAAAGTCTCTTGAACGTATTCGAAAGTCTCTTTAACGTCTTCAAACGTATTATGAGTGTCGTCGAAAGTCTTTTTAACGTCTTCGAACCCCTCGTGAATGTCTTTGAAAGTCTCTCTTAAGTGTCTTCGAACCCCTTATGAATGTCTTCAACCGTATTATGAATGCTATCGAAATTCTCTTGAACGTCTTCGAACGCCTCATGAATGTCTTTGAAAGTCTCTCAAGCGTCTTGGAACCCCTTACGAATGTCTTCAAACGTATCGTGAATGTCGTCGAATGTCTCTTGAACGTCTTCAAGCCCCTCGTGAATGTCTTTCAAAGTCTCCAAAACGTCGTCGAACCCCTCATCGATGTCTTCAAACGTATTATGAATATTGTCAAAGATCTCTTGAATGTCTTCGAAAGTCTCTGAACGTCTTCGCACCTCTCGCGAATGTCTCTGAAAGTCTCTTGAACGTATTCGAAAGTCTCTTGGACGTATTCGAAACCCTCGTGGATGCCTTTGAAAGTCTCTCAAGCGTCTTCGAACCCCACAAGATTGTCTTCAAACGTATTATGAATGTCGTCAAAAGGCTCTTGAACGGATTCGAAAGTTTCTTGAACGTCTTCAAACCCTTCGTGAATGTCTTTGAAAGTCTCTAAAACATCTTCGAACCCCTCATCGATGTCTTCAAACGTATTATGAATATTGTTAAAGATCTCTTGAATGTCTCACGAACATCTTCAAGCGTCTCATGAACATCGTAGAAAGTCTCTTGAAACTCTTTGAACCCCTCATGCGTGTCTTCAAACGCCTTATGAATGTTTTCGAACGTCTCTTGAATGTCTTCAAACGTCTTATATATGTCTTCGGACAAACCCCTCGTGAATGTCTTTGAAACTCTCTCTTAAGCATCTTCGAACCCCTCATGAATGTCTTCAAACGTATTATGAATGTCGTCAAATGTCTGTTGAACGAATTCGAAAGTTTTTTGAACATCTTCCAACCCCCGCGTGAATGTCTTTGAAAGTCTCTTAAACGTCTTAGATCCCCTCATCGACGTCTTCAAACATATTATGAATACCGTCACAGATATTTTGAACGTCTTCGAACCTCTCATGAAAGTCTTTAAACGTTTTCGAAAGTCTCTTGAAGGTCTCACGAACATTTTCAAACGTCTCATGACGTTGTAGAATGTCTTTTGAAACTCTTTGAACCCCTCATGCATGTCTTCAAACGCCTTATGAATGTTTTCGAACGTCTCTTGAATGTCTTATGAATGTCTTCGGAAGTCTCTGGAACGTCTCACCAAGAGTACAATCCAATCAGTGATGGAGTTAAAAAGAGTGGTATAAAATCATGCCGATGATTCTCATCCACTTCGGTCAACATGGAGCTTATCGTCGATGTGTAGGGCTTCAAGAGACCCGTCAACGAATTTGTCCTGAAGGAGATGTCCATCGTCAAACTCCATGAGAAGAATGCTGAACCGCTGACATTCTTCTTCGATGTACCATTAGCCTGGGACGCTTTACCGGCCAAGTACAAAATGACAAACAAGTGGCTGGAATGCAATTATCATGGAATACGATGGGATCACAGCGGCATACCGTACGAGGCAGCTAGAACAACAATTCGAGGAATCTTGGAAAGAGCTGCTACGATCTATGCTAAGGGATTTGAGAAATGCGCATGGCTATCACGATTCACAGATCCTGCGACAAACGTCATCGACTTTGAGACTCTGGACTGTCCATCGCTGCAGAGGCTGCCGAAAATCATAAACTCCAAGTGTCCCCATCATCCCTTCAACACGAACTGCGCCCATGAGAATGTAAAATCGGTGAAAAGCTGGTTGAGCGTATACGAAGCGTAAGTGAGGGATTCTTTTGAATGAATAAAACACATTTCGATGAAAATATATATGATTTGTATTCTTTATTCTACGGTGAAATCATCCATCATTTACAATTCGATCAAACATATACATTTTTTTTTTCATAGTCAACACTAAGCGTCGAAAATGATGGTAAGACGACTGTGGTGCTAACAGTTCGATGATGGTGTCCCAACGAATTGAGTCTTTTTTTTCGCCTCAGACACGATGGAACGCTGTTGTATTCCCCGCAACTGCATGTATCCATTTGTGCGCCAGTTGCAGAATACGCTCGATGATGCGGCTAGCCGTTCGACGATGGTGTTCCAACGAATTTTTTTTTCCCCGTCCACCATGTTCAGAGACGACGGAACTCAACACTGTTGTATTTTCCACCAATATACTGCATGCAGAGTTGACCGTAGCGCGCCAGTTGCAGCATACTCTCGAACATTGTTGGATCTTGGTCGAAGGCCTTCACAAGTCGCGCTGGTAAGAAGACGGAGAACTCATCCGCGATGTCTGCGATGTAGCGTTTTCCAAATTTGGTTTGTACGGCCCTTATGTCGGAGATTAGTCGTTCCGACTTAACGGAGAGTTCTGACAGCTTCTTCGTTGGGAGGAATTCTGCCATCCGGCCGACTTTGTTGATACTCGAGAGATCCATTTTCCGCGCACTTTCAAAGTTCTTTTTAGATGTCGATGGTGCAGTGGAATCGTGCAGTCTGAGCGTGGTCCACGAAATTATAAGCTCCCTTGTAAGCCTCCCACTCAAATCCCCCCTCCCCTTCCAATCGTGAAAAACAGGTTTGAACACGTTCGAAGAACCGTGGGAATCCCCCGCCCCCGACATTTTTTTCATACTCCCGAAAAACAGGTTCAAACACGTTCGAAGAACCTCGTACGTGGAGAATTTTCACAGCATTTTGTACACTCCCGACGTTGAGGTGGAGGGCCATCGATGTGATCTTTCATCTGCGGCGTATTATAATGCTCCAAGCATGGAAGATATGATATCACTTCACTGTCTTTTCGATGATGTTCTGGCAAACGATCCCACAATAAGCCAACATATTTACCCCAATATTTTAGGAGCAAGACCTTTGGAACCTGTTCGAGCTCGTTTTTGGTCAAGTCCAGGGGGTGCTTGGCTGGATGCACTGCGTACACACTCGCACATGCGAACATCTTGACGTTATATTTTGGAATGGAGAGCGCGACTTTTCAAGAGCTGCGCTCAAGTGGTCTATCCGCAGTCCCTTTGATCCCTAAAGATTTTTCCCGAGAAACCTGTCAGGACCTGTTTCGAGTGTCGACGAGCTTGGCGACGAGGCGGATGCCATATACATTGTCTTTCGGAATGGAACCAGCTGCATGTCATAAATATTGGGCTTTGAAAGGCCGCCCTTCACACACACAACACTCATCGACGGCGGCTTCCCCGCCAGACGCTCCACGGACCACATGGCCCCCTAAAGAGGCCCCCTCTGTGACGTCACACGCGCCCGGTGACTCCCCTCCACCGTATCCCCGCACTTGGCTTTCCCGCGCTGGACCCCCCCCCCCCCCGACGGCGGCTTCCTTCTCCCAGTAGTCTTCGAACCACATGGGTACCCCCTCCACCGAGGCCCCCCTGTGACGTCACACGCGCCCGGCGACACCCCGCCCCCCTTTGACCCCCCCCCCCCTTAACCCTCACCCACCTGACCCTCCCCCTTAACCCTCCCCCCTTGACCCCCCACCTGACCCTCCCCCACTTGACCCTCCCCCACCTGACCCTCCCCCACCTGACCCTCCCCCACTTGACCCTCCCCCACTTTACCCTCCCCCACTTTACCCTCCCCCTAAAAGTGGCTCAGAACCGCTACTGTTCCTCTACTCAAGTAGGCCTTTCCTCTCTCGAGGTGGCCCTTATATACCCCTTATTTCCCGCTTTTTTTCTTCCCCTTCCAAGCATCTTTTGTTAAATAAATGTTGCTTTAATATTTACCCAGATTTTCTTTTCTTTTTATCTCTATCTTTCCCGCGTTCCGAGGGATGGCGCCACTTGGCCCTTTTCTCGGTCCGTTCTTTCCCGAATACCACCTGGAGGCAGTGACCGCGCTTGTCAACATCGAAGGCTTTGTCGCGTCTCCGCGTCGCTCGCTCGTGAGACGGTTCTATCCGTCTCAATATATATATATATATATAGGTCATGTTTAAAAAATATATAGCATGTTATTCGATAAAACTCTCTAATTATCACAATGATATTAACTAATTGACAAGTTTATGTGATACAACAAATAATAATAGGTATTCATTTGGTCTCTTATGCCATATCTGCGACAAAAATGTTATAAGCACTCGGTAGCATAGAGGCAGCGTGCGTAGCTATGAGTAGGGAGGTTCTTATTTCGAATCGTATTAGGACTTGGAATTAATTCTTAGCGTTGTTTAATGAAAAAAAAAATATTTATTTTAAATGAAAATAAAAAATACATTAATGAAAGTATTGCCCCTCGCTTTCTACTACTTTCGACCATCTTTCGGGCAGGGGACTCAGGACTTCCTATTTAAGTGTTTCCAGATATGTTTGTACCGGTTTTGAGACTTGCGGACGAGCATTGTCGTGCAGCAAAATGACTTTGTCGTGTCTTTCGGAGTATTCCGGCCGTTTTTATTTCAATGCACGACTCAAGCGCATCAATTGCAGTCAGTAGCGATCCCCAGTTATGGTTTCATTCGGTTTTAGCAGTTCATAATAAATGACACCTCTCTGATCCCAACAAATACAGAGCAGGAGCTTAGATCCATGGCTATTTGGCTTTGCCACTGATGTTGATTGGTTGGCCGGGCTTAACCCATGACTTTCTGCGCTTCGGATTGTCGTAATGGATCCATTTTTCATCACCAGTGACAATTCGGTGCGAAAAACCGGGAAAAAAGCGGGAAGTAAAACTCTCCGCAAAAACACTTTATTCGGCACAAATGTTGACATATTCAATAAATTATAAAGTGTTGTTATTTACGATTCAAAAAGAGTTTATGTACAGCAAATGACATTCAATGATAGCTGTTTCACGATGAATACATTACTATCGGTAACAACGAAATACTGTACTACGTTCGCCATCTCTTGCAAAACGCTACGAATTAATTCCAACACCTAATATATAGGTGAAGTATTTTCGTCGACAAAAATCATTTTAAAAAGACAGGGAATGACGAATTACGATAAAAAATCGTTGTGGTAAAAGTCTCAATTAAGTGATTCATTTAATTTTGGATTTATGGAATACTTTATGCATATAGTACACGTAGATTTACAGTGTACATTGTAAAGAAATAAAGATTTATTTGCATCGAATCTTTTTTAATATATATAAATATCTTTGAAACAAATATGATCGTAGTAGGCCGTGAGACAAGGACAAAACCTATTTCATTTAAATTGATTCTATTTAATTTTTTTTTGGTAGTATACAGTATGCCGAAAGGAGGGCCAGTAGGTTGTGCGGGAGCGCTCGAAGTAGGCCCACCTGAGGTTCCGTAGGTTCAGTTGCGTTCCCCATTGGCCTCCTTTGAGTGACAATGTCCAGTTTCTGCCATTCCGGAGGTGCATCCGAGGCCCTAACGCATGGTATTTCCAAACACTGTACCCTCGTTTAGATACCCGATAATTCGCTATCTCCGATTTCTGCCCGGGAAAAGAAGCCTTCATTTTTCGGGTTGAACACGGATCGAAAATTTTTACTCGGGTGGGTAGAATTACATATATTAAATTGTTAGGTAATTACGACGATTACGCGGTGAATCCAGTTTTGGGGTTCCGTGTACTCTTGTAACCTTTTGGTATTAAAATCTGGAAAAATGTATGAAATTCTGATTCGTCGGGTACTTACACGTAAAATTATTACGATTGTTGTGACATATTTACTTTCAGCACATAAATTAGAAACACTTAAAACATTTGGAGAGGCCTGGTCTGCCTATTTCGTCACTGCTCGCCAACTTTTACCCGTCAAATATTGATCATCATCGATGTCGGCAAAATACTGTTGTTTCATAAACAACCAATGAATTGGCTATCGTTTTGACAATAATTATATTTCAAGTCAATGTTACAATGATGTGCGTATATATCTAACAGGGTGCGGGGCCCTACTTAGATGCATCGCCTGACACGTCCCTGACCATTTTTTTGCAATCATAAAGAATCGCCTTGTCTGTCGAATTTATGATTTTTTATCGAAAGCTTACATGCCCAATAAAGTGTACGCTTGATTTTTCTGCAGGTTGATTTTCAACATTCCGCCCGTGGCTCGCCTGCCGTCGATTTGATATATTTTCTAACGATGAGTACGTGCGACGACGTTGCGGATCACCATTACGACGTACTTCTCGGCGAATACCTGAAGACTCTTACGAGCACGATGTTGCGCATCGGGTGCAAAACAAAACCACCAACGTTGGAATCATTCCACAAAAGTCTGCAGGAACGACGTATCTTGGAGGTGGTATATTCATCATTGGTTCTACCCTTCGTGCTCCTAGACGAGTCGGAAGTTGCGAAACTTAGCGATCTCGTGGACCCCGAGACTAGTGGTCAAGTCACTCCTGGCTATAAAGGAAAGCGTTTTCGTCAGACAATAACAAAGCGATTGAAACAATGGAATTCACAAGGATTGCTCGACGTTTGACAATGTCAGAGCGAACATTACGGAAGAACGAGAAATGTTCTTGTATTTCAGGCTATGTCACGAGCTGCGAAGACATTGTGAGCAGTGGTATTTACAAGCCGCAGATTTGCGGATACATATTTTGATGGTCTTTTTACCGACCTATTGATACATCACCTACCGCCAACAAAGAAGAACACGACATTACCGAGGAACGATCATTCAGACTATAGAAAGTAATTCAAAGAATTGCCACCTAGAGATTTTTAAAAGTTCTTTACATACAATCCTCAAACTACGTTGAGACGGGATTCTTTTCCTCCATCTGGCACGGCCGGGGTCCTTTCGACTGCCAGAGCCCTCAATTTTATTCATAATTTTAAGGTTGGACGCCAGCAGATCGACAGAGAACTAGCAATATATGCTTTATACTTTCATTTAACAATAAAGAGCCTCTCTCTCTCTCTCTCAAGGGGGACCCCGTGAAAAATTTGCCGGCGCTTAAGATACGGCCGACGCTTGGTACGATATTCAGCACCAACCACTAATACCCAGTGTTGGTCCTTTATACGGGCCAATGATTTGGCCATGATTCTGCCAGTGCTTATTTGAAGCATGGCAAACCAACGCACACCCAACCTTGGGCCAAATATCGATTACCAACTGTCAGCCAACTATTGGGTCCCAGTGTTGGCCCCGAACATGGGCCAATCGGTTAATCATGGGTTTGTCAGTCTCGAATTCAAGCTCGGCACACCATCGAAGAGCCAACGCTGGGCCAGTACTAATTAATGACCGTCGGCCAATTGTCGGGGCGAGCGCAGGCCCTGAGTCTGAGCCAATCGTTTGACCGCGGTTTTGCCAATGCTTATTTTAGCATGGCATTTTTAGCATGGCTCATAATGACTGTTATCTGAAATTCACTTTATTAGAAATAAAATTGATTTATACTAAAGTTATGTGGTGTATTAAAAAATGCCGAGTTATTATGATAGTATTAAGAAACGTCGAGTGTTAAAACGACGACAAAAATTAGAAGACTCTTTACAGCTGGTTAGGATCAGAGGCAATGAAATGAAAAGACAAGTAGATAGTGAAACAAATTTGGAAACATGCGACGAACAAGTGATTGTGCATAACGATGTTAGGGAATCTAATAATTTTTTCGATGAGCAATCATCAAGCACAGAAACTTGTGAATCTGATCGATTGTTGGCTGATCGTTGGATTGTTTTGACAGCCCTACACTGGGCCAACTCTAGCCTGAATATTGCGCCAACAAAATGAAGCCGACCTTAGCCCTACTGTGGGCCGGTGATCACGCCAACAGTCAGTTTAGTGTTGCGCCACGGTAGGAGTGATCTCTTCGGCCCAACGCTGGGATGTACGGTTGGCCAATAGTAAGCTTACCGGAAATCCTAACAGTTGGCCGGGTATTAGCCCAACATTGGACTAAAGAGATCACGATCATTGGCTGACCGTTGGCGTGATCACCGGCACATGGTAGGGCTAAGGTCGGCTTCATATGGTTGGCGCAATATTCGGGCTAGTGCACGGAAAAAAAGAAACAGCGAAAATCACAGTATAAACGGCATGAAAAACAGGGTGCCATATTTCATTTTACAGTAAAACAAAGTAATGTAAATCCTGTCCTACAAAAATGACGAATTTTCCTGTACACACTGAGATTTTTACAGTTACACTGGCTTATTTACAGTTCGGTATTGTGAATACATCAGTGTCTTCAGTAAAAATATTCAACTGTAAAATTTACATGAGATCACTGATTTTTATACTGTACGCAAACTGCAAGGGTTACAGTGCACACTGTATTGAGTACAGAGTGATTCATTAAATTGTACAGTGTGGCACGATAGTTTTACTCTTCTCTCGACAGTTCGTCACGTAATCTGTGCACTCTGAGATTTTTACAGTTACACTGATTTATTTACAGTTTGGTATTGTGAATAAATCAGAAATTTCAGTAAAAATATTTAACTGTAAAATTTACATGAGGTCACTGCTTTTTATACTGTACGCAAACTGCAAGGGTTGCAGTGTACACTGTATTGAGTACAGAGTGATTCATTAAATTTCACAGTGTGGCACGGTAGTTTTACTCTTCTTTCGACAGTTCATGACGTTATCTGTGCACTCTGAGATTTCTACAGTTAGACTGGTTTATTTGCAGTTTGATATTGTGAATACATCAGTGATTTCAGTAAAAATATTCAACTGTAAAATTTAAATGCGATCACTGTTTTTGATGCTGTACGTACATGAGGCACGTGGCCAGGACACAAAGGATTGCCAGTTAGTAATGCGTGGTCGATAGGATGCGAATGTTGAAATTTGTGCGACATAATTCAAGAAATTATAAAAAAGAGAGAATTATTTACAAAAAGGTACGTTCCTGTGTATGTGACTGATTTTTAAATATTTTCTACACAGTTTTCTCAAACTTCTTTTATGGATAAACGTTTTTTTGTGTGTCTCACTCAGTTCAGTATATTCTTGATATATATATATATGTGTGTGTGTGTGTGTGTGTGTGTGTGTGTGTGTGTGTGTGTGTGTGTGTGTGTGTGTGTGTGTGTGTGTGTGTGTGTGTGTGTGTGTGTGTGCGTGCGTGCGTGCGTGCGTGCGTGCGTGTGTGTGTGTGTGCGCGTGCGTGTGTGTGTGTATATATTACATTGCTTACAATATACATTGTAAGCAAAGGTTTCGCCGAACTTTTTTAATTTTATGTTTATAATCAAATTTACAGTGTGACGTTGTAAACGGTATTCACTGGTTAGGACCTGTCTCGAGCGTGGCGCGACCAGGACATAAAAGACTGGCAGTTCTTTCAGCGCTATCTAATGTTATTTTTACCCCTAATTTTTTATAATATACGATTTGTGGCCTTATTAAATTACGGGCTTCATCAAGTTTGAATTACAGTATTAAAACAAGAACGTTTCCCGTGTTCACACTGTAAAAAGCAACGGTTCAAAACTGAAACTATATCTGTTGCTAACCAGTTTCTAGAACAGAGGACTTCACTGTTAAAACACCTACATAAACTCTGTCGATATAACTGGCGCATTCATTATACATAATACAGATTAACCAACTGTCAAATTACAAGTTTTGTTAAATTTATATTACAGTGTTGAACTGTCAAAATTTACTTTAGACTACACTGTATTTTGGACTGTGTGTTCCAGTAAAAGATACAGTAGAGCGGTTCGAGTCCAAAGAGAACAGTATAGGAACTGTAATAATTTACTTTGAGCACACTGTATTTTGAGCACTGTGTTTCAGGTAATATCGCTGTGCAATCGCTCGAGTCCAATGCGAACTGTGTAGCCCCTGTATTTTGTACTATTTCTTTTTTTCCGTGTGTTGGCATAGTGTAGGGCTGTCAAAATAACCCAATGCTTAGCCAACAATCGATCAGATTCACAAGTTTCTGTGCTCGATGATTGCTCATCGAAAGAATTATTAGATTCACTAACATGCTGCATGCAATTTTCTACGTCCTGTGATAATAAAAACTCATAATTACTGTTATCTGAAATTCAGTTTATTAAAGTGTAAATTGATTTATACTAAAGTTTTGTGGTGTATTAAAAAAATGCCGAGTTATTATGATAGTATTAAGAAACGTCGAGTGTTAAAACGACGACAACAATTAGGAGACTCTTTACAGCAGGTTAGGATCAGAGGCAACGAAACAAAAAGACAAGTAGATAGTGAAACAAATTTGGAAACATTCCACGAACAAGTGATTGTGCATAACGATGTTAGTGAATCTAATAATTCTTTCGATGAGCAATCATCGAGCACAGAAACTTGTGAATCTGATCGATTGTTGGCTAAGCATTGGGTTGTTTTGACAGCCCTACACTGGGCCAACACTAGCCCGAATATTGCGCCAACAATATGAAGCCGACCTTAGCCCTACTATGGGCCGGTGATTACGCCAACCGACAGCCAATGATCGTGATCTCTTTAGCCCAATGTTGGGCCAATACCCGGCCAACTGTTAGGATTTCTGGTAATCCTACCATTGGCCAACCGTACATCTCAGCGTTGGGCCAAAGAGATCACTCCTACCGTGGCGCAACACTGAACCGGTAGTGCTGCCGTTCATCGGCCAATGGTAGAATGTAATTGGCGTGACGCTGGCTCGAGGTTGGGTCGGTTGCGTCGTTTTTCACGGGCCCAATGTTGGGCCAATATCCGGCCAACTGTTAGGATTTCCGGTAAGCCTACTATTGGCCAACCGTACATGCCAGCGTTGGGCCGAAGAGATCACTCCTACCGTGGCGTAACACTAAGCCGGTAGCGCTGCCGTTCATCGGCCAATGGTAGAATGTGATTGGCGTGACGCTGGCTCCAGGTTGGGTTGGTTGTGTCGTTTTTCACGGGACGTTGGGGACCCAAAACCGTACTTATGGTACGGAAAAGGCGTACTTACATGTGTTTTATTTCCAATTTATCCACAAAGAGTGATTTATTTACCACACAAATCTTCGTGGAACATGATCCACAGATCTTCGTTCATAAATTAGTCCCGACTTGGGGTTTGCGATCGTTCGGGGTACAATTTGTTCTTAATTTTACGGAGGCTTCTGCCCGTTTAAATCTCGTCTAAAATCTCGGCAATTCGTTTTTCTAGCCTACCCTTTTTTACACGACGTGAACCGTCGGCTGCTACCCTCTCGGCGTATAGGCAAAGAAAATTTTCAGTGTACCCATTATTGACGTCGGAGTCCTACAATTTCCCCCGTAACAACGTAGACAACTATATGTAACGTTCTCGCCTGTCGCCGGACCTCTCATCACCTTTTCACAAATTTACCCCAAATATCCGCCAGTTATTTCCGTTAAAGATGAAAAACCAACCCATTAATACGATCACGTAAAAAATAATCAACCTGTAGGAGCACACCAACGATGAATTATTGCCATGTCTTTATTTTTCTCTATAATTGTGCATGAAAACACTTCGTCGTCGTTTTCCCATTTGGCCTCCCCGCCTTTGACTGCGATGCATCCAACAGTAAACTTATTGTGTTCTATATTAATTTGTACAAGTATTAGTTATTGCATTACCGATCTTCCAGCTGTTTGGCCCGCGTCACAACGACGCGAAATTTATCTTTCACTTCCGTATGCCAGTGAGCTTGTGCATGCCGAAAAGTCTCAATGCCAAATGGACCACGGTTAAACGCGACCTCGACTGATAGAAAGCCAGGAGTGATTCGACTTTAATGCATTTACGTAAGCGCTGTTTGTTGTAATAACTCACTCGAATTATGCAAGGAGGCGGCGAGGCATCTCGAGGCCACACGTATCGTATTATTAAAGTGATCTGGCTCCATCCCGAACATTGCGCTTGTCTACTTCAATCTAGCCGAACTTTATAGCGCAACGCGTTCATAAAATGAAAATTTAACGACGGGCTCGTACAATGAAGCTTATTTAATCATGGATGATGAAAAATATCGTACATTTGCCAGCATAGACGAGCGGCCCTGCGTCGCGGAAACCGAGTAAAAAACTTGGTATCTCTTGATGATAATTTTCGAGAGTTCTCTCCTCGTTATTCAATCTTCCACCATCAACCGAGGCCGAGACGTTGACGATTCCGGTAGCTAATCTGTAGTGATCCATCGTGTCGTTCAATAAGAAGACGACGAAGGGGACAAATCTTTTATTTTGCCAACATCAGGCCTAGAAAGTCTCTCGTTCCAATAAGTCATGACTTCGAACGTTTCGTGCCAAGTGCCACCGCCCTGGTTGGACCGCGAATTTTTGGAAAACATGTTAAAAAAATCGGAAAATGTCGATTCCATAAGAGTGAAGAGCGTGAGCGGAAAGGCGGCGACGGCAAACGGCGATAATTACATGAGCGATATTATACGAATAAGTGTGGAATTCACGAGGGACCTGTCAGGCAAGGGGATAACCGAGCATAAATCGTTCATTTTCAAAATTTAACTCGATAAGGAAACTTTCACTGGTGACCTGGTAAGAAATTGCATTCACATTTTTTTAATTGTATGCACGAGACAGGCGAAAATGTTCAACTAATTCAAAGATCCTAGGAATAAAGCATTCAATAACGACATATTCATTTGCCTAAATAAAAATCATACTGCTCCAAACACATACTTCGTGACTCGCGATGTCGTGGTACAGAAGTTTGGACGTCTCGAGGATGACCCGAAGTAAAAAATGACTTAATGTTTATAATACGATCCAAAACAAAATAGAGCAAAATTTGCGGAGTGTTCGATACGGAAATTAAAATGATGGCGAACACTCTGATCGAGATGACGGACGCTCTCAACGAGAAAGACGTGCGTTTTGGTCCTCGTGTTTACTGTACAAAAATCGGAGACCCTTCCTTTCTTGCGCTGGAAGATCTCAGAGCCTTGGGCTTTCGTATAGCCGCTCGACAAATGGGTCTTGATCTTCCGCACTGCAGGCTGGTCATTCAACGGTTCGCCAAATTCCACGCAAGCTCCGTAGCCGTTCGTGAAAAGGTACATTCTCGATTCATTTAAAGAAATGGAGAATCAAAAAATTGTTGACTCACAAGTAAGAGAGAAAGGACATGTTCATGGGTGCGAAACTGCTGCAGTGCGAGGGAGATGGAAGATGACGGCCCGTGAGACCGTAAGAGGATCTCATGATAATGTCTTACTAGATTGACAGCTGAAGCCTCTGTCATTACAGCAATCATGACTATTGAGAGAAAAGTTATATCATTGAAGTATAGTAAGAAAAGTTATATCATTGAAGTATAGTAAGACTGCAGGGCTCATGCACTGCGTCACGAGCGATCTGACGTATTCTTCACTTATCCCGTCTTCTCTGAATTGTAAACAGAAACTATCATGTAATCGTATCTTTTAGTTGTCGAGTTGTCAGAGTTTTTAACGTTGTTATGGGGTTAAGTCAACATGTTACCACCGAGCTGAATTTTTTCTGGACGTTTATAACCTCTTTGCTGATCATCCTGTGCAGTTTGAATACGATTCACAGTACCGTTTTTTAGAAAAAAATCGGCGCCTCAACGTTTTTCATTGGCCTATTACATTACGTTATGGAAAACTCCCGATCATTTTTCAGTACATTATTAATATCTGCTAAGTGAAGGACTTGCAGTACCGTTATAAAATTATTAATGTTTTTGATATTGAACTTTTGCGATAATCAAACACACAAAATATTAGGCTGTGCAATCATGGCAACGTCATAGACGGCACAAATACTACCTATCTTATCGATATTCGGTAATTACCCTAGCAATTTTGGCAACTGCAAAGTCAACCGAAAATATCAACGGTTGAATTTGGACAGCTTTACAACTATAAAGTCGACCGTAAAAAAAATCCTCATGGTTGATTCAACGGTTGTTTAACCGCGGCCATTTTGTTTTCGCTGGATGGTTGTCTCACTCCGTCGCACAATCTGCTGCGGATATTCTCTCGCCCCCCCCCCCCTGTGTTTGATTACTCAATTCGCCGCAAATCATGAATTTAATTATCAAGACAGTATAATTTGATTAATCATTAAATATATTGCGTCGAGTCAACCATCCAATCAACCGTCGAGTCAACCATTCAATCAACCGCCGAGTCAACCATCCAGTCAACCGTCGAGTCAACCATCCACAGAAAACGCAGGATGGCCGATTTTCAAAGATGAACAGTTGAGAAGCTGTCCAAATTCCACCGTTGAACTTTTACGTTGACTCACCTGTCTTTTACAACCGGTTGACCAAAATGACAGGGTATGCCTAGGAACTTCAAACTACTGGGTCAGGATAATTAACAACAAATATTGTTAGTACTTATTCTCTTAATTAGCAATAATCACTTAATATTAATTTGATGACTATGTTCAGAAGTTATACGGTTCTAGATATTTCTAGGCAAAGACAAAATAACGCGGATTTTTTTATACATACATTTTTTTTTAGAATATCGGAAAATTATTAAAGTTTTTGATTCCTTTGAGAATATAGACAGCTTTAGTACGCACTTTTTCTTTCCAGCGGATTTTTTTTACTAGGACAGATATTCATTTTTGACAGCTCCTTAGGCCAATATTGAAGTGACGAATGGGGCACACATGTCTCGAACTTAGTGACACTTCTGCCAACCTGCGCATTATGATATACCACGATTTACGACGTTGCCAATTCGTTTCGCGTTAATTGAACTCTCGTTCAAAAGTTATAGAAAATAATTATACAAAATAATGGAAACACTTAATGTAATCACCGAATGTTCAAAAATGCATATTTTTACAAATAAATGTAGAAAAATACTTCGAAAAAGTACGTTTAATATGACGATTATTTGAAAGCTAACAGACTCCATGCATAAGCATAGGGCGCTACCCTCGTATTTCACCTCTAACGGCTAAACCCCATAACAACCTTAACAAAAATTATCACGCAAGCTTAATCAACCTCAGAGTCGTTAACGAAAACTATTATGCAGGGTCCAACTATCAAGCCTCATCATTGAGGCTAGAACTGTCATTCAGCTCCTAAAACTCGCTAACAAAAACTGTTATACTTCGTATCCTTGCTTTTTTAGGATTTTAAAAATTTTTCAGCATCTAGATGTGGCTGATCGGCATGCGAAGAGCATCTATGACAAGGGTAACCCTGAACAAATAAAGGCGCTTATAGAAGGTGGAATGGTAAGCCTTGCCATTGAATCAGCCAAATGGACGGAGCTCGATCCCAGGTAAGTCTTGAGTTTCGAAAAATATCGTTTGTCTTTAGCTCGATAACGATAACGCGGTGGTATCAGCGATTTGGAAAAAAATCACCAACGATTATTGAGCCTCGAGCTCGCGGTACTGCAATAATTCTGTTATGACTGGTTCGTCGGGGCAGCTTTTCCGAAAAATTGCACAAATTGTCGGAGGTCTGTTACGACAAAGCTGTGGAGTGTACTACAGCGAGGGACGATGACTTCAATGTGATTATTCATGGTGATTGCTGGGTCAACAATCTGCTGTTCCGATACAACGACGAGGGCAAAGTCGTCGATCACATGTTTGTCAGTAATTTGAAATTTGTAAGTAGAAATGTTTGACGTTCTTAGTGGTTGATTAGATATTCAACAATCCAAGGAGTATACAACCTGGAAGTGATTACACCCGATCTTTTAACTATATCGAATTTTTATTGTATTTTAGGGGTACAAATAAGTTCTCGGGCTGAAAATAAAAGAAGCTGTATCGAGTATTTGAACGGAAAAGTGTCATAGTTCGGAAAAGTGTCAAAAGTTCAGGCCTGGTGTTATATAATACCAACCTAGTAGACTATTTTTCCGGACCAACAGCTTAACATAACCTCAAAATATACATCTTGAGCAAAATATACAGTGAACAAAGTGGGCTGCAATAACGCGCATAAAGGCACTGCCCAAATAGGGTTTTACAATCGGCACAGTAATGGCCCACGACTGGTTGCCAGAGAACAAACGATGGCGCGGTAATGGCTATACAAACGGGCCAGATCCGCACCATGCATGGTTGGTAATGGTAAACCATGAATAGCTGCTAAGACTTGGCCAACTATCATACGCCCATATTGGCCCAGCAACGGCTGCCGGATCTTCTGCCGGAAATGAAAAACAAAAAATTGACAAATTATGAATATAAAAATTCTAGTATTATCTTTTTTGTTTTCTTATGCTTTACTTATGTCCATGTAAATAGAATAATTGCATTAAAAACGCTTTCTGAATTGTTCAAGTTTTTGCCTTTCATCGGGATCGAACCTGCGCCTTTCGTTCTAGTATCGAGCGCCCTACCCACTTAGCCATTCTAACACTTACAGAATCCATCGTTTGTTCGTTCCTTACTTTTATGCCGATAATTTTATTCGTGACATTAAAGTTTACCGATAATTTTTTCGGTCCATTTAGGCTGTAAAAATAACTCGCTCGTTTTGGGTGAAGTTCCGAAACGCATACTCCTCTGATCGAGCTGAAATTTTGCAATGAACTTCCTCTCATTATCCTAAGAGAAACCTTTAACGGATTTTTGACGACTAGCAATAGTTTTCGATATATCGCATTATAAAGTTTATTATTTCACGCCATACGAGTATATCTATATATCCGATAGACACCCCCACTCCTCCAGCCGCGCTGCTTCCTGGCAAACAGTGCTCGCCCGTATGTGCATATCACTTGCCATGTGGGATGGTTTTGTTTGGGTTTATTTAATATAGTAGAAGCGCGGTACAATAGATAACTTTCAATATACGATATATCGAAAACTATTGCTAGTCGCCAATATCCTTTTAAAGGTTCTCTTAAAGTATTGAAAAGAAGGTTGGTGCAAATTTTCAGCTTCATCAGTGGGATATGCTTTTCGAAACCTTATCCCTTGTTTTTACGTGTTACAGTTTAACGACCTGCATTTGCAAAACACCCAAAAACAAACCATCAATGGCTGGAATAGATCTGGCAAGCCGTTCATCCGCCTACGATACCCCAATGCTGATCGCCACATTATCGGTGCGATAGTATTGGCCCACGAATGGCTGGCATAGATCTGGCAAGCCGTTCATCTACATACGATACCCCAATGCTGATCGCCACATTATCGGTGCGATAGTATTGGCCCACGAATGGCTGGCATAGATCTGGCAAGCCGTTCATCCGCCTACAGTACCCCAATGATGGTCGACGAATCATTGGCCGATTATCAGCAAACCGTTTAATGGCTGAATGCTGGCATTTTTGTTACGACAGGCGACCCTATATGGGTGCATGCTTTTCGCATTCGAATCGAAAAAAATACTCCCGAGGCTAAGGAGATCATTTACCAGGCATTAGGGGAAGTTGCCGTCTCCATCAGTACCGTGAAAAAATCGTTTTTAAGGTTCTGTAGTGGAAATTTCGACCCCGAGGATGGCGAGAGAGCAGGACGACCAAAGAAATTTTAGAACAAGGATTTGAAGCAGTTGCTAGACAAAAATCTTTGCAAAATCCAATTTGAGCATGCTACTACATTAGGAATTACCCAACAAGACACCTCTAGTCATTAAAAAAAGCTCGGCAAGATTCAAAATTGCCTTACGCAGGCACAGAAATGTCAAGTAAATGGATTATTATTGTCATGAAAAGAGGCCAAAAGCTTATTTGTATACCGAATAATTATAATCATAAGCTACTTTCATTATGTGTTTGATGCGATTATTTGTAGAATTATTTTTTTTGCATACGAGGGTAGAATATCGAATATTAAATTGTCAAGTAATTACGACGATTCCGTGGTGAATCAATTTTTGGGTCTCCGTAGCCGCTAGGAACGATTCCAAGTCCACTATCTGCGCGATTCCATCTGTCACAGCAGAGTGTCTCACCCGTCCCTGCATTCTCGTAACCCTTTGTTATTAAAATGCGCCCAAATTCTGCAATCTCGCTTCAGTGAATATTTGCAAGTAAAATTATTGCGGTTCCTGTGAAATAATTAGTCGAGAGAAAAACTCGAAATACGAAACATTTGACAAGGCCGAGTCTGCTTATTTCGACACTGCTCGCAAAACTTAACACGTCATATATTGATAATTATTGTTGTCAGTAGAATAGTATTGTTTCACAAACTATGGATCAATTCGAGAACTTTTGGACAGCAATTACGTTTTCATTCAACACTACAATTATGTGCGTTTCTAACGAGCTACAGGACTTTGATGCGTGGCCCGACACGCCCCTTGCCCGCTTTTTATCAAATATAAAAATTCCCTTCTCCGTCACATATCAATTACGCTTGTCATTAACTTCAATATTGAATTCATGATATTCTGTCGAAAGCTTGCATCACGATTTTTCAGGTTGGTTTTCAGGTTGGTTTCAGGTTTTCAGGTTGATTTCCAACTGTCCGTCTGGACCTCGCCGACCGTCGATTTAATATACTTCCTAACTTCGAGTGCGAGCGAAGACGTTACCGACCATTATTACGACGAACTCCTCAACGAATACTTGAACACTCTTACGAGCACAATGTCAAGGATCGGATGCAAAACAGTACCACCAACGTCGGAATCACTTCGCAAAAGTCTGCAGGAACGACAATGTTTGGTGATGTTATTTTCAGCTTTGTGCTTGCCCTTTGTGCTTGCAGCCGAGACGGAAGTTATTGAAATTAGCGATCTCAAGGACCCCGAGACCAGTGGCCAAGTTACTCCTGGCTATAGAGGACAGCGTTTTCGTTCGAGAATAATGAAGCGATTGAGAGAATGGGATTCGCAAGGATTGCTCGACGTTTGACGACGTCAAAGCAAACCTTTTATCTAGGAATAACCTTAACATTTTGAGAAACAGAAGGGTCTTGCTTTATTCTCCCTTCAATCAAGAACACGAAACTATTTTTTTCTAAAATATCAGCCATCAATTGACACGGTATCGACATTCGCATGAACTATCTCCCTACAAGTGGTCGAGGAGAAAAAAATGTTAACTTGGATGTTTTTTTTCACGTTGGAAATCAAATCACTAAAATTTCCAAGGGCTTTATATTTCATTGGCCGATACGTTCGGTACATCAACGAATATTCCTAGTCCGGCGCGAAGGAGTCCAGAAGTTTTTTTACCTTTTGCTAATCGTGGAGAGTACGATTGCTTTCGTAGAAACAAATTTGCGTTCCTTCTCTCCTCGTGTGTCTATTATTTCGGTCGAAATTCTAGAGATGCGAAAATATAAGACAAAATAAGAGCGAGAGAGAGAGAGACAGTGTTAAAAAGAGTCGGGAGCAAAGTACGAGAGGGCCTGGAGGGGAGAGAAGGAGAAAAAGGAACCGAGGGAAATGGAAGGAGAGAGGGGCGAAAAGGAAAAAAGAGTGAGAAAGAGGAGCCGAAGAGGAAAAGAGAAGGAGGTAGAGGAGAAGAGAGATAGAGAAATCGCCAGTTCTGTACCCAAAGTCCCGAGAGGTTTGATCACACTCTGCGTGCGCCCCTCCGAAGCACCGGGTGCGCCCGTCGCGTCGGGGTGTCTCGTTGAAAGACATATGAGGATTCCAGCGGCGAGATAGGATGTTCGCGCCGACTTTGCCACAGCCTAGCAAAAACAGTACCAGGGAAGCCAAGAAAATTCGATTTTCCGAGCGTATATTATTATTTTCGTTGTTGGAATGACTCGATAGAAATTCTACTGCTGCAAATTCAATCTTGCAAAATGCAGTTCATAAATTCACTCGGGACTCCTGCTGGGGTTGGCTCAGTTGTCAAATCGCATTGGAAACAAATATTCACAAAAAACAGACCATTTCGATTATACAGCTAACAGACGAGTTGACGTTACGGGTCTGTATAAGCTGGAAACTTCAAAAATATCATTTTTATTGCGTAGTTTTATGACCTAGGGTCTTAACTTTAATTTGCAACAATGATTTGGTAAAAAATCTAAAAATTGGCCGAGTTACGATGATTTTTGCGAAGGTTCAGAGCCCCAAATGCCCTACGGTAAATCGCTACGAAAGGATCCACCCTTTTGGATCCATCGTTTTGGCGTTTTTCTTAACTTCATTTTATGAAGCGGTGTATTTCGTAGCTCAAAATAAATGCGGCCGATTCACCTGAAATTTGGACGGAGCATAATTTGTAACATTTTCTATCGCATGACCGGATGACTTTTTTATATCTTTATGCACTTGTCATAAAAGTGGTTTTTTGGCGAAAATCGTACTTTCTTCCTACAGATTGTCATTTTCGTAATTTCCAAAATTTCACAAAAGTATCCGGTCATGAGGAAGTTTTGTTATTTTAGAGACACGCGGTGAATAAAGATCGCAGGCTGTTCGAGTAAAAACGAAGAATTAAGAACAAGGTCAGACGAAAGTTTTATTATTATACTAAATCTCTATATTTTTATTTTAATTTCCGATCATCGTAGTTGCCAGAATCACCTCCATCAATTGGCCATGCAGCAACGCCGGCACTTTATTCAAATAATAATAACTTTATTGTTTATCAATATTTTCCAATGAAACGAAAAATCAAACTAGCATCCTACTACGTACATCCGAAAAAAACACAGTTTATAAAATGTTTTAAATTTAAGAAATAAAGAATCACAAAAAAAAAAGTAATACGAAAGTTTCATTATTATACTAAAACTACATTTTTTTATTTTATATTTCTGATCCCCACAGGAGGCAGTTCCTTTACATTTGTTCTTAGAAAATATGTAGGTACATGTCTTTCCGTTTTTGTAATATTTTTATACACCGGTACTTCCTACTTTCGCGCTACCGGTTTTATCAATACCTCAAATGCTTTTACACACGCACATAGCTTTTTGGCCGGCTTATTCCTCACCAGTTCCTCTAATTTTTGTCTCACTCCCCCCCCTCCCTTGGTTCTCCAGAACTGCTTCAAGTTTTTCACTACTTCCGCTCTAATTTCTGTCTTCACCGCTTCGCACCCACAAATGTGTTCCGAGCTCTCCTCCACTTCCCAACACATGCGGCAGCTATTGTCTCCATATCTCTTGTTACCTTTTTTCCCTACACTTCCGCACTTTATCCTTGCCGAAAATTCCTACGTGGCTTCACTGAGTTCCCTTATTGCCCAGTATTTTTCCATTTCTACGTTCCCTTTTGTGCTTCTATACTCTTTGCAGTATGTCGATTTGTCATTCCTGCACTAGTCGTGGATTTCTTGTTCCGTTTTGATTTTTATACTCCTCTCAACTTTTTGCTCTATTCCTCCCACATTGTCGCTTCTCATTGCCTCTCGCCAATTTGACGGGTTTCCATTGACAATTCCTCTTGCTTCTTCCTCAAGACACACCTTCGGCCACCCTCCTTCTTCCATCTTTATTATTTCTATCAGGTATTGTGCTGCTCTTTTCCAGGCCTCTATTTCCACCCCTCTGTACCCCGGTTCCATTCTCCAAATAGAGTTTGGTGTGTTTGGACTGATTCCCATAGCGATTTTGACGTATTTCCCTGCCATCTTTCCATGGTTTTCCGAGGTTAACTGTAACCTCCTTTTTAGGCTGGTTATCTGTGCTTTTTTTAAAATACCCCAAGTTGCGTCGGTCACTTTTTAATTTTTTCAGCTACAATCTTCAAATTTTTTCCAAGGAAATTCCTGTAAAGAACCATACTTCTAAATACTCTTATACTCTTTGACTACTATTCCCGATTCCCATATTTTTCTTCTTTTTTCAACCCCCGTTCTGGAATATCATAATTTTTATTTTGTCGATGTTTACTGTTAGTTTGTTTGTTTGCACGTATTTTTCGAGCGTGGTTAGTATGCTCCTCAACCCCTTTTTCCCTTTGGCCACCAA
This sequence comes from Ophion slaviceki, assembly GCA_944452715.1. NCBI lineage: Eukaryota > Metazoa > Arthropoda > Insecta > Hymenoptera > Ichneumonidae > Ophion > Ophion slaviceki. Next base: position 50,113,738 of record OX101785.1, on the reverse strand, counting down.
GCAATGCCATCCGCGAATTTTAACGGGAAGATGGTTTATCCCCCTATCACTGTCCCTCCATCGTTTCTTCTTTCGCAGATCCTGTTCATATCCTGAATATATGAGCTAAAAAGCGCTGAACTAAGCGAACATCCGTCTTACCCCCCGCGTTGTCTCAAATCTTTCTGTAATTCCCTTCCCTGCCGCCACCTCGTTCGCCGTTTTAGCGTATATATTTTTTATGGCTTCGATCAACCTTTCTTATATACCCACCTTTTAAATTTTCTTCATAAGAATACCCCGATTTATTGTATCAAACGCAGCTTTAAAATCCACAAACGCTGTAAACGTGTTCCCTTTTCTTCTTTTCAGATTGTTATTTATCAACTCGTTTAATGCAATGACGTAGTCCCTCGTTTCTCGCCCCGCCCTGAACCCCGCTTGACTTTCTGTTAGCACCTTACTCCCCTCCAACCAATGCCAGAGTCTTCCTGTAATTATATTGGCGAGTATTTTATATTCTATATTCAGCAGTGTTATTCGTGTATAGTTTGCCGCACATTCCATATCCTCCGCTTCGTAAATGGGGACTGTTCTACTAATTTCCCATCCTCTTCCCATCTCTCTTCCCTACACAGCTCGTTGAGTATTGCCCTCATTTCCCTCAAACCTTCTTGGGAAAGAGTTTTGATGAACTCTACTTTCAGACCATCCTCTCCTGCTGTTCTCCGTTGTTTTTTTTTTTCATTTTTTTAGCACTTCAGTAATTTCCTCCTGTTCATGCAATCTCTCTTTGATTTTTGCAGCTATTGTGGCGGGTTCTCCCCCTCCCCTCTTAGCCCCGCCCCGTAATTTACTCGCACTACCTCCCTCTCTCCTCTCTCCCGCTCCTAACAGTTCCTGAAAGTGCGTCAACCATTCTTCCTTACTGATTTGCTTGTCCATGTTTGATCTCTTGGGTCTGAATAGCTTGATCGCTTTCCACATTTCTCCCAAATTCCTACTTGACTCCACCGTTTTCCATTTTTGTTCCCAAAACTCCATCTGCTTTGCTTTTTCATCGCTTTCAGTTTTTTGCTGGCCTTTACCTAGTTCTATCTTTTCTCGCTCGCCCCCATTTTCTCCATATTTTTTCAGACTCCTCCACACCATTTTTATTTGCTCCTCACCTCTGCACAAATTTCTCTCTCACCTTTTCCCCTTTATCCCACTCTCCTAACCATGCCTATTTCCTCGGCGGTTTTTTTATTGCATTTTTTAATTTCTTCCATCCGTTGTTTCCTCCTGTCACTGCCTGCTTCTCCCTCAAGTATTCCTTAAATTTGGCTCCGTATTCCCCGACTAGTTTGTCTTTCCACGTCAGGACTACTACCCAGCTTTTATCCTCCCCTCCTTTCTCTTCTTTACTTTCAATATTTCTTGCCACACGTTCTCCTCCTCTAAAACTAAGCGTTATAGCCAGATGATCTGATTACCTGTATCTACATTCTGCTCACTAGATATTCTCTTCCTTCCCCTACAATAACATACTCAATAACGGTGCCATCTCCCTCCTTTTTATCTACAAATGTGCACTGCCCTTCCCAGTCGCATTCACATCTCCCATTCATCATCAATAATCCTTTTTCATCACATAAATTCATCAGCCTTCCTCCCTCTGGCAAGACTATGTATACATTGTGTGTAAAATCCTGACCTCTTCATCCCTATACTTTTATCATAAAAAAGCACACTTTATAACATTTTCAAAATTTAACCCCGATTGAAATTAACGATAAGGAGACATGGGATGATTAAAGTTCGGGACGTTTTTCGAGTAATAAAAAATCATAAAGAAATAAAGAATCACAAAGAATGTTCTCTTCTGTGCGCTTTGGTGTTTTTGTCCACCGCATGACCACGCAACTCGTTCGCCTCGGTGAGTTACGAGACTATTCGTATATACTCGCAGATCTCCCTTGAACCCACTTTATATTTACATCGAGTTAAGGTAAACTTCTTCTCGGGACCCAGGCCATCTCATTCCCGGTCAATGTCTGTCTTCGCCTTGCAGGAGAACTACAATCCTCTACAGAGGCCGCGATCGTGCGCGTCGATTGATGTCTTCCTTCTTCCTTTCACGTTGAAGTATGAGCCTCGTCATATATTCATACATCCATGTACACGCGTGTATATATATATATTCATACATTCATTCCTATATTTTTTTCCATCTTCGAAGTCTCTTGTATTAAGGGGTCTGCATAAGTTTAGAATTTATAAAATAGGTTCGTTCTATTGCATAGTTTGGTAGTCTTGGGTCTTAACTTCAATTTTTATTCGACGATTTTGAAAAAATTCCAAAAATTGACTATGTTTAGACAATTTTTGTGAAAGAACTGATCACCCGTTTTTCTTTTGCGTTTTTTCTAATTTTAAGAAATGAATATAAGTAAATTATTATTAAGATATATAAAATAATTAATTTTCAAAACTTCAATGAAGAATGAGGTTGAAGTTTGCATCGTTGGAATGCAACAAAAATGATTTTCTTTTAATTTCCTAAATTTCTTTGTGCAGATTTAAGCTGCGAAAATCACGCAACCATTTTTTAGGATTCTTGTTTGCGATCTACAACAAATTTGCAAAATATAATTTTCGATAATAATGAAAATTAGAAATTGAGAAGAATTTTCGTCGCATTCCAACGATACTAGCTTCAACCACGTAATAAAGTATCCGGTCGTACGAAATTTTTATTATTAAACTAAAAAAAATTATTTTCAGTTCAGATCAGCCTAGTTGTCAAAACCACCTCCACCGATTGGCCTTGCAGCAACGGTGGCACTTTTTTGAATAACCGTTGAAAATGTTTGTGACAATTACAATAGCAAGTGACAATCATAAGATCAGTGAGAATTGCTGATACGTTGAGAGACAATTAATGATAAGAAAACTGACCACCAACTTGAATCAACTTGGTACGATAGAATATCATCATTATAAATATTTAGCACAATCAACATGACACAAAGATGACAATAAGTCTTTAATCCAATTTCATATCATATACTCGCAACAAAAGTATGTACTACCTACACATCCTCTCGTACTTCCAAAACGTTTCTTCCCAAAATAATCGCCCGGCCCTAGAACTCTCATTGAAACTAAAAGTGGCCGAAATTAATAACCAAACGATGTTTTCTTTTGGTCAACGAGTCTCTCAAGTGCAAAATATCAATCGCCAGACCGACGACATTTCCATTGGATTCCCGAATAATTTACGAATAATTTCCAATACCATTCCAGCGGCAATAAAAACGGCGATTTTCGTCCGTTCCGCCATCACAGACCCAAACAGATCCAATCGAGCGATAAATTTCGTCATCGCAATTCCTCTTAGTTCGCGTGGTCGTATAAGCTCGCACAGTTCAAAGAGAGAAAGAGAGAGAGAGGGGGGGGGGGGAGTCGTACGGGAAGTTCCGCTTCGCATACTGTATATACAATCGAGATCATCGCAGCATCTATGCAGCCTTCAAAGACTAAAATCTTCGTCTGCGACTCGAAGATTTAGGATTTAATAACTCGAGCCGATGAAAGTTTTCGTGGACCCTCGTGGGCTGCCCGTGTATATAGAGTAGTCGAAGGGGCGAAAGAGCTTTCGTGCAGAGTAAAACATAAACAGCGGAGGTGCGATTTGACGTGAACGCATGGCGAAGCCGCGGCCATTCCCCTCAGCCCCTGCGTTCAACTTAAACTACAACTTTTCCCGCGCGAACGTGCGGGGCTATTACTCGCTATCTCGCCCCCACTTTTCCCCTTCGCGCTGTGTACGCGTGTGCTTGCGGTCTGTGCATGTATATATATGGGCTATTCCAGTTCAACCCACAAGGAACATCACTTAAGTGTCCGCCATCAATTTTGTTGTAACTCATATACGCAATAAAGCATTGAAAGTCATCAGGTGCGCATTAATTTATTTTGGCGGAAAGGCAGCTTCAAAGGGAGAAACCACCCCTCAAAGAGAAGCGGGTCACCCCTTATTTTAATTGTTTTTCAACATTTCTATAGTGGATTTTTCATCGCTTTACCTTAGAAATATTTTGGTTTTTCTTTCATCCAGGTCGGCGGACCGCTTATAGGTGAAACTGCAAAACCACCCCTCCACATGCCTTTCTTTGAGGGGTGGGTTCCTCCCGTAGAACCGTTTTTCGGTCACTATAAAAAAACGTGTCTCACAGTTTTCAATGCTTTACTTATTAGATATACGAGCTTCAACAAAATCGAAGGCGGCTCTTAAGTGATGTTCATTGTCAGACAACTATTTCCTTCACCATCGTTGATTATAGATTTCCATAGTGGAGAACTTCATCCCTGGTTTCTAAAAAACACCTAGTTTTTTTCAAACTTTCCCCTCGACAACTTGCCCTTTGCGGCTGCAAGAAATGGAAAAGTTCACTCGGTACGTTTTTTAAATCCCGAAAAAAAGTAGATCCGTTTTAGACCTGCTTGGCGCATTTTTCACCAAGCTCAGCTTGGGCTTTCTATATTTACTAATTTTGTTGTGAAATTTTGATTTTAGAGATGAATTTTCGACAGTTTTCGTGTCATGAGAGGACTTTTCCGATCTTGATAGTAAGGAAAAAACTTCCAAAATGTGGTTGAAGATGAAACCAAAGTCGG